>JACWTT010000040.1:0-369117 GCA_014851275.1 Cryphonectria japonica
ACCAAACCCCCCCCCACCCGGCTGCCCCCCCCCGGCACCCACCCCCCACCCCCACCCACCCCCCCCCCGCCCCCCGCCACACCCCCGCCGGGGGGGGGGGGGTGAGACCCGCTCATTCACGGGCCGAACCCCATTTTCTTCCCCGGCTCTCGCACAACCCCCGATCGACACCAGACACAAGGCGTGCAAACGATCGTGGTACGTACCAGCCAGTGACCCGCCCCCCCCCCCCCTGCGGGAAAAAAAGCTTTGGGCCGCCGTATGGGCTGTCGTACAAGACTATCACTACCGGCTAAACCTGAAGAGAAAAAAAGAAGTGAGACATGTTGCTGGTCTCCCTTGCCCTCTCCGAGAATCGCGCGCACGCAGACCTTTACCACTCGTGTATGTATGTGTTGTATGTTGAGAAGCAAGGAACAGAGTGTTGTCAAGGAGAGAGAAAAGGTGGAGGAGGGAGGGATCACAAGACGTGGGGAGACAACAGATCACTAGATCCCGAGAAGAGAAAAGAGGAAGGGGATCAGCTCATCGGAGTTCAGTGGAAGGACAGGACGGGACGGGCGTTCACATGAGTGAGTATACTGTTCATGTTTCACACGCCTTGGCTCTTGGGAAGCAAGGGATTCCATTGTATCCCAAGCCAAACCATCCCATTGCACGCAAAAGTGGCCAGTATACATACACTCTACTACTGTCTGCCATAGACACCATTGATATTTTCAAGTACATTTGAAAGACGGGCTCACCCCGCCCGAGGTGAGGCCCTGAAATTCATATCTTCTCCAGCGCCACCACCATCATCATCTTATTCTTCTTCATCGGCTTCTTAACAGACAGACAGACAGACACACACACTGCCAATATACACACGAAATCAGCAACGATCATGTCCCTCACGCTCAGTGAAGGCCGTGGCTGGCAGTCGGAATCCCGCTGCATCTTCCGTCGCTGCAGTCTCTGCAGATTCTTGATTGCTGAGGGAGAGGATATCGTCGCAGGCGCGTTCCATGCTCTAAGCCACCCATCATCCACTTTCTCCCTTGCCTCGTGGCTAACATGGCTCAAACCAAAACAACAGCCCGGAGTGATGGCAAGTTCACGCGCCAATTCTCGTGTAGCACTACCAGCGAGTTCATCGACCTGCCCGACGGATTCGTGTACTCGCTGTGCCGGGCCGACTGCGCACACCCTGACGGCGTGTCCCCGGCCTGCCATGCGACCTGTCTCCGGCTGCTCAAGGGTCGGGCTTACCACCTCCTCCGGCTGGCGGGCTTCACCTGGGAGCCGTCGATAGAGCAGGATAACGAGCGTTACGACTGGCTCCTGCATAATCTGATGGCCTGCTGGGAGAGGATGGACCCGGTCGCCCTGGCGCGCGCCGTGCCAGAGCTGGGCACCCTCCCCGTGGAGCTGCGGCGCAATGTGGCCCGGTATCTGGTGCCCGAGTATGCGGTGGCGAGGCTCAGCACCCTGAAGAGTCAGGTCGATCTGGCCAGCTTCATGGCTTTTGCCCCCTCTGGCGAGGTCTGGGCCGGCAATATTCGTTATGAGGGCATCAGGTACATCTCGTCCCTGTCCAACCGGCGCATCAGCATCGACGACCGACTGGTCTACCGCCCCGTGCCGGGACAGCTGATCGATACCGTGTACACCTGCCTGAACCATCTGGGCGTGGTACAGATTGTCTTTGGCCAGTCCCAGCACCCGCCCATTGCCTCTGCCCGGCCTGGCCTCTGGTGGAGGTCCCAGAAGACTCCTCCTTACCGAACCAGAATGGATGCACTGACTGATGTGAGCTTTTCCGCCTTTCTCTCTCACACTTGTTTCCCCTGTGTATTTCTCTCTTGCTGAGATTGGGCTGATGGGGATGATTTCTGAGAACCCAGGGCATCAAGACGCGAGGTGTCATTTGCCCAGAGCACGTGTTTGTCAGGCAATATGGACCTGACATCCTGTGGCCCACGCCCCGCGCGGTGGCCGACGATGCCCGGTTCGTCGACCTGCTGACGGGGTTCACCCCTCGTACGACCACCGGTCCGACACGCATGATCCCCGTGCAGGTCAACGCGCCGCAGGTCACGGCCTATTCCATCTGCTGGAACCGCCGCATCCTGGCCATCCACGCCCACACGCCCAACGAAGACACATCCTTCTATGCCAATGTCATGGGCCGGCGCGAGCGCGGCATGTGGATCTACGTGCCCCTCCAGCACGGCGAGGCTGTCACCAATATCTGGAAGCGCTTTGGCCAGTTTGACCGACACACCGCCCTTGTGTTCCAGACGGACCAGTGCCGCAACCTCCTGTTCGGGACCCAGCTCAAGGGTCAACACTTTGACCACGTGAACTGGGACGAGCTCGACCGCCCCGTCCAGCAGGGCCCCTCCACCATGTACTATGACCATTGCCAGCACGGCATCAGCAAGCTGGCCTTTGAGACGTCAAAGCCGGGCGCCAGCGGACCACCGCCCACTCTGCTGAGGCCCATGTCAGAACACCCAGACGCCACCTCGCTGCAGCATTATTTCTACTCGTACGCGCGGCTAGACGACGTCCAGGAGGTCAAGGTGTGCGTGCGGTCGCCCACGGACGCACGGGTCAGCGGCCTGCTCTTCAGATACTCGGATGGGACCGAGGGGTGCGTGGGCGAGGTGCGCCTTGATAGCATCAAGGGCGAGCCCAAGGGTGTCTCCTCCCTCAGGGGCTGCAGCATGTGGCTGGGCTTCGCGACTGTGCACAAGGGCATCTCGGTGCAGACGGTCGAGTTCTCGGAGCCGCCAAACAAGGCCGCCGATCCCCACGACATCAAATGGTTTGAGGTCAACTTTAGGGGCGGGCTGGAGTGGTGGTTCTCGGTGGACCAGTGCCAGGTTCACTATGATGGCCGGTCAAGCCCCATGACGAGCAAGTTCTTCTAAGCCTCTCCGCTCTCTTTCTTGTTTCTGCTGCAAGGAAGAGGGGGTCATGAGACTGATGATGGATTCTTATCTTGTCCCTTTACACAGACCAACCACTGCCAGCGACCCATATGTTTCCCAAGGGAATCTGTACAATCATCTGAAAGGCTGTCTTGATTAGCATCTTGTTCTTCTCTCTTTGCATTCAACTTACGAGGTATGATGAGAAATGAAGAAGGGAATTTGAACGATCATCTAAAAAGTTATCATGTATATTATTCTTTTTTTCTGGCTTTTTTATCACTTCTCATATATGAAGCAAGATTGGCCTCTTCTTGATTTAGGGACTCCAATTTATCCTGTGTCGTGAATTGGAGGAACCTGTCCAGCACTCTTCAACCCTCCTCACTTAGTAAGAAAAAGAGGTGGCACAATGCCAGAACGAGACAGCGCGATGGCGATGGCGCCTTCAGGGCACTGGCATGATGCTTTAGTGTAATGCAGTGCATCATTTTGTTGTGAATAGGATTCGAATTCAGGCAGTGTGTCAGAAATAAGTTGTGGACGGAGTTGCAGACAGAGATAAATGAGAAAGCTGCTGTGGTTGGAGTCAAGGCATGATGTTGTTTCGGTGCAATCCAAGCTTTCACAGTGGTCGGGAGATGCTGCTGTGGAGGTACCACTGCCCCTCCACCTCCTGCGGGCTAGCATTGTATACTGTACCCATAGCGGTAGCCCTCTGCTGCCACTGCCACTGCCCCTGCCACTGCCCCGCCTCACCCTCCCTCCCGCACCCCAGGCCAGGATCAAGAACGCGGGAAGAAGCTCATCAAGCTTGATCAATCAAACCTCGACGCGCGCAACTCGGTTCTGCTTCATCGTCTCTCCCTCTCTTCATCGTCAATCAACGCATAGCAGCCAAACCACCCCTACATACATACACGCATACAATACCTGGCTGATAGCATACACCACGCCAAGTACGCGACCGAGAACCACAGTCAAATAAACTCGACACACTTTCACTCCAAACGCGCATCTACAAGACACCCATACACACCCCCGCAGGGAAAAGAAAGACACAGACATACATACAGACATACATACAGACATACATACAGACATACAGACATACAGACAGACAGACAGAGAGAAACATAAAAGCCATGGCCGACAACACTGATAGCGGTACCAACGCCCCCAGCAACCGCGGACACCGTGGCGGCAGAGGCGCAGGTAACTTCCGAGGCCGTGGCGGTGGTGGCCACCACCACCAACAACACCACCGTGGAGGCCGAGGAGGAGGAGGAGGAGGAGGACAGCACCACGGGCAGCAGGGCCACGGCGAGGGCGGTAGTGGCAGCGGCTCCAAGGGCGACCGGGTCGCTTTCAAGAAGGAGAACATCCTGGACCTGAACAAGTATTTGGACCAGGAAATCAGGGTCAAGTTTACCGGTGGACGAGAAGGTGAGTTCCGCTGTCTTTCCCCCTGTCCTCCTTTTTTCTTTCTTCTTTCTTCTTCGTCTGGGCTGACCATTGTCCTATCTCGCAACCCGAAACAATAGCCGTCGGCACTCTCAAGGGCTTCGACCAGCTCATGAACCTCGTCCTCGACGACGTCCGGGAGACCATGCGCGACGACGACGGCAACGTGACCACCCGCCCGCTGGGTCTGGCCGTCTTCCGGGGCACCGTCATCGCCCTGATCCACCCCATGTCCGGATCCGAGGAGATAAAAAACCCTTTTGTCGCTGACGATGAGGAAGCCGTTTGAGAGAAAGAGAGAGAGAGAGAGAGACTCGGGTTCCGTGCGGCCGCCGGCAAGGGAACAACAAAACGTGACTGTACCTTGGGGGGGGGGGGGGAAGAAGGAGAGAAAAGGGGAGCAAAAGGACACCTATTGCGTAGCTGCTCAAAGGCTATGTGTGCATATTGTATACGATGCTGAGATTTCCCCAAGAGCGGACAAGAGCACGGCCCCGGACATCTGAGGAAGTTGGCTGTGCACTGCTACCGCCACCATGTTTCTCACTCATCAGGGTCCAGGTCGGAGCCTCGAGATGGGGCCAGGTCAGGCATGAGATCTTTCAGAGGGTATGGATGTTAGCAGCAATATTAGCTGCTTAGGTATTGGGGCGGGGCATCATGCAAATAGATACCTAAAAAGAAAAAGAAAAATCAGACACACCAAAGAAAAGAACAAGATTGATCACCAACATAGTACCGTAGAAGACATTTATCCTGCTGAGAAGGTGGGTGTTATCAAGTCCCCCGTCCCAGGCAGATGGTCTTATGTGGCCGTGCTTGCATACTTGTACCATCCACGAGACTCTGAAAGAGTGTGTAGAAGCCAAAGCACAGCCTGTCGAACACTGCAGGGGAGACGCAACACATACCATGAGGAGGTCCCTCCAGTCTAGATTTCTCGCTTGATCTCGGTGCAAAGAGCCTACGCAAGTTGAAAACCACATAACTGAGGTATGATTTTCGGGTGCCTGATTATTTTCCCAGCCAATCTCATACCCTGCAACCTCCTGCTCCCTTTACCTGCTACTACCCACACCTTCCCTGCATTGTATTGGAGAGCAGTAGGGATTTTGGTATTGTACACCCTTCGCCTGTAACACCGCAAGTCAACCCCCCTAAAGGTGGAAAGAAGAAAAAGAAGAAGAAGAAGCCCGCCTAGATCAGCTGGGCCATTTTTGGTGACTATGAGGCCGACCGGCTGCTTGCCTCGTTCTTCTCGCTGGCAGGCTTGGGCTGCTTGGCCCGCGCCTCATGATCTCCCTCGACACTCTCCTTGGCAGGTGGGATGGACTCGTCACGCTCGCCCCGCTCCTTGATCGTCTTGGAGTCGACGCCCTCGACATCAGGGTGCGGAGGGGCCACCCCAGCCCTGTGGAATTCGCCCTCATCCGCAGGGACCTCCACCTCGTTCCCATCGGCGTCGAGCACGCGGGTGCGGGTTTCGTAGCGCGTCTTGAACTCTACTTTACCCTCGAGTGCCTTGATCTGCTCCTCGTCGAGAATGTTGCCATCCTGGTCCCGATACTCGATGCGTTCCTCACGCTTGACGAGGCGTTGCCCTGGTGGTATGGGGGCACCACTGATACCTGCATTCTTGAAGAACTCATCATGATCATGCACGGGCTTCTGTGCGTCATCACCGGCCTGGAAACCTTCTTCACCATCCGCCAGAGCATCCGACTTCACTGCTGCACTGGTCGGCGCCACGGACGCCTTTGGCACGCCGCTGTACTGGTCGTACTGTCACGAAATCATTGTTAGCCAACCCTACAACAACCAAGGCATGCACTCACAGAAAGAGAGTGGAAGAAAAGAAAGTTACTTTTGCATCTGTGTGTGGCTCTGTGAAACCACAAATGTCGATTTGCCCCCTTGCCGTCTATAGGACTTCCAGGTTCGCAGGATGCATGCAATTCAATGTACGCCAAAGCAAGGCGCCAACGACGACTTTACGAGCACTCGCTCAAGTGCTAATCTCCGGAGTCTTTCAATCCTTTTCTTCTTCCGTGGGGTAAGAGGGGGGAGGGGGTTGCATCTCATGAACGCTTCCTCTGAGGCAGCTTTCTGGAGGGTATCAACTCTGGAGCAAAGCTACTTACGTTGCTGAAGAACGTGTTGCAGTCAAAGTCCCAAGTGTCGAACAGCTTGACACGTTGGCACTCGCTCTTGGTCCACATGTTGCCATACGCGAGAGGCGCAAAGAGCATGAACACCGCAGCAGACACGGCTAGGAAGCTGACGGTCGCGGTCTTGTTGATGACTGGGTTCTCACGGATGACCGAGATCGGCGCACGAGCTGTAATGAAGTCGAAGAACTGGCAAAGAGCGATGATGGCGAAGACCAAGGCTGGGAAGTAGTGGTGCAGGAAGAGCTGGCGCTGCATCAGGTAGAAGGGGAAATAGTGGAATGCCCAACCAAGGACCGACATTCCGATCTCGTAGTCGAACCGCTTGAACGTCGTGTTGGCGTAGTCGTTGCAGCTTCTCTGCCACCGGAGGACGGCGATGCCCTTAATCAGGACATAGACAGCGACAGCCAGGGTTGAGGTCCACCAGACGACCGGGTTGCCCATAAGATAAATTTGCCGGTGGTTCTTACCCCAAAAGTTGATGCCTCGTCGCAGGATGGGCCACGACCCCGGGCGAGAGTCCCACGCATGGGACTCAACGAGGCCGGCGTTGGTCTTCCACATGACTTTCTGCAGCTCCAAGAACTTGCCAAAGAAGCCAGGATTCTCATAGTTGACCTTCTCGGAGTCGGGACCAAGCATAGGGTGCTCATTGGACTCGATATACCACAGGCTGTTGGGAAGCGTACCGCCCCGGGCACAGGTGACCTCTTGTTGCTCCGACGCCCACTCCGGCAACTTCACCTTGTGAGAGAACAAGACACAGCCAGTCATGATGTGAACCAACTTGAACTTAGTCTCGATGGTGCGGAGCCGCTCCCGCGCCGGCCCAGCCTTCGACTGCTTCTCAACAATCTCGACACGGAAGTAGTCATTGGCGTCACCCTCGAACCCTTCGTACCCGTAGGCAGAGACCTCGTTCTGCCAGTCGGCCTCGGTGACGGGAGGTCGGACATCGTGCGAGTGGACACGGCGGTGGGTAGCTAAGTGGTACATGCGGACGACATCGCCATCCTTGATGTAGGCAGGCTCGTCCAGCTTATCCCAGGCGTCAGTGCCGTTGATGGGCTCGCCATTGATATCCAGCGGTTGAGTCTGGTTCTCCAGGAGCCACAGGTTGTTCTCGTCCTTGTGTGGGTAAAGGGTGATCTGTTGCTGCTTGCTGCCGGTCGGGTACATGAGGGGATGCGAGTGGAGGTAGCCACCTTGCGTGTTGACGTGGCGGATAGAGACCTTGCTGCCCATGAGCACGTCCACAGGGACATCCTGCATGCCTTTGGAGTTCAGGGTAGACTGGAACTCGGAGCTCATGAAACCGTCTCCCTCTCCGGGGTTGACGAGGCAGGCAAAGTGTATCGCAAACATGGCGAGGTAGAAGGTGGCCGGGATCACGACTAGGCAGAAGACGCGCGCCATGAAATGTTTGGCAAACACGCGCTGGCGGCATTGTTAGCAGCTGGAGACCCTCCCTTAAGACGACTCTGTCGGGATAAGGAACTCACAATCGTGACGGTCTTGGTGTCGCCAAGGAGTACCCAGAGCTGGACCAGCGTCAAGGATCCGACCCAGGCGATCGTGAAGAGACCGACCCATTTGATGCTGAAGGTGATACCCAAACCCAGACCCGTCATGACGAGCCAAAACCACCAGCTTGCCTGGAAGGCCTTGGTAGGTCCCAATTCATGTTGATTCGTGAAGGAGACAAATGACATGGCGGTAAAGGCCGTGGCCAGAACGAGAGGCGAGTCGAGGAGGATCAGGCGAGCTTGGGTCAACAAACCATTTTCTACACAAAAGAGCGATGATCATCAGCGCAATGTCACCAAATGCCAGACGGGCCCAACAACTTACCAAAAATAACCAGACCGGCTCCCATGGCAGCTGTGAAGGTACGGCAGCCGGCAGCCTTCAAAGTGAGGAACATGGTAGGTACAAGAAGGATACCGCAAATGGCGGGGAACGCCCTCATGGCAACGTAGGGAACCTTTGGCTCCACGTAGTCCATCCCAATCTCCTTGAAGTCGAAGTCGCCATCGAAGCCCGCAAGCCAGCCGAAGAGGGTGATGAGGAGTTTGGCCAGAGGAGGATGGACGTCCATAAAGAACTTGCCCTTGATGTATTTCGAGGCGAAGCCACCGAAGCTGGAGAAAGAGACGTGTCAGCTCAAACCACGCCAGCCAAGGGAGGGAGAGGGAGGGGAGAAAGCGCGCGCATGTGAACAACACGTACTGGACCTCGTCGAAAACAACACTGTCAGGCTGGTAGATGCGGAAGAGGCGAACGATGGCTCCTAGAATGGTCACGGCGATCATGACCTGATAATCAGAGATGGGAAGGAGAAAGACATCGTTGTCCTCTACGCCCTCGGAGGTGTAATCCTCCTGCTGCCTCGTCTTGCCGTTGGGAGCAACGGCAGAGGCGGGCGCCTTCGCGCCGGCTGGGCGAGCCATGCTGACGACCGACGAAGCTTGTATGGTCGGCGGCGCGTTCGTACGGGACGGGGTCGGAGGATGTTCGAAGGTACGATGTCGCGTTCGTGGTGGCACAGGAGGAAGGGGAAGAAGGAGAGGGGGGAGGGGAGAATGCTGGCAAAGGGAAAAAAAGAAGTTTATGAACGAGTGTCAAGAAGTGAAGTGGGTCGTCTATGAGGTGGTCGTCATCAGGTGACGGTCGACGAATAAGGAGGATGAGGGTGTCGCCGCGGCAGACAAATCGTGTCTGCACTGAACAACCAAGACAGAGGACCTGGAGGTGGTCTGTCAATCCTGTCAATCCTGCTGTCACGGGAGCCAAGATGGAAGGAAGAACTGAAGCTTCGCTGGGTGTCGAACAAGAAGGATGGGAGAAAGGGGGTTGGAAATATTTGAGGCTTTCAGAATGGACCAAGGGTTCAAGCTCAAAAGAGGCCACTTTACGACTTGGGCTTGCTTTCGTCTGATGCTATTAGGTGCTAGCTCCCAGCTTGCTGGCAAGGGATAGCTGCGGCTGAACTGTTGGCACACAAGGGGGCCCTGTAAACATGGTGGGGGATGGGGGGCTGCCTAGGGTGTCTCCAGGGGCCAAGGGTTCTGGAAGGCGT
This sequence comes from Cryphonectria japonica, assembly GCA_014851275.1. Classification (NCBI taxonomy): domain Eukaryota; kingdom Fungi; phylum Ascomycota; class Sordariomycetes; order Diaporthales; family Cryphonectriaceae; genus Cryphonectria; species Cryphonectria japonica. Next base: position 9,633 of record JACWTT010000040.1, read on the forward strand.
CCTGGAAAACCCACATGAGAGGGAGTGCTTAGAGCTATAAAATAGGATTACTAAGGCATGTCACCACTACTATGTCGAGAAGACTTGCATACAGCACATACCTAAGTACACAGAGAATAATCAGAAAGCAGCAGGTTGACAACACCATGCATTCACATCTGAATAATCCGTTTTAGGTTTTGCGTTGCAATTCCCCTATGAATCGCCCAGAGACGGGCATGTATGCGCCACTACTATGTCGGATTGCCAAACCAGGTCCTGTTTCCCAACTTACCAAGTGCTTCTCGACAAACATGCCAGGAACGCTGAAAAGATAGTGGTGACTCAGGTGGATGGCACACAAGAAATCTTGTAGGAGTGAACAGGACCAGCATAGTTGCTCCCTCTAAAAAGGTCAGAGGGGGTAGTCATCTGGGCAGATGCGAGTGTCTTGTTGGGCGTTTTTCTCAGTATTCACTCGGGCTGGTGATGCTTGGGCCCGCGTTGACGCCGCCTACAATCGACCTCAGATGTCTGAACAGCTGACCGTCTCCTCGCCCAATGTATCGGACAGCGCCTTTTGATGGAAGACGGACTTTAGATCCGTGATTGCGGCGATGGCAGGTCGGACCGGATCGCTCTCTCCGATTTATTACGCTCTCAGGACGCGGAACTCGATGGGCGCTCTTTTTGGTCATGGGCATACACTGCTGTTCAATGTTGGGTTGATTGATAAGAAGTGCTTTGACTGTGAGTTTGTCAAACCGGGTCAACACCCCGGGCTTGGATGCAAATTGCTTTTTGCTGAGGCCTGGAGGTGGGGGGCTGTAAGAGCTCAGAGCCTTGATGTCCATGATTCTGGTGAAAACATTCCAAGCTCACCAAAAGATATTGTGAGGATCATCCATTTCGCAGTCAGAACTGCTAGCAGGTTGTCCCTGGATCAGGAATCGTGAAGGTAACCAAATGGTGATGGTGGGAGCTTGGAGATGAGGGCAGGAGAAGAAACGAGGCAACGAAATGCTTACAAATTAGGGGTGAAGGTGATGCAAGACAAGGACCAATGTGGTTCATGGCAATGTCTTCGTCATAGGCTACTTAACAACCACAGATGGTGAAGAGCTTCGAGATCTTATCTTGCGTGCAGCAGGTAGCAAGAGGTTTAGTTAGTGGCTGGATGCCAGCAGTTCTTGTCCAAACCTGGATGATTATGTATAAGAGCTGCAGCAAGGCCCCGATACACAAATCCTGGGCAGCTCAAGGAGAAGAATCCGGGGACGCTTGAGGTAAGGTGTAGAAGAAGATAATCATTAGGAGGAAGATCCAAAGAGAGGTCCTCAGGCATCTGACATATCGCAGGAGAAATGGTGTTGTGAGGCGACTGGAGTGTGTCTGCAAACAGCGCCAAACCAATCATCACAGTGAGACTATGTGCACAGAGAGATTATGCAATCCATTCAAGTTGGTCTGGGGAATAGGGTGGCGCCATGTAAGAAGTTTAAGCTTTCGTGGATAAAAGACAGGAAGTGCCGTCTTTGCCCTTTGAGATGTTTCTTCTGGTAGCACTATGACGGGTCTGTCCTATTCACAAAGAAGCTAAGGTTTCGTCTTCAACGTCGATTGTGTCCCCACCATACTACTCAAGACTTTTCTCATAGTAATTGCTTTATGCGATGATCTCCTCCTTGCAGGCAATTCCGTATTTCTAGAAGAGAGATGTACATATTAGCTTATCGAAGCCCCGTGCTGTTTGGGTGGCTTGTACTCACCTCCTTGAGCTCCTTAATCAGAGGATCATTGATCTTGCTGTTCATCGGAGCAAGAACACCCTTCTCGGCGAGGGTTCCATTCAAGACTTGCTGAACAGCAACCGCGCATGGGACACCAACTGAATCCAATTAGCTCAACACGCAATCGTTTGTTCGAGTTCAGCTGCTCACCAAGCTTGGCCATTGCTGAGTATCCACCGGCCTCGGTGCTGCCGTACTCGACAAGGGTGGAGAGTCTGGTTTGCTTGCTGCCATCCTTCAACTCCACCTCGAACTTGTGCTGAAGACTGTGCTGTGTCAGCATTGTATTTTTCGGGATGGCTACCTTGATTGGTTCACTTACATGACGAGATCCCGTTCTCCCTCGCCAAACTGCATCTTCTGCTCGAGGGTGGCACAGATGGTATCCAGGGGGTTTCCTCGTGGAGTGATCTTGAGACCCATATGTATTAGTGACACCTGCCTTTGCCAAACCCGCTCCGTGTCTAGTGCATGCCTGCACTATGCTGACGCAAATTTTGGCGGATAGGAACACAAAAGACAAGGACGGTGACTCACCTTTTCTGACGAGAACATTCCAAGCCATCTCATGCCGGCTAGGATATGCTCCTTCTGCTCATCGTCCTGGAATGTGCTCTTGGCGGAAATGGCCTTGATCAGCTCCGCCTCGTCCGAGGATGGAGCAGCAAGGACGTCCTGCGTGACCTCGTTCCAGGGCTTGGCTTCCTTGCAGGAGGCTCGTTCGGTATCGTCGAGGAAGCCAATGTCGACAAGGACCTTGACAAATTCTGGGAAGCCGGCATAGCGCAGAGTACCCCTAGTCTCGAGTCAATCATGCGTTCGAATCACCAAGCGTCCGATGTCACGATATATGTACCTGATGATGGTCTGTGCCTCCGGGATGTTATAACGCTCCTTGTATGGGGTCGAATCTCTGTTGGGATACGCGACAAGGTTGTATCCTGCAAGGCCAGGGTGTCAGTACCACGAAGGAAAAGTAAGAGCGGTGCACGGCTTCAAACACATCGTGGACATGAAGGTTTCTGACCTGGGTAGATGCGGTATGGCTTAGCGGTAGCCATCAAATCTGCGAACATGTATGTTAGCCTAGGGGTTCCCGGATAAGGTCGGGTCGCGCTCATGGTGATTCCAAGACGCGGACCGTCGAGCGCGTGAGTAGAGTTCTTACCTGGACCTGCCACATTGACAACCTTGCCATCTCGGTAGAAGCTAGCAGCGTTTCGCAGAGCGAGAAGAACACCGCGGGGTGACCTGGAAAGGTTGCGTGTCAGAGTCACGAATTCCTTAGAAGTCAAAGAACTGTGGCGAAACGTACCAGGAGAACTTGTATCCCAGTGGGTTTCCAGAGCTCTCTGGAGCTGGGAGTCCTCCACAGTACGACAGGAAAGACGTAATCTTTCCGCCCTCCTTGTGAACCTCCTCGATGGTCTTGACAGCATCTGGGGGGAAAATCAATGTCATGTACTCGACTTATTTCGTTAAGAGGCTCAACTTACAGAGATGGTCGATACCCGGGTCTATGTAAAAGTCAGTTGCTGATTTGCAAGAGGCGTTCTTGGGGAGCTAGGGGAGGGCAAGGGGGGGGGGGAAACCCACCCAGACCGATCTCGTTCATGACAGTGATGCCGGCATCCTTGCACTGCTGGTCGAGCTCTAGCATAGCAGGCGAGACATAGCTCGTGGTGACAACGTGCTTCTTCTGTCGGATGGCAGACTTGATAACGGTGGCATGGAAGGTGTAGGGAATCAGGCTGATAACGAGGTCGTGCTTAGCAAGCTCGGCGTCCAGGGCCTGGTCGTTGGTAACGTCGAGGGAGATGGGGATCGCATTCTTGACACCAGCCGAGAGTGATTTGGCGGACTCGAGGGTCCTGCAAGCTGTGCAGGAGGGTCAATTGATTGATCGCGGGGTAGTAAACTTAACGGATGGGAGAAAGAGAGGGAAAACCATACCGACAGTGACAGGAATCCCTGACTTGGAGAGAATATCAAGGGTTGGTCTGGTGACGAAACCAGCGCCGAGCATCAACACCCTGTAGAAGTGAATATACACCGTGAGCGAGTGAGTCTTCTCAAAGAAGAAAGATCATTGATTTATTGATTGTTTTGCTTACTTGTGGGACGCCATAGTGGGATCTTTTTCTGGCAAATCTGAGGTAGAGCAAAGGTAAATCTCCTGGGCAGGTTGGTGCAGCGTCTTGTTTGGATCGAAGCTGTCCCGCCTTAGGTTGAAAGTTTTACTGTTATGATGACTGCTAGCCGATGTCGGCCAGTACAGCTTGTTACCCAGTTCGGGCATGTATTCGTCCAGGGCATATGAGTCAGCACATCGCCATATGATGTATGTATGTACTTTACGCAGCGTTACATACTTAAGTTCCTTGCACTCCATAGGTAAATGCAATTTTAGACCACTTAAGCACTCACATTTCTAATAAATAAAAATAAATAAAAATAAATATAAATATGAAAAAAAAACCTTACACCTTAGATTTCATTGAAAAGTCCTTCTTCTCGCCAGTCGGATGCTTGAGTACTGTGTAGAACATGTTACGCTGCTCCTGCTCATGATCATGCTCAGGTTGGTCAGTGGTAATAACTGACTACAGTAGGTGCAGAGGGGCACAGTGCTAAGCTTGAACGTGCCACGCGTGCTAAGCCTTGCACTTGCGCTGCCTGCCGGAACCCTTACCGCTACCCCTGCACTACCAAAAAACACGTCCCTAACTTTGGTCGCGAACTTGCAAAAGCAACACCTTCCATGCTCCCAAATCAACCTCCCTCCATGTGTCCCTTGGCTCCAACGACCAACTTCCCTCACTGTTTTCCCCGCCATCGTATATCACCCGTCGAGGCATGACGACCACCACCAATGGCGATGCTGGATCGCCGGCAGTCGCAGCCGTCGGCGAGCTCGATAAGTCCAAGACGCCCCCTGGTCTTGTCATCCCTCCGCCTGGCGAAATCCGTGAGGCCATCGAGAAGACTGCTAGCTTTGTAGCTCGTCGTGGAGTGAATTTCGAGGATCGAATCCGCGAGAGCCAGGGCGCCAACCCCAAGTTTAGCTTCTTGTTGAGCGACTCCGATCCCTATAGTGCCTACTACGAATGGCGCAAACAAGAGCACAAGGATGGCCACGTTCCTACCACCGTCGCCGGCCAGCAACCTGGTGAAGGGAAGGTCTTACCTGCAGAGGAGGAGCCCAAGGGTCCACCGAAACCTCCCGACTTCCATTTCTCGGCGCGTATGCCGCGCATCAACCAGAAGGACCTCGAGATCCTGCGGCTCACGGCGCTATTCGTTGCGAGAAATGGCCGGCAGTTCATGACGGCGCTGGCGCAGAAGGAGACCAGCAACCCGCAGTTTCAATTTCTCATCCAAAACCACACCTTCCACAATTACTTCCAGCACATGGTCGATCAATACTCTATATTACTACGAGAGGCCGGCATAGGAGAAGGCAGCAAGGCCCAGCAAGAGCGTATGGAGGCGCTGCAAAAGGATATTGATGACAGGTATCACGTGCTCGCGCGCGCCAAGCAGAGGGCCGAATGGGCGCGGTTCCAGGAAGCAGAGAGGATCCGCAAGGAGGAGGAAGAGGAGGAGCAGAAGCTTGAGTTCGCGCGGATTGACTGGAACGATTTCGTGGTGGTCGAGACGATCACATTCACTGAGTCTGATGACCAGGTTGACCTGCCGCCCCCGACGACGCTCAACGACCTGCAATATGCCTCGCTAGAGGACAAGAACAGGATGGCCATCAGCTCCAACCTCCGCCTCGAGGAGGCCATGCCCTTCGACGACAGCCCATTACCCGCCGCCCAACAGACTCTTCCGGTCCACCCGGCCCCCGCCCCCGCTCCGACAACACAAACGGAGTCCCGACCAGCTGTAGAGCCCCCAACGGCCACTCCCACACCGCCGAACGCTGGGCGAGCAGTCCCTGCAGAGGACGAGGAAGCACAGGCGATTGCGGAGCGGGAGCAGGCTCGGGCGCGCATGAAGCAGGCACAGGCCGAGGCTAGAGGGGGCGTCGGGCCTGTCAAGATCAGGGATGCGCCCGTGCCAAGATCATCAGGGCGGAACAAGGCAGGGCAACAGATGGCAATTTGCCCGAACTGCAACCAGCAAGTGGCCATCAGCGAGCTGCAGGAGCACATGCGCATCGAGCTGCTGGATCCGAGGTGGAAAGAACAGAAGGCCAAGGCGGAGTCACGCTATGCCACGACGAACTTGTCGACGTCAGATGTGGCAAACAACCTCAAACGCTTTGCCAGCCAGCGCAACGATGTGTTTGATGATGCCGGAATGCCCCTGTCCGAGGAAGAGGCTGGCCGGCGCAAGAAGATTGCTGTCAGCCCCCTCGATATGCACCAGGAGGACAACGGCTTGGCGCCCGGAAATCAACAACAGGGGGTGAGCGTCGAGGAGCAGATTAGGGCCATCCATCAAAAGTTTGCGGCTGAGAAGAAATGAGTAGTGCCCGGAGGGCACTCCTCAGGCAACCCCACGGCCGTGTCGGTGACCAACTCGAGAGACTTGAGCGGCCACAACATATGGACGATTACTGGACAGACAGGCCCCGAGACAAGGCCTTCAGGAGGCTAGCCATGGTAAGGACAAGACAGTCCGACCAGAGCACGCCCGAGATCAAGTAAGCAAGAGAGGGAAGAAATGGGGGCAAATGGCTAAGGCGTAGGTAAGGAATGAATTGGTTTATGATTTCTCAACGAGTCAAGGCTTATACCAACCAAAAATGACAGATTGCTATCACACTTCTACTGCCTGTGTCGCAACGTGAAGACTATGCGAGGCACTCTCTGCCAGAAGATGCAGTTGCACAAGTAATGCGTGGTAATAAATCCAGCCCGACAAAGACGTAGCTATGCTGTCTCTGTCCGCACTCGAGCGTGTCCAGTTGAGATATACGCTTGAACCATGTTTCGTCGCTTATCTTCAAATAGATGATCGTACAAACTGTATTGGTATCTGCGACCAGGCTCGTTGATCGTCAGTGGTTCGACGAATACTGTCTGTATTAATTTACATAGACTGTAGCGTTATAGACAAGAAACGTGTTTTACACAAGATGAATCGACCACATGTAGACAGCGAAATCAAGTGACGAGGGCCGGAATCGCGAGGCCCAGTGACAAGGCGAAAGCACACTAATTGCCAGGGCAGCTGCATCGTAGATGCCCCTAGCTGCGCCCCCCAAACTCCCCCTCCTGCTCGCCCTAAACCCCGCGCCAGGCCTGGAGACTAGCACTATAGTGCCGTAGTGACTCCCCATTTCAAGGCACGTAAGCATCTCTCCGCCACTAATTCAACAGACCTGCGCCGCCTGCGCCTGACATAATATCCACCACCAACGTCTCTCTCCCTCCTCATTTCTATCGCTACCATTTTCTGTTCCCTTTCCTAAGAGCAGCAGAACAACAGTACTTGTAGAGCACGGGGTTTTCGACAGTCTTCCTGTTGTCATCCCTTGTCCCAACCTCAAAAGGCTAATTTCTATTCATTCTCTCCCTTCCCACACTCTCTCTCCGGGTCCTCCCTCCTCTCGCGAGCGCTGGACCCCCGCCTTAGAGCTTCGCGATCGGTTGACCCCCCCTCAACACCGCCAAAACGGCTTCCAACACAGAAAACGGCGGCGCCCAGGCCGCGGGTGCTGGACTTCCGCCAAGGTCCCCCCTTCCTTCGGCGGGGTTGAGCAGCGGCAGCGGCAGCGCGGCGTCGTCGCCAGCCTCGTCGAGGTTCCCCAGGCCCGTGATGCAGTCCATGTCGAGTCTGCCCGACACGCGACAGCAGTCGTTTGACGAGATCTACGGGCCGCCCGAGAACTTTCTGGAGATCGAGGTACGCTGATTCTCAGCCCTATCTCATCTACGCCTTTTCTTTCCATCATTAACTCCCTGGCGAGAAAGATAAAAGTGCTGACCTTCTCCAACCCCAGGTCCGCAACCCGCGCACGCACGGCATCGGCCGCCACATGTACACCGACTACGAGATCGTCTGTCGCACCAACATCCCCGCCTTCAAGCTGCGCCAGTCGACCGTCCGCCGCCGGTACTCGGACTTTGAATATTTTCGCGACATCCTGGAGCGCGAGAGCGCCCGCGTCAACATCCCCCCGCTGCCTGGCAAAGTGTTCACCAATCGCTTCAGCGACGACGTCATCGAGGGTAGGAGGCAGGGGTTGGAGAAGTTCCTCAAAATCGTGGTCGGCCACCCACTGCTGCAGACGGGGAGCAAGGTACTGGCGGCGTTTGTACAAGGTGCGTTCCTATTCCCCCCCCTCGTTCTTCTTTTCCTTTCGACACGTGGACTGACAAGTGCATCAAGATCCGAACTGGGACCGTAACGCGTGGTGACCCTCATGGACATTCGTTCGTTTGTTTGCAGGGTCCCTCTCCAGTTCGTCCTCCCTTTCTGCAGCCCGGCATCATCATCACCACCACCAGCGTACCCAGCTTCAACGCCGAAAGCTGCGCAAGCGACCTCCCAAGGGCTGGGTGGAGACCGCAGCCCTGAACAAGCCTGCGAATGTCGAGGGCGAAGATCAACAGGACCCACGTATTTAGTCACCATGATGAGGTTGAAGATTCGTTCCATAGTACTTTGACGGAAGTTTTAGCTGAAGGGTGGGGGCAAGGGGTGGAATTGTCGAGAGAGAAAGGCCTCCGACAGAAGCAAAGAGAATGGGGTTTCAAAAATAGGATCTATATCATGACTATTGCTTTGTCTCTTTTTCTTCTCCTTCCCTCTCTTTTTCCCTTTACGATGTATTCTCAATCTCCTACAGCGAATACCATATTTATGCTATGCTGGCAAATGTTCAGTTCTAGGTAAGAGCAAGGACGTTCGTCATTGAAAAAGTATCCTCTAGCAGCTTTTCTCTGATACTTTGTTCCATACCTCCAATATTATATATATCCGTTTAGGAACTGCAGCGAAAACTGTACATGATACCGGTGATTTGTGCTATGCACTCTTCTTCCCTTCTAGACAGAAATAAGACTTGCGCCTGTATGATTAACACGTAAGATCAGGAGGCCTTTCAACATCCCCAGAAGAGATAGGGACAAGACATGTAGAAGACACTCTTCCAGAAAACTTCGAAACCCCCCATGGTATTGGGTGCTCGTGGGGCCTGATCACCGATGGCGTCGGCCCCCGCTATCACACCACTACCTGCACGAAAGAAGGGTGTTATATAATATGTTATTCCAACCCCTGTTTTCATTACTGGAACAACGCAAATGGTTTAGTGGTAAAATCCATCGTTGCCAAATTCATCACCACGTATCCGCCTTTTGAAGCAGGCCGTGATAACACGAATACTTGCGGCCGCCGTATCCAGCGGAAGGCCGGGTAGTGTCCGTTTTCAAGGAGCAGGCGCTCGAGCATTGCTAAGCTCTTAAAGTGCAAATGCATTCTCGAGAAGTAACATGAAGTTTGTTGGAATAGCTGGGATAGTCCGTGTTTGATTGTGGCAACACCTAAATTTGCAGCTACTAAGTACTTAATTTGTAATTGCTGGATCAAATATGAAGAATGGAGATCGACAAGGTTAGGATGTGACATGGCGAGGCGCATGGGACCGAGGCCTGAAGATCTTTGAGGAAAAACGTCAGCAGGACAAACAATTTCCGGAGCTCCTCTCTCCTTTTGTAAGCCTTCTGTCTGGCCTCCAGTTCACAGTTCGTACTTCGTCTCTTTCTTCTTCAGTAATACAACATACGTACACCCATCGCTGTAGGCCCGTCACAACTTAGCTGTTTGTCTTTGAAAGCTCCCTATTCCTCCCCTACCTTTGCCCTCCGATTCCTCCTCATTTAGTCCTCGCGTCAGAGCTTCCTCTTATCCTCAGAAGGGTCTAGTACAACGTGCTACCTGTTTTATCTAGCTGTTACAGAATCGCCATTGTTGTCTCACGAGTCTGAGGTCGAGGAGATTCTAGAATTGAGGCATGAGGGCGGTGCTCGTTTGTACCTGGTGAAGGGAGATTGTGGAGGGATGCGACGTATTGTGGACCCACGCGACAACAACTCCTGGGAGCCTGAGAATACTCTGATGAACGCAGAGGACGTCATCAGCAAGTTCTGGAAGGACTTCGGTAGAATCCTGTCAGAATGTGCATATCCGTTCCTGCGGCAAGAGCCGTGCGAAGCATGTTCCATTTTGGATGTTGGCGCAGGGGTAAGCACATTCGACAAATCCAAGCTTTCGAGTGAGAGGAGCCAGAGGCTTGAAGGTTGGCGTTACCTGATCTTTTTAATGAAGCTTTACATTCCCAACTTCCAAGGCTGTCGGCCTTGAACTGCAGCCGTGATGTGTTAGTCGTCCTTCACCGCGACTGACCGGGATTCGCCAATGAGGGAGGATACTGACAATCTTTTCCTTCTCTTACGATCTCTCTTTCAGATAATCTCTAGAAAACGAGACTAGGAAACACTTTCTCCTGCAAAGCAACGGAGAACGAAAAGGCGCAAAGATCATGGCTGGGTACTTGTCCGGCCTAGCTGGGTCTGAAGGCCCAGCCGTCGAGACGAGGTAAGGCTGACCAACTTTGGTTTACGTGCTTCATTGTGAAAAAGTCATCATTATTTTCGATACAAAAGTTTCATTTCTTTTGTTTCTGGTTTCGGTCACAGCTGTGCAGGAGGGTACTTGAAAACTTCGAAAGTGTCTTATCTTTATTGCAGTTCCTGTGTCTATACGGAACAGCTTCATAGGTGTGTCTTAAATCAATGGATTTCGATATCGGACCTGGGGAGGACGCAGTTCAAGGTGGCTGAGGTCCAACACTGTCCTACAAGAATCAAAAAAGGAATTCTCAAAGTTTTAGCTGTGAGACGTATTGATTAGGGCAGATCGATATTCAAATTCAACTCTTTTTTCCCCAGTTCCTCAGACTTTCATTGCCCACTATAAAACCAAGGATGGTTCAGGGCTTCGCGTGCTGTGAGCCTCTTCGCAGGATCAAAAATTGTCAAACGGCCAACCAGGCCCTTCTGTTCTTCATCGACACCCTGCCACAGAAAATGGCCTGCGTGGGTTATCAGCATTGAAGCTATCTCGGAGAACGCTCAAGATCTCTAGCACGTGTTGCTCCTGTTATCCTTCACAGTGCGCTCATATGTTGATTGCTTCATACATATGTAGTGTATTTACGGTGTTCATAAGAGAGTTATATTCGCTGTTGGTGAGGATGAGTTGGGCGAGGGCGAGGAAGTTCTGGCACATGTTCTCAAACGACAAATCTCCTATTTCGCTGACAAAGAAGGGCTGGCCGCGCCATTGAAGAATCTTGGCGATAGTCCATGGGTAGAGTTTACTGACCACAACACCGAAAGAAAGCATATCCGAGGGCTTGTTCACAGGGCCTGATGCGTGGGCCTCTGGACTACGCCACATCCAGTTGCCCGCTTGCTTCCCAACTATGTCGCAATCCGGTGGGACATGAGCGGAATCCTCCAAGTCAGCTAGCTGTACTTGATCGATTTCCATACCTTTAGCATTCAGCCGCTGGATGAGGATGTTGTTCGGTTTGATGTCTGTGGAGTGTCGATGTCGATTACTTTGCTGTGGTGAAGGCTTGAAATTGGGTACCAATGTGGACAATGTCATTCTCGTGTAACTTCGCGAGCCCTCGCAGTGCATCCAGCAGAATACGCTTCAAAGTTCAGGAGATGATCGCTGAAGTACTTGTAGACAAAGTTTAATTAATACGGTATGGTATCACAAGAGACACGTAGGTTGGGACAGTCATGGTGACTTTGGTAAGTTTCCTGGTAGTCGACGAAGCTAGTCTTGGACACATTTTTCAAAACGAATTTTTGGTCTTCCGCGCTGTGAGCACGAGTGTGAGCAGGACTGCATTTTAGAGTGGTGGTGGGGACCCATACGTTGTAAGGTTTACGTGACTTGGCGGGAATTCTTTCTTCTTGGAAACCACCTCGATCGTATAGATGCGGCCTGATTGACCCTTGAGGCTGTTTGGTTGCGCCATCTTGGGTGACGGCTGTTGAGGAGGGCCAGAAGAATAGCATCGCAAGACTGAGAAACATGGTGAGAGGCTCGACCGTGAAGGATTGGCAGCACGGAGACCAGCGGCTATGAATCTCCTCCAGCTTTCATTACGGAGCGGAGACATGGTCATAGCCTGGAGCATGCAAAGTGCACCGAAGCGGCCATGGACACATTGAAAAGAGGTCTACTTTTCGGTGGGTAAGCGCCAACGCGTCCAATCAGTTCTGTTTTCATTGTGCCGCCGCGCCAGTAACCGACCTGAGAGGATCGCAGCCTGGTCAAGAGGATGTTCCCTGCCCCGATTCTACTCTTCTTGCGTGACCACAGCTGCGAGTCTATGTTGTGTTTTGGCGATAACGAAGTGGACTGTAGTGTGACGGTGAGTTTGGTCGAATTGGAGCAAAATGAATATAGTTGATTGCAATATAAGTATAATGATCTCAACCATTCAGAACGAAAACTAGCGCAAATGGTTTAGTGGTAAAATCCATCGTTGCCATCGATGGGCCCCCGGTTCGATTCCGGGTTTGCGCAGTTACGAAGTTTAAATGCTTTTTCTTCTTCCTTTTCTTTTCTTTTCTTTTCTTTCTTTCTTTTTTCTCTTTCCCAATTCTTTTCAGGCTTCCCCCCCTCTTTTTCCTTTCATATTTAAGATGGGAATAGCTGTTAGTGGTGAGATGGACTTCCAATTCTCTTCTTATTCTTGCCTGGTTCTTATGTATGCCATGCGCGGCGAGTCTCATTCACGAATTGGTACCGCCACCATCATCAGATAATAGCGGGGAAAGGAAGACAAAAGGAAAAACCGACTGAGTCTGGTATCATATGTACGGTCCGAGTGGATATGCAAAAACTATTTGAGACAAGGCCACCAGCTCCATGTACCCTATCAAATACAATGAACAGGTCGATTTGATAGGTATCCTTCTGAACTCGGTCTTATACCTAGACGTTAATTTTCCTGAACCCTCAAACGCCTCACAAAGTTTTCTTCTCTTTTCCTTTCTTTCCTTAGAAGAGGGAGCAGTGAGTGTGAGAGAGATCTCCTGACCGAGAGATGTTCCACTTTATGACACGTTCTATCCTACACAAGTACAGCCTAGCACCGTCCCAGATATGCCCAGAGTGAAGAGGTCCAGTTTTGGAAACAAAGCGCTGCTGTAGAGCAGGCCATGACGAAAAGAGTTTTCCATCGTACAACCATCACATGGTTCATATTACAACCACCAGGCGCCCTTGAAGGGTCGTCACTGTCCCCTCGTATCAGACAGCCTTATGCCGTATGGCCTCTGTAGCGGTGTCCGTTCACCTCACGACGGGGTGTCAAAAAGTCGAAGTATGACCTCGTACATGCCAAACATGATGGCAGCACTGGGCACTGTCCGTAGCAGGTGAGGCGTGAGTCCGCCGTACAGGCCGATTAGGCCCTCCTCTTTCCACACAAGCTTAAAACACTGGACCAGGCCGGTGTATTTCAGACGCCCGTCGGCCAGAGGTGCCTGTCGTAGTCTTGTCCTCGCGACCTAGTAGGCAATGGATGACATGAGATTAGTTGCCAAAATGGAAAACAAAGCTTCATCTTTCTCCATGATCAGTCAAATTGCAGGAGAATGGGTGAACTCACCTCATGCGGGTAGGCCAGGATGGCGGCGATCAGCTTTGCACCGCCGGCCGCGCCAGCCTTGCCCGTGTGGTCAACAGTGGTGTCCCACCACGTCTTAGCCCGGCCGCTCGCTGCTATGCGTTCTTCCCTGTGCCGCAGCGACTTTTTCATCTGCTCGTACAGCACCCATTGCAGGGTGGACTCGGACGCGCCCAGGTAGCTCGCGCTCATGCCCTTGAAGAAGCCCCGGAAGCCCTCATCTCGAAATACCTGCCGTATGCAGTCCAGGCTGTTCTTATATTGCCTGGCGGCGGCGTGGCCGGTGCGCTCGGCGACGTTCTTGTCTAACTGAAGCCGGGTCTTGACGAGCCAAATCGGGTTCGTGGCCGTGCTCGTAGCGATTCCAGCCACCATGCCCGCGCTCAGGTGCACCCAGGCGGCCTCACGACCGCCGTTCAGGTAGTCTGATATCCAGAGCTTGCCGTTGCCGTAGACGTAAAAGTTGATGGACCGCGCAGGGATCACGCCGACCAGGTTGGGGCCAAGGCCCTTGAAGAGCGCCCGCCAGCCCTCCTGTTTCTGAACGGCGCCGAGGATCTGCAGAGTCTCTGTGAGATGGAAGATAGACGCGCGCAGGGGGTTCATGTGGACGTGTGCATGGGCGGCGCGGGAGGCGCGCAGCTGTGCTTGGTAGAAGTCGGACTGAAGGCGTGTTTTGAGGACGTCGAGGGGGGCGGTGAGGGTCGCCGCTGTCATGCCGCCGACGCTGTATAGACCAGAGAGACACGGGTCAGAATGAGTTGACCAGGAAGACTTTCAAGGAGAGGCCACGGACGGGGTCCTTGAGTTGACGCCAACGCGCTGCTCGAGGCCCGTCCGAGTGGTGGTTTGGGGACTACGGGCTGAGGATGGGTGGTGCGCCTTACGCTCCTGCGACCAGATGGTGCCATGATCTTGCAAATGACGGGGCTACCACTGGCTTCTCTTGTGGGTCTTGTCGCGCCTCTTGTATCGACTCACCCAGCTCTCTTGATTGTGTCAAGGACGGGAGGCGTTCTGTGCTGGTCTGGCCGTGTCTTGCGTCCGCCTTGTGGGAAGGCGACATCTTGTAAGTCACTGGCGCCGCGTTCTGCGCCATAGCTGCGCAGAGAGCTGCAGAAGGGTTGGGGCTTCCTGCAAGGTTGGATCTGCTGCAGGGTCAGACGAGCTACTGCGCTCTCAGTATCATGTCGTAGTATCTTCAAGGCGGTTTGTTCCCGAAAGACTGTCGTGGTTGTCGTTTGTGTAGGGTGCGCAGTTGCAGGAAAAGTTGACCTGATGACGGCTAGAATGTGAAATTCCTCCGATAAGAATCCTTATCGCGCCGCTGTCTCCACTGAAAATTCATCGTGCCTTCCATGGAGTGGTCAAGCGTGTCAAGCTTGCCGCCTATACACTAAGTTAGTAAGAGAGGGGCTTTCACTAACATCTCGACCACCAATTGCATCAGCACCACGGCGCAAAGGCGCGTGGGAAAGATCTGGGGAAAACTCACTGAGTTTCAGAACGGAGGAGACATCTTATTGTCATATTTCAAAGTGGCATTATGTGCACAGTGTTCGAAGCTCTAGGGTCAAGCACAAATTACAATTGGTAAGGGAAATCAACATCGACCGCCGAGTTTCCACTGGTTTGCTAAACCAGATTCAGCAATCATCCCCCCCCCCCACCCCTTCGCATTATTAGAATAATTATTCCAGTACTAATACATACTCGTGGCGTACGACGTGTCATAAAGCTCATCTTGGAACACAGCGGCTTATTAGCTATTGGCTTATGAGTTGTGTCGCCCGAGGACGCGGCTTTCTTTCTTTTCTTTTTCTTCTTCTCTCTTGTGGTCCCTTCCTCCGCCTGCTTTGCGTTTTACCCCGGAAGAAACAACGCTAAGCTTCGAGCGTCTACACAAGCACCTTTTCTCATCCTATTGATACTTCCCAGCCAGTAAACAGTGTTGTAATGAGCATCTTGCCTGGCCCTGCAACGCGGAACCCTTGCTGTGTGGAGCCGGAGAGAATTCAACGAGCTAAATAGCTACGTTGTAATTAGAATACACGGGCACGCATCAGGCCACTCATCACGCCAAAAGATTGATTGCGGTGGCTGCTGCTGTTGCTTCTGTTGCTTCAAATCTGATCTCACGACGGGGGCATCTCGCTAGGCCGTCATAATGGGCCTGCTGACAAGTTCTTGTGGCAACCTGGGGCGGCTTCACTGGACTGAACTTTCATCGACCGGTTTGAGCATGTTTTAGGGGCAGAGAGAGAAAGAAAGAGGCGCGCTGATCGTTTTCTGGACGCCTTGTTTCAGACAATGACGGGTTGGCCAACCGAGAAAAGCCGTTGTACTGCAGGCTTAGTTTACTTTTGCAATGTTGGGATAGAGGGAACATATGAAGGAAGCTTCGTTGTGTGGGAGAACCACTCGATCCACTTTTATTCACAATATAGCTCACGAGACGGCTTGCATAAGGTGATAGAGAGGAGCGGAGCAGAGGGTTCGATTTGCCTGCATTGATCTTCCAAGAAATTAATTACTGACTCTAACAATTCTTTCACTGTTGGATGAATTGTTCCCTTAGCGCTCAAAGCTTGGTTCATGATGAGTACGCAGTATCTCCACAATGCTAGGCATGTCTTTACGGACAAAGAAACGTCAGATATCTTTTGCTGCCCAACGTTGATACGTTACATCTTGGGCGCACGGGCGGGGAGGGATCTCCCCGACTCGAGGCTCAGAAGGGCATAATGTAGGAGGCCAGAAGGAAAATTTGATCATCACTAGCACCGTGTTGTATAGAGTGAGAAGTAATTCGATGAGGTCAGGCAGGCGCGGCAACTAAAATCAGTACTTGGATGGCGAGAAGACAACCATGGGCGCCTTGAACGAACCCGGCAAGCTCGGGAGGTCAGGACCAGAAGGAAGTTCTGGCGATGATAATCTTCGGCCTCTCTATGCCTCCTTTTCTCACCCCAGCCACCCCTTCCCCGAGCAAAGCACAGAAGAGCGAGAAACTCGCAGATACTGGCGTGACTGGGACCCTCATGGTCCCTTTCACAACGGGACGGGCATTTTCTCATCGAAAAGAAAAGAAAGAAAACAAATAATAGCCAAGGTGGCGTCTGCACCACAAACCAGGCCGCAGAATGGAAGCTAGTAATCCAGACTGTGACGGATTTTATTGGCTTCTCTCTTATGACACGGATGAGGCTGTCACCAGACGCCAACGGCAAAACACTTGTGACAGATCTTATTGGAGAGGTATTCGCTCGATGGCCGCGTGCCTAGACATGCAGGTCAACTCTGGTGTGGCTCTGAAAACATCGTCAGGCCGCTCAATGATTAAACAAGTACCATATATCACTAATACCCACTACTGCTACAAGCATGATGCCATTCACCAGATGCGACCTGTTCTTCATGAGTGACCGCGCAACAAGTCAATGTCCACGGGTCTACAACCCTCACGGCCGCTCAAAGGTGAACGGTGTGAGTGAAGATCCATGGCTAAGTAAATCAGGAACCAGTTTTGTTTGTCTGTGCAAAAGTAATGAAATCCCCATTATCTAGTGCCTCGTCTAGGAGGGGGAAAAAGAGAGAAGAAGAAGAAAAAGCAGAGGCCCCTCACCCGAGAAGCCTTTCAAGCCACGAGAAAGTAGAGAAAAATTCCACCCTCGGGCTGTAGAAGCCAGTCGTCAGCAGGCGGCTTGAGGAGTTCGTATTTTGTTGGGAACGGGCCGCCCGGGTAACCGATCGATCGTGTCAGATGCGCCGAAATGGTATGGATTTATCACACTCCTCGTTTCTTCCGGAGGTGCGTGGGGGGACTACTTCTCCCAACTTCTTTGCACACCCACCTTGAGTTCTTTGCGTCCACTGGCCAGCTGCTCGGTCACCGGTCCCCCTTCCCCCCTCGTGGGAACCGAGACCCTGGATCCAACATTGTGAAAATATTTGTGATCTGACCGTCCTTCTTCTCTCAGGCCCCCACGGAGGTGTTCCATAACAGAAGTTAGCTGAAAGATTGTAATCCAAATTCCCGATGCCAGGCAGGAACACAACTCTTTTCAAGTCATATCGTTTGCCCGGTCTCAAGTCAAGAGGCTTCCCCCTGGCAGGTTACTTTCCCCAATGCGTATGAAGATGCGGCAGAGAAAGCGGAAAGATAGCAATGAGGTCATCTGGATGGTGGCTGGGACAGGTTGCGTGGGGGGAGGGGGGGGGGGAACAAAACAAAATAGCGATATCGCTGAGACATGGCTCAAGGTAATTGACCCTACTCGTCCAAGAGCACCAAGGGTATGTTGGTGTGAGGAGGGGGGGGGGGTGAGAGGGGAGGGGGGAAAGGGTATTCCCACCCAATCTAGGAACCAATATAGTACTTTGCATCTGCAGCGCCTTGCCAGAAGAGGAATGGACAATTGCTTTTTGGTACCATGAATACACATTCATATTTGTAGAAGGGGGGGAGGAAGAGACGGGAAAGAAGAAACATGCAGCAGAAGGAAGATAAACAGGTGAGCACTTGATAGGAAGAGAGAGAACGCGAGGGTGGCAGAGCGACAGACGCCCGTTCACCCCCCCTGACCAAGTACAGTACACACACGCACGGGGCGCAGACCAATTTGCCCAACATATCTAAACCACTAACCCTTGACCACACAGATCGTTTAGGGAGGGAAGAACATCTCCCAAGATATAAACCTCCACCTCTTCCCGAGGAACTGACCACATAATTTAAGTTCTAGGTTCTTCGTTTCAAACCAAGGATCATCACCTCAGCTCAGACACAAGAGCACCAAGCTTGCTCGTCCTGAGATCCATTTCGAACCCCAGTACCGCCCACCATGGCCAGCGCGGGCGACGGCACTGGCACGATGTCTGGGTACCAAAGGCTCCTGCAGCACCCCGAGCTGTCTCCTGTGGTGGTCTCGAAGCCCACCGTGATGACTCCCGGCAAGGAGAATCCATACCCTCTCATTGTGTCTGTCCCCAAGAGCGAGTCCCGGAAGATGAAATTCGAAGCTGGTAACGACATCCTGGTCTCGGGAATTCTCTCCCTGCACTGCTTCTACAATGGAGAGCAGCAGGCCTCAGCTCGGCACTTCGGCTTGCGGTACCCCAAGATTGCCTTTGCCGGCGAGTTGTGCTACTTTTGCTTCGGCAGCCTCGCCATGCCCGAGAACGTCACAGAGGGTTCCTATTACTTCTCTATCCTCTGCCAGTTCTTCCAGCCCTTCAAGCTGCTGGAAAACGGCAGATCTAGTGGCGGGGAGGGACTGACAGGTCGGGTCCGAACACCCGTCCTCGTTACACGACAGGCACTGCCGGCTGGTGTCCTCGGTAAGTCGCGGCTCACTCGTTTTTCATTTTCTCTCTCTCGCTTTCTCGGTCTCTGTGAGAGGGCTCATCGACGCTATCCCTTGTTAGTCTGCTAAATAGGCATTTATTATAGGTGTCGGACCCGACGTTTTGAGGCTCTTCATTGAGAATCCTGTCGACGATAATAAAGAGAACAATTCTCCGGCCCTGCCGCCCCCGACCCAGGCCTGAGGCAAGAAAAGGACACTGATAGAGCTGGCTGGACGTCGATCTTTGGAAATGTTGTCTCTCTAAATCCTTGTTGTTATTCATTGATGACTGATTGTCAATTTCAAAAGACACGAGGGCGCACGCGGTCTTTGAGGCGGGCGGGGGACGTAAAAGAATGGGTGTTTTTCTTTCTCTTTTCTGTTAAGGATGGCAACGTCAAGACACCCATATCATATTCTGTACTTTTGAGAAGAGTTACTTGGCCTTGCATGGAAAATAAATCACATCTTTCTCTCTCGGCCTACGAGCCTCGACCGAGCAAGATGGTGTCTATTTCCCCTTCTTTCGAGGCATCTCTGCCCTTCTATCCTTTGATACAGTTAATAGATGTTGCTGAACCATAACGAGGGACTTTGGCCATGACCACACACGCGGGCTGTAATCGTACGCCGGGGGATCCTGACCTGCCGCTTCTCTCACTTCTTTTTCGCAAGGGTGGAGGGATATCATTGCTTATATGTTTCTTGTGCACGGTGATTCAAATTGTGAGCCTGACTACCCCGCTTTTCGATGTTGCCCTACGTAATTGTCTCCTGTTCGGGGATGTCGGTCAGTTTTCGCAGCAAATGTTTCTTTTTCATGATATACACTGCCTTGATCTCGTGGCAGCGACCTGCGCATGTCTGTAGTAATATGCGTACTTTCCACCGCCCCCCGTCTCGATGGATGGAAAGTGAGGAGATTTGATTATCACGATTGACGACGAGGAGCAGTTGTCATCCATGAAGCTGGGCTCGTTATAGTTCATGAATAAAATGGTTGTACATGACTTACCTGGAAGTAAATAATTACTTTGAATAAGTACGTGCCTGGAGCCCGTGATGCCTGATTGCAGCGCTACCGAAACGGCTATTTCGGCAGTTGAACGCCCCTGCCGAAAAACACATTGGGGGGTAAGCCGTACATAGACATGGCGTTGTTTCAACAACGAGACAGCACAGTTGACAGCTGACAGCTGCCAGCTACTTGGCAACGGCTGCCCGTTGGTTGTTTGATCACCAAGCACTTTTGCGCGTAGGGGGCTTTTCTGTGGTGCTGATGATTGGAGGTGCCCAGTAGTGAGCAAGTACAAGGCTGTGGGCTCCATCTTTGATGAGTGAATCGTGGCTCGGTACAGTATGTGCCCCAGAGATGGGTGTCAGGCTGTCAAGCTTTTAGGCAAGCTCAGGCTCTGCAAGCTACGTACTATGTACAAAATTGCCTGGTACGTCGAGGCCCAACGGCGCTAACCCGATACAGCATTCAGCTTCCTCCCCAACGACGGGATCTGCTGCCACGGATGGCGCTTGCCTTCCTTGCTTCAGGATGGAAATAACAGTCATTGCGAGCAGATGGGAGAGATTGGGATTTCAAAATCAAAGAATTTGAAGTGCCTCGACCAGGTAGGATGTCCCCAGTGAGTGGTGCTCGGGCAGCCCAGGCCTTTTTTTTCAAGGCGCTCAGATGCAGCCCATCAAACTTCGACCAAGGAGGGGCACAATCAGATTACCTAAGCCCTAAGCCCCTAGTTCAACGACATATCCCACGCACGCACTCGAGCAAACGACAGGGAAACTCATACTGGATCAGACGGGAGGGAAGACGACAAGCATAGTATGTGAGGTAAAAACACGGTTTCATAACAAATCATGTCTCCCAATTTATTGTGTCCTACCTAGCACGATAGAGCGCAGTTCAGCATTGTCTGTCCTTCCAAACCTGTCATCACACCGAATCGATATTGACAAGAAAAAGGGAAAGAAAAGAGAATACGCCTCATTATAGAGCATCCACCATGACTTGGACGCAATTCCTCATGTCCGAGTATGCATCATGACTGAGCATGTATCATGGCCGAATGTGCTTCATCGTTGAGACCACCCAACTGGATCCTCCTCTTTCCCCCTCTTATCGTCTTCCGGCAGATTGAGTCCTCGAAATCAAAACGACCATCCTGCAGATCAGGAGAGAAGCAAAAAAAGGACCAACCAACAAACAAAATTGACTCCTCTGTATGCGACGCACCTAGTCTCCCCTCTAAATCCTTTGGATCTCTCGACATTGAACCGAGACGAGGTGGGGGCATAGCCTCTGTGGAATCTTGTTGTGTTTTGTCGACGCCTCACCGGGCAGGCTGCAGTATCAAAAACAAACGGTACTTGGGCGAGCGAGTTGGTTCCTTTTGCCGCGAGCGGAAGGCTCTACTAGTCGAGGGCACGCCGAAGGATGTTGGACAGTGCGGAGAACTCGCGGTATGCCATCTCCGCCAGGGTCATGTTGTCGAAGCCAGGGCCGTAAGGGTGAGAGACCTCCTTCCACAGGTAGCCCCAGTAGAGGCTGGTCTGTCTGCCCTGTCGCTGGAGCTCCGACTGAACGTTGGGGAGGGACTGCGCCACGGTGCGATTGGTCTCCTCGCGAATGATGGCAATGTACCACTGTCAAGGTTCAAACCAAAGAATGAAACAAACAGGTCAGCAAGGAGTTTCTCTCCTTCTTCACCACCATCATCGTTCTCCACCAAGGGGGCAGGCGGCGGGGATAAGGCTGAGGGCATGAAACTAACCTCAATCACATCCAGAGGGGTGCCTGGCTTGGGCACGAGGGTGTAGATGTGCACCCACTGGTCGGCAAGGCGGGGCATATTGAACTCGCGCTTGTCCTCATCGGTCAGTCCCACCAGGTAGCTGATGCTGTCCTTCATGGTGACGGTAAACCCGCGGCAGATCATGGCCGACGTCCATAGGCGTCGGTACAGCTGGCTGTTCAGGACGTGCTCGTGTTTCTTCTTCTCCATGGCCTCCTGGAGGAGACGCAGCAGGTTGACGCAGGCCGAATACACCGATTGGCGCTGCTTGATGGTAATGCAGTCGGTCATGTACCAAGGGAACTTGCGCATGGTGCTGATCATGCACTCAAAGGGCCGCTGCGGGCAGTCTCGGGAGAAGGGAGACTTTGTAATGCAAGATACTAGTCAGCGACGGTTGTTTCTTTATTTTTGGCTTAGGAAAGGGAGTGCATGACGAAAAAGAAGACGGGGAAAAAGGAAGGAAAGGTACTCACGCGCTGGGGGACCTCGACATGCTTGACGAGCATAGTCATCTCCTCCTCGGTGATGAAGCCCTTGAAAGACAGCCAAGGCTCGGTAGGGTTGAGCGGCTGAATGTGGGGCGTGGCGCCGTCCCAGCGGATTCCTCTGGCGTTGGGAAACAGGTCCTCCATGAGGGTCGCCTGGCTCGAAAGCTCCATCTCGACGGGACGGTCACCCAGCCGGTGAGGACGGCCCTGGGCACTGGCTCGTTGGTGTTTCTCGACGGCCTGCGCGGCGTCGTACATGGTCATGAACTCGACATACGCATCACCCGTCCGGTTGGTAACGCGCTCCATGATGATGTGAACGGGCTCGTGGCGGTCGTTGATGATCTTGGAATTGCGTCCCAGCATGGCAATGATCTCCGCACGGTTGGTATCGAAGGGAATCTGTTTAGGAGGGTCATCGTCAGCATATATGTATATGCACCGTAAGCCCATAGGAGGCCGGTGAGGGTCCAAGAAGGCGGGGGGGAGTGGACATTACATTCTTGATTTTGACAACACCATAGGTAGGTGGGTTGGACTCGTGGCGAGCACCCTCAATAAAGGGGAAGTTGTCGGCACGAAGAGCGATGTTAGCGGGGGGACGTTGGTCCGGGCCGCTGGTCAAGTCGTTCAACTGGTGAGAACGCTGGTTACGAACGTAGTTCGGCACGACCGACGTGTGCGGGACGAGTGCATTCGAGGTACTACCACACGCAGGAGCTTCGATCGGTTGAGGATTGGCCGACAGACCATCGAAAGAACCGAAAGAACGGTGATTGGCGCCTCGGTCTGAAGAAAAGTCTCCACGGAGGCCTCCATGGTGCAGGGCACCCTGACCATGGCCTCGACTCTGCTGCTGGCTATAAATTGGGAATCGAGGCTGGCTCTCGTTCTGAGTCTGAGGCTGGCTGCAGCTTTGATTTCCAGCGTTCTGAGGAGAAGGGAAGCCCTGATTATTCATGTTTCGGGCAATCAGACCTCGCATGGGAGCCTGCTGCAGGTCGAAACGAGGGGGCGGCTGGATGCCAGTGGCCGAACCCTGCGTACGAGGAGCGAAGCTACGCGGCTCGGTGCGGACAGGGTAGTGGCCGTCAACGCCAGGACCTGGACCCGCGGGCGTGTGGCCGTGGAAGGGATCGATATTGTTGTCGTCGTTGTTGGTATTGTTGCTAGCGGCATCCTCGCGATACGACTGTGTAGCGTTGGTCAAGTGGCCGCGACCAGGAGTAGTTGTCATCATCGTCGCCACCGCCGTCGTACTGCCACGCTGCTGCTGCTGCTGCTGCTGCTGCTGCTGCTGCTGCTGCGATGACATGGTCTGAAGGTGCGCAGGATAGACACGAGGGCAGAAGTCGTGGTCGCCACGCGGCTGACCATGATCGCCTTCAAAATAAGCCATCTTCACCTCACGGGAATCCTGGTCTTGATCCAAGCGAGACAGCTGTGCCCGAAGAACCATCATAGCCCGCTCATCAGTCATGTCGCTGGCTGTATTGGTAGACATAGACATGGTCTGGCCGTGAGCCTGGTTCTGGTTCTGGTCTTGGTTCTCGTCCTGGCACTGTGTTGGATTGTGATGACCGCGATCGCTATCAGGAACGCGACCGAACGGTAGCCGCGTATCCATGATGAGATTGGGGGAGTCGCTGTCGAAGTTGCGGTCAGGCTGATGGTCTGCCTCGTTGGAAAAAGTCGTACCGTAGTTGTTGAACGTTTGAGGCTGATGATACGTACTGGCCACGGTCAAGTTGTCTACAGCCCTGTTACGATAGATGCGTGGCACAGCCAGAGTTGGCTGCTTCTCCAGGGTGGTTGGTTCAAAGATGGGATCGTTTGGAAAGGTTTGGAAGTCGATGCCGATTCTTTCGAAATTGTTATTGTCGATGTCGAGGTTAGTTTGGAGGGGGGTTGCGCGCAAGGTCCGCCTCAGAAGGGAAACGAGAGGCGGTTTATAGGTCAGGGGTGGGAGCACTCTGAACAATACCTACCGGCTGGATGCTGGCCTGGCTCAGCAGTCTACCGGGTGCACTCTGGGTGGTGTCTGGCGATAACAAAAAGTCAGTCGACCCAGTGGCCTCAGTTCTTGTGGGGTACCTTGCGCATGGATTGGGGAACCCATCATGTGGTTGAGGGAAGCAAATGACGCTGCTTTCAGAGAGCTCGATGGGCCTGCTGGTGACAGGGTCTGCATTGTCCATGCTCTCCATTATGCAGGTGCTTCTATTGTTTGTTGACGTGTGTATACCTGTCTGTCACGCCTAGATTTCCTATTGTCTTATTGTTTGGATCTAAACAGATCAAGATGTTAGTCCGTCTGCACTCAAGACTTGAATTTACACATGTTGAAGACTGCGTCAGAGCAAAAAAGGCGCAAGAGAGCTGAGAAAAACATGAGTGGAAATTCAAAAGTTGGGTGAATCGCAATGGCCCAGGCTCAGGAGTTTGAGAGAACATGGCCCAGCTACACCTCTAGCTTTCTTGACATGTTTACAGCATCCATGAAAACTCAGGAAGGTCCTGGAGAAGTAGTACGCAGATGAGGCTTGTGTGGGCATGTGGATAGAGGAGACAGATTGCAAGCTAGGACAAGGGTGAACAGAGATGGAATTGCGAGTGGTTGAAAACATCAGGAGTCTGCTCTTCAAGACAAAGAAGAAGAAGACGTCACAAGATAGCACGCAAAGTTTCCATGGGGGCAGTGCTTGGGAACACGTGGAAACAAGTCTGACGGAAAGCAAAATTAAAACGAAAAACATTATGATTTGACAATAGCAGAATGCAGGATGACAGGGAAGTTCACTTTGAAGACTTGAGAACCGTTCCAACGGTGGCTGCCTTTCCCCCCCTTCTCTTTTCTTGTTTTTCAGTAGGAACTGTAAAGTCATCGAAGACTGCTGGAAGTTGATTGACAGTAGCTTGAAGTTTGTTCTTGACAGCTTAAGTAACGATAGCAACGACGTGATAATGTTAGAGGGACAGTGGGAGTGGGAAGATAGAAGTCATTCCCAAAGGCATTGGTTGAAGTACTTTGGAGAAAGGGTGGGAGGGGGGAGGGTGGGATGTCCACATCAGGGAAAGAGATAGGTAATTACATGTTGCCTGGCTGGCTGGCAGGGGTGCACAGTCAACAGTAGACAGGCCTCTACTTCAAGACCCTCTGGAACATATATTGAGATGCTACACCTTCATTTGGCCAGTCACTGACAGTTAGAATTCTATTCTAGTATACTTGATGCTGTTGAGGAACCCAGATACACCAGACAGTGGCTCCGAGCCAGATAAGAGCACATTGAGGAGACCACAGCTTAGTAGATGACCGCGGTGTGAATAGCTTCTTCCACCCGATCCACATCCAGCAGCTGAAGGGCTTATCAATCAGGAACTCTGTCACCATTGAACCACCTCCAATCTGTACCCCGTCCCAAAGCGCTTTTGGCGTTTTTTCCCTCTTATTTTTTGGCTGTACTTTGAGGCCTTATAATTTATATTAGGGGGCGTAAAGCATCAATATGAGAGTTACATACTCCCCGACCCTCACATGTATAATTTCACTGCCCTGACAGATTGCAATGAGCTCTAAAACTGAACCCGTGCCAGCATATATCCTATATACACATCTGCATACAGAACTATCTCAAGTGGAGATAACATGGACGAATAGACAGAAATGAAACAGGAACTCAACCTTTGAGGCTAGTGAATGCATGCCACGATGCCACATCGATCTTCTCTGGCACCAAGTCTGAGTTGTATTGAGTTAGTGAGATAATTGGGTCAACCTGGCTCAGATTGGAATGTCGTATTGAGCATAGTTTGGGCTCCAGTGAAATTCAACACACAGAGCACGCTGCAGCACCCCCAGTGTACAATGATACAAGCCAATTGATGAAACAGTGTTGGCCCAAGGCGATAAGCACCTCAAATCGTGATGCGTTGGTGATGTGAAGGTCCTAAGAGCCATATGCATGGCAACGAGAGTGTTTTGAGGAGGATATACAAGGGCACAAGAATGATGACTGTGTTGTGTGGCTAAAATTTATAATTTGGATGAGAGAAGAGCATGCAAGAGCCTGCAGCAATGGTGCGAGGGATCTTTTTCTCTCTTGTCTTTGTTCTTCTGCGCCCCTCCCTGAAGGGCCTACTCCCTATCCCTTATCTTCCTTGAAAGATTCTTCACTCTTCAAACTCCCACAACGCCAAGTCTGATGGTTTGTGTTCGAGAAATCGGGGGCCAGGGTGGACGGAAGTACTGAAAGGGTTTCCGCCTCGCGTAGCCAACCAATTCGTACTTTTGTGGAAAAAACCTTGGATATTTCCAGCCTGGCGCATAGATGTGGTAAACAGTTTAATCAAAGGGAGTCAGGAATGATTCTGCAACGAAACGTGCCCTTGCGTTCAACTGCATGTAATGTTCAGTCCATGGCTCATGTTGTGGACAATATTTGATGTCAACTTACGAAGAGCTTCATCTCCGAGATCTCCTTGTCCACCTCCTCCATGAATTGGATGATGAAGTCTACCAGCTTATGCTTCAACATCTCTTCGGTGTGGAAATTCGTGATCAAGAATGAGATATCATATCCCTGGGTCTTCCTGTCAGCATTGCCGGTCCCTCGGAAAGTGCACTCGAGGGGGGGGGGGGGCCGGCACAGCGACTGAACCGCACCGTCCGTGTGACGCACCTTGATAGGTTTCCTCCTCAGGATGAAAAAGGACTCAGCCCTCTGCTCCAGGAACCGCGTGAATTTGTGCACCAGTATATTCTCAATCTCGTCCGCCTGCTTGATCTTGATGCTGATGCGCACGGAGTTGACGGACGGCTCGATCAGGACGCGCTCGTTCTCGTTGCGCGCGACGGTCAGAGGCGTGAGAAGCACCTCTGGAGACGTGCGAGCCTCGACCTCGGGAACGTTGTGCCTCTCTGCCGTCTGCGAGGCGAAGTTGGACAGGCAGAGGGCGGCGGTCAGGCTGCTGCGGACGGCCTGGAGGTATGGTCGGAGAGATTGAGACTGGGGGCGAGGCACGAGGTTAGCTGGGAACACCAAGAGAGGGAGCTTAGTAAGGCGGCGCTGGTCGGCCTACCATCTTGAGGTTATGTAGGCTCGAGAGAGCGCGCTGTCAAGATGTCTTTGGCTGGGTGAGGTTGTCGTTGGGAGAGCTGGCAGGTTGAGCTATACGGGTTCGACGATCAAGGAGAGACGTCAGGGGCGCGGGTGCATGTGGGGCGCTGCTGAATGCTGTACTCAGAAGGGGGGGGGGGGGGGGCTTGGTCCTGGCTGGTTGGTTGTGCTGTGATGCTGGCAGTGGGGGAGGGGGCAGCACAGGGTACGTACCAGTGGGGACAGTAGCTTGTAGTGCATCCCTGTCGGCTGCTCGCCCCGCCATTACGTTGGCGAGGAGCTGCCTGAAGTGCCAAAGGTTACACACACAACAACTCACTTTCTTTTTCTCTTGCTCTCCATGAACCCTTGTTGTCTCCTTTGGTTGTCGCAAACCTCAAACATTTCACCATCAGAGATCTCCTCTTGTTGACTCCATCACCGCTAGCACAGCTACTTGTCACCGGCCATCAGGAGACTGCACATTGAGACTGCTGGCAAGATGGCTGTGAACAGTACGTGACAAAGAGCCCCTCTCTTCCCCCGGCGCGTTACCTCATGACAATTCGCTGGGCACGCGTTTTCGCCCCTCCTGCCAGAGCTCGAGCAAACCCTCCCTCCCTTCCCATCAACTGGGAGGCCCTTGACTAACGTGACCCCTCGTCGCTCTAGTAATCGTCAAGCATCAGGGCAACAAATACGATGTCGAGGTGGACCCCACCTCGACCGGTGCCGAGTTCAAGGAGATCCTCTATAGCCTGACTGGCGTAGAGCCTATCCGACAAAAGGTTCTGATCAAGGGCGGCCAGCTGAAGGATGATGCGGATATGGGAAAGCTACCCCTGAAACCCAACCAGATCATCATGATGATGGGCACATCCTCCGCGGAAGGAGGCGTCATTTCCCGCCCCAAGGAGGGCACCAAGTTCGCCGAAGACATGACCGAGGCCGAGGCTGCCCAGCAGGAGGGTGCCATTCCTAGCGGCCTCACGAATCTCGGCAATACCTGCTATCTCAACTCAACCCTGCAGACACTCCGCTCCATCCCGGAGCTCCAAGACTCCCTTGTCAAATACGAGTACAAAGGCCAGCCTCCCCTGGGCTCCCTGCTGTCCGGCCCGCAGTACGACGTCACCAACCAGCTCAAGGGTACCCTCAAGTCGATGAGCGAGACCACGGAGGAGTATGGCCCCTTTGGCTTTCTTCAGGCCATCCGCGAGGGCTTCCCCCAGTTTGCACAGAAGTCTCGGTCTGGTGAGGGCTTTGCGCAGCAGGACGCCGAGGAGGCCTGGTCCACCATCCTTACCCAGATCCGAAATAGTTTGAAGGTTCCTGGTAAAGATGGCGCTGCCGAGGTCTCCTGGGTCGACAAGTACATGGCCCTGCAGATGGTGGAGACCCTCGAGTGTGACGATCCCCAGGCCAGAGAGCGCGGCGAGGAGCCGACCGTGAGCACCGAGACCTACCTTAAGCTCAACTGCCACATCGACAGCTCGACGAATCACCTGCGAGACGGAATCGTCAGCGGCCTGAAGGACGAGATCGAGAAGAAATCCACGGTGCTGGATCGAGATGTCAAGTACACCAAATCTTCCAAGATTGCCCGACTGCCGCAATGGCTCACCGTCCACTTCGTACGTTTCTTTTGGCGCCGCGACACCCAGAAGAAGGCCAAGATCCTGCGCAAGGTCACCTTCCCCAAGGAACTCGACATCCTCGAGTTTTGCACCGACGATCTGAGAAGCAAGCTGGTTCCCGTGCGGGACCGGCTCCGGGAGGTCGTCAAGGACGAGGAGGACATCGAGCGGGCCCGCAAGCGGAGAAAGACGAACACAGCCTCGGAGGGCGAGAGCTCGCAGGCTGGAGCCTCCACGGCCGGCAACAACGACAAGCACAAGGACAAGAAGAAGAAGTCGGAGGAGCCAGCGACCGATGGCGATGGCGACACGGCGATGGAGACGTACAAGACAGACGCCGAGTGGGAGGAAGAGAAGGCTACAGCGCTCCGCAGTGCAAAGAAGGAGCTGTTAGCTCTGGTCGACCAGGACCTGGCCAAGGACGAGGGCGCCAACCAATCCGGTATCTACGAGCTCCGAGGCGTCATCACTCATCAGGGCTCCAGCGCCGACAGCGGTCACTACACGGCATACGTGAAGAAGACCGGCCACAAGAATCCGAAGACGGGCAAGGTGGGCGAGGAGGATGGCAATTGGTGGTGGTTCAATGATGAGAAGGTCTCGGAAGTGCCTGGAGACAAGATCGACACTCTTGCTGGTGGAGGAGAGACCCACTCAGCCCTCCTCTTGCTCTACAGAGCTGTCCCACTGCCCTCCCCAGAGGACGTGAAGGAGTAGACGTGACTGTCTAATAGCAGTCAGCGCAAGCTGTTAACCCCAGCCTGCTGGGTCATTCACGACGAGCGATTGTTTTTTCCCCACTTCCCGTTTTCTTCTTCTTTTAGTCCCTGACCGAGGACTCAAGAGGTCTCACTATGGAGGGAAGAGGCGACGAGAGAGAAAAAGAGAAAAGAGATGACACAGGAACAGCAGTGTGCAGCATTCTGATCCCATAGGCTCCGTAGACACTGAGAAGCTGGATATCTGTCTGCAACTCTTGATTCGAAATGGAATCTGCATGCCCATTCCGTTCGAATGTTGAATCAATGTGCCCTCAACTTGCTGTCTATTTATGTGAGTGTGTTGCTGTGTATAGCAAAAGGGAAGCAACTGTGGACTGAGATGTTATTGAGATCTGATGTTGTGAAGGCTGCAATCGATTCACTGTAGGCAGGTATTCCCACATCGTCACCACCACTACCACAATGTGCTTCGATATGCAGGTGCTAATGATCCAGGTGTATTTTTAGCTCAAGTTAGCTGACAGCAATCAGAACCACTGCCACATACGTAATGCTTGGGGTCACAATGGCAACACTGGCACAAGGTTACGTGGAAGGAGAGGAGGACGAAAGAGCAAAGAGGCTGTGCAGACTAATATTGTCTTGGCGCAGCATCGATGAACGGGAGAGGGCAAAGAACAGAAAAAAGGACCACCAGCCCTGAACAAACCAGGTCTGTGTGTCCCTTGTGATTCTGTCAGAGATGGCGCCAGGGTATAGGGAAAGTGGGGGGGACCTTCAGCATATCAATAAAATAAGACGGGATCAAGCCAGGCCATTACCCAAAAAGACACAAATCTCAAACTCCAAACCCCGGGCATTACCCATCTTGTTGAAACCAGTGTCGTCGTGTGCGTGGGTGAAGTAGGCAACACGCAAGGCAGGAACAGGCTGCTGACTGCCATGCTTCACCCTTCTGGCCGCTAGTGAATTTGGTGGTCTTGGACCCCGGCCGGCGCTGCTGGGATCCTCTCTGTACCTCTATGCTTCCAAAAGCACCAAGGTCACTATAGTGGGTTTCCACAGCGCTTGCCTAATACTGACTCTATGCCACTTTAACCCACTGCTATGGTACAGTGAGTATCACCACCCTCAACCACGCGACCGCACCTACTCCTCTGTGACCTCGCCGTCTTCGAGGCCTTCACCTTCCACACTGCACTGCGCCACGCTGAATTGGTGACTTGCCTTTTCCCCTCCTACACAAAGCCCTTCTCGCTTTTCTTTTTCTAAATTCTAATCTCTTCCTCTCTCTCTGTCCTTCGCCTTCTCTATTTCCTGTTATTGTCTTTGATACCCTTCATTCACCTTTGCCCATTTCGTTTATCTTGCCTTTTGCAGCACCGTCTTACGCCCATTCCTTTATCTTTCAGGGGGGCCGAAAAGCTTCTGCACTTTCCCCCCTTCTTCCTCCATATTTTCTGGAGAAAAAAAAGGCTATCTACATCCCCGGCTCTCCGCTTGTCGCACTCATTGCGCATTCCCAATTCTTCCCCGCGAGACGGACCACAGTACACAGCGACAAACATACGGCCTCCCCGCCGCTGCGATTCCCCGACAAGATGCCCTCGCTCAAATCACTGGGCAGCAAGATGCTCGGCGGCATCAAGAAGAGAGGTACAGACACAGATACAGGAAATGATAGCGGAGGTAGCGACTCGGCTGTCGACCTGCAGGCTGGCTCTCCCGAGGTTGTCGCATCAAACAATGTGGTACGTCAACAACCTAGACACTACGGCGCTTCGGACGAAAGGAAAACACAAGAAAGCAGAGAGCAAGAGAGAGGGAAAGAGAGATACGAGGGCTGACCATGACGATCATTGTATTCACGAACAGAAAGCGTTCTGCGAATCGGGTGGTCCGGGCCGACAAAATGTACGTCACATATTTCCATACTTGCATATCGTTCTGTTGGCGGTGGAAGACCCTGCGCAAGTCGCTGCGTGTGGCACCTGTGGCTTCCCGGGCAGGTGCTGCGCCAACAACACCCAAATGGTCTTGATTACCTTGGCGGCTTAGACAGGACCAGCTGAGGCTTGCCGCGATAGTGTCGCGTCTCTGTGTCTGTCTTGCCGTCACAAAGAAGCCGAAAAAAGCCCATACTAACGATGGTGTCGTGGTCATAGGGCAACGAAGTCACCTTCCTACCACCGATCGTCGAGTCCGCCGAGTCATCTCCGGCGGCGGCAGCTGCGTGCGCGCGGCTGATACGCAAGTTCCTTAAGAAAGACTATTGGTCCAACTCGTCGTACCAGTACAACGCCCTGATGCTCGCGCGCATCCTCTCCGACAACCCTGGCCCGACCTTTACGCGGAATCTGGACGACAAATTTGTTGATGTTCTGAGGGACTTGCTGCGAAATGGGCGAGATCTCTCCGTGCGGCAGATGCTCATGGAGACCCTCGACTCGTTTGAGCACCAAAAAGGCTGGGACGAGGGCCTGGCGGGCTGTATCGACATGTGGCGTAAAGAAAAGGACAAGGCTTACAAGGCCTACGGTGTATGTGTCACTCGAAGTCTTTTGTACAGATAGGCCTGCAAGATGCGATGCTTCGTGCTAACACTCTCTCTAGGGACGCGCACCGCCTTCACAGATGCCCATGATGGGTGGTGGGGCAGGAAGTCAGCATCACCAGAACCCCCAGAATTACTTCGCGTCGGCGCATCATAGGATGCGTCTGCCCAATCCAGTGGAGTTGGCGTCTCGGCTTGAGGAGGCCAGGACATCGGCCAAGCTATTGACGCAGGTAGTGGCCAACACGCCATCGACAGAGGTCATTGACAATGACCTGGTTAAGGAGTTTGCGGATCGTTGCCTGAGCGCGTCGCGCAGCATACAGTGTTACATGGCAGCAGACAATCCGGGTCCCGACAACGAGACTATGGAAAGTCTTATCGACGTGAATGAGGAGCTGCAGCAAGCTCTTAACAACCAGAAACGCGCCATCCTGAGTGCGAGAAAGGAGCTTGGGATCGACGGCCGATCACAGGACCCAAGCCCGCCGCTGCCAGAGACAAACGGCTCCCACCCACCGGCATTCCCCGGCTCCTCCAACGCATTTGCTGGTGCGCCGTCGCGGCCTAGAAGGAGAGATAACGGCAAGGGAAAAGCAAGGCAGTCACAAGTCTCAGCCGAATTCGTCCCGCCGCCATCAGGCCCCCCGCCGGGCCGCCCAGAGCCTGTGTCAACCCTCACGAACCTCGTCTCACCCGTGTCGGATGATGAGGACGGAGAAGCCAATCCGTTCCGTGATCCAGAGCCAGCCGGCGCATCCTCATCTTCAGTAGCGGCGGCAGGGAAGAAGGCGGCGACGGCGATACCACCAGCAGCAGGAGGATCAAGACGCCCTTCCATGGAGCAACCCAGCCTCGACTACGAACCCTTCCACCCCGGCTTCAGCCAGCCCACGCAGAGCTACCTGGGCCGCCAAGAGAGCGCGTTAGACAAGGTCCAGATGTCTGGTGCCGGCTCAGGCTCGCTAGACCTCAGCAGGGACGAGCAGCGCGGAGGAGCAAGGAACGACTACAGCAACTACAGGTACAATGGGGGCAGCGCTGCTGCTGGCGCGTCCTCGTCGTCATTTGCTGCTGCTCAACCGAGAAAATACGAGTACGAGGAGGACGAGGGAGGTCAGGATGATGTCTATAGTGGATCTGCTGGTGCTTCCTCGTCGGGTAAACAGCCCGCCAATCGCTACTAGGAGACCAACTGGCGGGATATAGATGTGCAGCTCGAACCCTCGTATGGGGTTTGAGTGCATGGAGATGTCGATCACGTCCAAGGGCTACTGAAAGACGTGTAATGGGAAGGATAAGAGTGAAAGGCGAGAACTTCTACATTGGCAGGGAGGGTCTTCTTCTTTTCGAGAAAAGGAGGAACAGGAGAGACCCATGGTCAAAAAGACTTTGCGCACGATGCAGGTGTGCCGCCCAGTTTTCTGTCGAGACTAAACGCAGAAGATGCTGAGGCAGTGAGGCGATCAAGAAAGATGATTAGGGATTCTCGAGTATGGAGATGAATGGTTGGCGGAGGTTATAAGGCCCGTACAGATTTCCTAGCGGATGAAAGCAGCACGCTTTACGCCTAGTGGAAGAAGAGGATGGGGCAACTCTCCTCTCGAGGATAATGGAAGTATCTGGTGTGTGTGTGTGTGTGTGTGTATGTGGATAAAGCATAGCATTATGATGAGCACTGGAACGCATTTATACCCTTCTTTCCCCTTTTCCTCTTTCTATTGTGTCGATTCTTTTCCGATTCTTTTCTTCTGCCCCCCCCCCCCTCTTCCTTCCTTCCTAATCTGATTGCGATATTTTTCAAATTTGGCTTCTGCACACTGTTCGTCACTACTGAGACTCATGATAGATATGCCTTGCCAGGAACACTTGAGGTCTGTTCCTAAGAGCTTGTTCTCTTCAAACGGGTGCATATCCATTGATTGGTTTGCCTACCTGTTTTGTCTTTAGAGTTGACATATATGCATATCTGGGGTTCCCCTCTTTGTTCCCCCTCTGTCTTTTCCTGTCTCTGTTTAAACATCTATCTCTACCAGCAGAGAAGTCGTCTCATGATCTGCAGGGTAGTTCGGCAGGGTCTGGGCCTAGTACTGTAATGTGCTACCCCGCCTTGCCCGCTCTGGATGTGTGGTGGGGCTGCCTATTTATACGTTGATTCCCGCCCCCCTCCCGGCTCCCTGTCCCGTGCCCCACGCTGCCTTAGGGTGGTAAATGCGCTGTACCATAGTACAGTAAATAGTAATCATACTATAGTAAGTATGTACATTATGTACATGTTTACCATTTCTCTTATGGATCGTGATATCTGCAATGAGAAACCAAAAGACATAACAAAAAAGATGTTGCATTGCCTCTTTGTAGCGTGGTTGGACAATACGTTGCCTTCCACCATGTGGCACAGTCTGAGACGGTCTGGCTCACTGCAGCTGTTTATCATTGTCGTCATCGTCGCAGGGTGGATGGGTACTGTCAGTGTCTCTTCAGCAGCCCACTACATCATAGCTGCTACAGCATTGCCGGTATTGCCATGCACGCCTGGAGGGCCGACAGGTCTACTACATAGTCACGCATCGTATTATTATTGTGATTACTACTGCTACAATGTAGTGCAGTAGTAGAGCTTCAAATTTATCTGGGCTTACTGGCATTCCCTACCTTTTCCTTTTTTCCCTTCAAGCATTTTGCCAGGATTTGGATTTATCTGGTCATCAGAAGAAATATGACCCACGACAGGTAATATGTTGAATAATCTATACGGGGTTTCAGATATAAATTCGAAAGGGTGGAGGGGTGCATTCTTGTGCTACAAAGAAAGGGCTTGAATGGAGATGGCACATAGATTCAGCAGCCCTGGCCCTTTGTACCCAACCACCCCAATCACTACTATTTGCTTACCCAGTGGTACTATACCTACCAATACAGCGTATTCATTTGCTTACCTACTACCTCGCACAGCATACATGCCCAGATGCCCAATACCAACACATGCACATGCGCGCACACACACAAACAGACACGAGCCCGTAAACAGACCCAACCTGCCATGCATGGCTGAAGCTACCATTATGAGCCACCCCCGCCTTCTATGAAAATGAACCCTCCTTCTTGCACTTTCCCTTTCCATTCTTTTTCTTGTTTTCTTTCCCCCTTTCTTTCTCCATCTTGATATGTCCAGGCCATGTTGTCAGTTGATGCATGCCGCCCAGCTTTGAAATCACCCACTCTAGCTTGGGACAGCCTCTCCGAGATTGCCTCATGCCTGGTGCCCTCTAGGAGCTCGAGCACGAGAAATGCGAGATGGACGAAGAGCTTAACGGTTGTGATCGACCAGCAGCAGCCAACCGCCCTGGCCCACGGGGAAACAGTTCTCTGACTGCCGCCCAGATATATGCTCGTTCTAATCGGTTGTGCCGCCTGCAGATCGAGCGCCTTGCCAGACACGGTGGACCAGACTTGTCAGATGTGAGAGGGGTACGTACAAACATATACTCATATTTCTCTTGTTCGTTACCCAATGTTTCTTGTGCTGACTCATTGATGGTTCGTTGTCGTGATGCAGTGCCGCGTAGTCATCTCTCTACAGGAATATATGAGGGGCTTGAGAGAGCCAGTTCCTGGTGACCAGCCTCTGGAGAAAGACACTGCGGTCACTGCCCAAAAGGACCAAAACATGGCGGACGACAACGTGTCGGTCGAGTCCAGCACCACGGGACCGTACGACCACTTCTTTGAAGACCATATAATCGAGCACAACATCTATCCCGCCAAGTTTGAATATGCCGACGGGAGCGTTCCACCACAGCCGGACAACATGTTCGATATGAGAAGGATGCTGTACCAGCCGCGGGATGACCTCCCATCATGTCCACGAACCCAAGCGGCATTCGATAACTTCTGGCGCAGAACAATGTCCAGCCTCTCCGAAGCTCAGATCGCCGACTACATCATGCCTTTGGTTGAGGGTCCCGTCATAGACACCCGGAGTGGAGGCAGATACCTGACCAACCTCAGCCCTCTCACTGATGGCTCCATCGAGCCAGCCCAGCCAGACCTATATGTCGGCGCCCCCCGTCTCTCGCTCGATGAGCGTGTTCGTGCCAAGCTCGACGGATTCATCATACCCACCAAACAGGCCGAGAACCCCATCGCCCCTAACTTCTTCACCCAGATTAAAGGCCATGGAGGATCTGAGACGGTGGCAGCTCGCCAAGCCTGCTACCACGGCACACTGGCCGCCAGAGGCTACCACCGTCTTCAGACCTGGGTCGCAGATGAGGACAAGGAGACAATACTCAACAAGGTCGCCTACGTCATCAGTTGCACCTACCATCTCGGCATGCTCAGGATCTACACCTGCCATCCCATCGCCCCCACCGAGGACGACGCTGGTATCGGCTACACAACCACACTTGTCCGGTCCTTTGTCTTGACTGATTCCGCCTGGTCCTTTGAGCAAGGCGTCACTGCGTACCGGAACGCAAGAGACTGGGCAAAACGCCGCAGAGATGAGATCATCACTCTGGCCAACGCCAAAGCCGCTCGCCTGTACGGCGGCAACAGGTTCTCGGAAGAACGCGCCTTAAGCCTTAGAGCTGAAATTGAAGCCGGAGTTGGAGCCGGAGACGGAACAGCACCTCGGACTGTTGGGCTGCAGCCTCCAAGCAAAGCCAGCTCTAGCCGGCGACGCAGCCAAGATGACGACCTGACACTCATCGACGGATCCGACACCGTTACAGAAACTGTTGACTCTTTGCCACATAATCGTCTGTGGAACCGCCGCCTGCCTTCCGGACGACGCAGCCAACCACCGCGTTCTGCCAAACGCGCTGTCGCTTCTGCTGACGATACCAAGAAGCGCCACAAAACATGAGAGGTGGATAGGTCATCATCATCAGCTATGAATGGATAAGTGCGCAGTAGGTCTTCGCCCACGACAGATTGGCCAGAGCAGCAGTGGAAAATGAGGACAGATGAGTCAATGACTGGAAGCCTATGAAGCTACTGATGATGGCTACTGGCCCTTTCTGAGATGCCCAGATACCGGCCTGCCTTGCTATGAGACCATGTTTTGGTTGTTCCAGTCCAGGTCTGATTATGATTAATGTCGCCTTCTTCTTTGTTCTGCCGTTGCGTGCTGTTGGGAAACCTGGTACCGTGTTTAATGAATGATGATATGTACTGTGAGGTATGTGCAAAAGGCTCTGTTGCTAGCAAAGCAGAGAATCCATGACCTGCTATATATATATGAGAAGACATTGAGGCCGAGATGAGATTGTCAGGCAGCGAGTATTGTTTTATGGTAGGATGAAGTTAGGGTTTGTAGTGGCCGCAGTGGATCCAGGGCAGTGGGTACGGGACCACTAGGCACTATCATGGTGTCTCCGGCGGAAGACAAGCGCTAATTGTTACAGGTATTACGTATCATAGTACTTCATAGCCTGTTAGGCACTATTCTTGCTAACACTATGACAGCATGGTAGGAGACCCCCCAAGAGCTTACCATAGTACGGTACAGTCCCACAGGCCGATGACCCCGCCAATCGACCCCACCTGGTACTTTGTCTCTAGGCAGCATCACCTATCTGCTGTCTGCTGGGATGCAGGGCAGCTGCCCCTCAGCATGTGATCCCACCTTGCCTCAGGGGCTCTCCAGCATCATTTGGACTCTCTTTTCGGTTCAGCCTTGAGCTCTTGGCCACCCCCACCTTCCCTGTCTTCCCGGGTCATCCATCATCATCATCATCTCATTCAACATCTAATTTGTTAGAACAGCTCACATCTTTGATCTCTGTCTTTCACTCTCACTCTTTCTCCTCCTTTCTCTCCTAGCACCAGCCCAAAGAAGAAAGAGAAAAAAAATATCTCATCAACCTAAGAAGAGGCCGTTATCATAGTAGGATTACTAAATCTCGTTGGCCCAGTATGAACCTCCTCTACTCGACCGTCAACACCCTCAGGGACAAGTACACACCCGTCACGACCACCTCGACCTTCCGCAAGACGGGCCAGATCACCCCTGAAGAGTTCCTCGCTGCCGGAGACTATCTGGTCTTCAAGTTCCCGACCTGGTCCTGGGCCGACGCCGACCAGGCCTCACGGCGCGTCAGTTACCTGCCCGCTGGCAAGCAGTTCCTGGTGACCCGCAACGTGCCCTGCCACCGCCGCCTCGATGCCGATTTTGCGGGCGACTCAGGTCGCGAGGAGACCCTCGTCCGTGATGGTGAGGACTTTGGGGGTGGCGTTGCGGGAGGCGATGAGGAGGGCTGGCTGCAGACAGGTGGGCCATCGGGCAGCCAGCAGGGCAAGCCGCGCGAGATACACACCGTCGATGACGCAGGCAACGTCGGCGACGGCGAGGCTGTAGAGGACGATGATGACATCCCAGACATGGAAGACGAGGATGATGACGAGGCCATTATTCCCGACGCGCATGGTGATGCTGCCAATAGGTATGTATGCTTCTGGCTGGTTGGTGGTGGTTGTGGTGGCCGCCTTGGATGAGGTGCTTCAACTACAAACTTTTATTTTATATTAGGGGGGTTAAACTAATCTCTTCCGTACTTTCTCGCTTATAGTGGCCGACGGACGTACACGCTCTATATCATGTACTCGCCCTACTACCGAACACCTCGGCTCTACATGTCCGGCTACGCACCCGACGGTCAACCCCTGCAGCCACAGCTGATGATGGAGGACATTGTGGGCGACTACAAGGACAAAACCGTGACGCTGGAAGATTTCCCATTCTTTGCCAACAACATCAAGATGGCCTCGGTGCACCCCTGCAAGCACGCACCTGTCATGAAGACGCTGCTGGACCGGGCTGACGCCGCCCTCAAGCTCCGTCGCGAGAAGCTCAAGGCCGGTCAGAGTGTCGGCGCGGACCGAGGCATGGAGGGTCTTGTAGACGATATCAATAAGCTTGACATCTCCTCAGCCGGGCTGTCAGCGGACAAGGGCAGCGGGGACGAGTGGGAGGAGGTCAGCCACGACGTCGACGACAACGAAGTTGCCATCCGGGTTGACCAGTACCTGGTGGTGTTTCTGAAGGTATGCATGCATGCTCTGGCCCTGACACGCCTGCATCCAATCTATTGGTGTCTGGAATAGTGAACTTTTGGTATGACTGACACTTTGTTTCTTGCAACAGTTCATCGCGAGCGTGACTCCAGGTATCGAACACGACTTCACCATGGGCGTCTAAGCAATTCCATAATGATGACGACGATGACGATGTCCCTTGTTTACATCCCTTTCTCTCGGTTTTCTTCTCCTTGGTGTTTTTTCTGTCTTTGAAGTACGTGATGGCGTTTGTGAGACGTGGGGATATAGGAGTACTTGGTGATCACCTGATTATTCTGGGGGTTTCTCGAGAATGGGCTTCGGACGGGTTTGACACTGTAAAGTTGTATCTGAATAACACGGTGTGTATGCAATGACTGCCATACAGCCTTATGCCGCACAGAAACAAACGGGGCAGCACCAAGAAATTGATATCAACTTACATCTCCGTCTCCCTTTTGAGGTACTATACATCGCCCAAAGAAGGCCCATGGCGACTCGAGTGATCTCAGCCATCTTCTTTCTCTTTCTCAAACTTGGATCGCAGCTGGATCAAGTGTCAATTTTTGGTGGCAGGCTGATAGGCAGGACTTCCGTTTGCCCTCCTTGGCCTCGCCTAGGAATATGACGGTCTCCCTCCCACGTACCCCGGAAAGAATTAGGCTCCGAGCAAGGCATGCAGCCACTTCAAGGTACTTGAGCACTAGGGAATGGCCCTCCTGCCCTCCTGCCATCCGAACCTTTGCTTTTGCCTGGGTGAGGGCAGTCTATACACACAAACTTAGCCCACCACAAGAGTCTACATGTGTATATCTCCCTACGCTGTCAGAGGGAATCTGGGAGTGATGGTGCTTCACATCAAGCGACGACAGAGCTGGAGGCTTTGTGGACGATGACAATACTTGTAGAGACGCGGCGTTTCTTTCGCAGTTTATCTTTCTCCCTATACATTGGGCATCCACTCTCTGCGACCGCCATTACGCGGGATCACCCTACCAACCACCCGCAGAAGCCACTGTGAGCGGGTCCCCGAGATCTAGAGGAGAGGTTTGAGAGCCTATAGTACCACATAATCCTTTCAGCGGACGCGAGCCATAGGATGCAAAGGCACAGACTGCACGTTAGATGACGTCTGGGATGATTCATTGTGTGAATTTTTCGTTTCCAACAAGCCAGAGAAGAGGAGAAGAAAGTTTTACTTTCCACACCTGGAATTATTGAAAATTTTGCGAAGCACAACTTGATAAAGCCTAGAGGCAAGGGAGCGAGCCATTTAGTAGGAGAGCACGCCCGTGAGACGGTGCAAGTTTGAGCACAAGTAGCACTAGTATCTAAATAGACTACCTCTGGCACTATCAAGGAAGGAATAAGCAAAGCTGATTTCACTATGGAGACAGGCAGGCCACCTCAAGAGCCAGCACATAAGAGCAAAAGCATTATTGTCTACATTCAAGATTCAGGAAATCTATTGCAAATCCCATGACCCTTTTTCGCCAAACCACTATACAGACATGACAAGGAGATAAAGGAAAGAAGGAGAAATAAGTAGAAGAGAAAAGAGAACATTCTGAACAAGCCTTGGAAGACAGCACACAAGGCTGATGAAGATATTTCTGAAGACAGATCCAAAGACACACCAGAACAAGAAGAAACCTCTCACACGTTTTAACATGCACATCCCAATATCCTCCTCTTTGATGTCCATTTTCGATTGCAAATCCTACACGGACCATCGAATATCGATTCCTATACAAGCAATCTCTCTCAATCGACACGTTCCAACCTACTCCTGTCCATTCAGATATGGTAGAGCCTCTCCAATGCAGCGGTGCAGCTCCGCAACCTAAGAGGGACAAGGTGGTCAGCTTCTATACTGGACAGAACAAGGAGGAGAAGAAGAAGAAGAGGAAGGATATTACTCACATCTGGGGGCACTGGCATGGACAGGTGGTCTGCCTCTGCAACAAGAATCTTGATCTTTTCGCCAACAAACTTGTCCCAACCGTTGGGACCCAGGTCGCCCTCCTTCTTGCTGGGGACAGCCCAGGCGACAGGACCCAGGCTGGGGTCCATCATGAAGTTCTCGCCCGACTCGGTGCGGACATTGAGCATGGCCATCATGCCCAGGACCTTCTGGTCCGACTTGGCCCGCTCGACAAGACCACGTCGGCCCCAGATGATGCACACATTCTCGGGCCTGTCCTCCTCCGCCATGGGCTCTGGGTCGTAGTGGCACACGGCACGCACGATCTGGCGCTGGTGCTGCTGGGCAAACTGCGAGGCCATGCTGCTGGTCCAGAAAGACCGCTTGTCGGGAGGAGACAGCCTCATCAGCACGGCCAGGCCCTGCTCGGGCACGCTGTCGATGGTGTCGATCATGGACCGGGGGCAGCACATGTCGATCAGCAGCAGACCCTGGAGTTTCCTCCCGGTCTTAGCTAGCTGGCGGGCGACCTCGTAACTGATGGTGGCACCGCCACTGTAGCCACCAATCAGGTACGGGCCCTTGGGCCTCATCTTGATGATGGCCTCGACCACCAGACCTGCCAGCCCGGGGATACCGGTCTTGCGCGACAGTTTGCCGGGGCAGCGCAGGAAGGGCGACTCGATGGCGTAGACGGGCAGGCCAGAGCTGAACTGGGGCAGATGGATATAGGTGGCAGCCGTTCCGGAGCCGTCGGGGATCAGGAACAGAGGCGTCTCCTTGGACGTGGGCTTGCCCTGCATGAGAACAATCTTGGCCTTGGGAATCGTCGCGTAGTCGATGGTCTCAGGGTCTTCTTCCTCAAACTTGAACACAGACATGTCCTTGACCAGGGACGCTGGGTCCATAGGTGGCTTGGCTGCCACAGAGACAGGGGCCTTCTTGGCCACTGGCTTGGGTGTCTTTTTCGCAACAACTGGGGCTGGGGCTGGTGTAGGAGCAGGAGCAGGCTTGGGGGCGACGACAGCCTTCTTCTTCTCGACCACAGGAGCAGCAGGAGGGGCAGCAACAGGAGTAGGAGCAATGACAGGGGGATCTTCAGCATCCGTGACATCGGTATCGTCCTGCACAGGAGACGAACGACCAGAAGAAGATCCAACAGAAGAAGAAGACGGTCCTGCACCCTCAACATTGGCAAACTCCTGACGAAGGTCCCCAATGGTTGGGTACTCGAACACAAAAGTGGGAGGGATCTCCACACCCGTCTCGTTCTTGAGAGTGGCGCAGATCTGGATAGCCATGATGGAATCGACACCCAGCTCGGTCAGCACTGCGTCGTCGGACAGTTCGTCCATGGAGGTGCCAGTCTCGTTGGCGATGGCCTGCAGGAAGGTCTCGAGCACATTGTGGGATCCAGAGGAGGCCTTGGGAGCAACGACGCCATCCTCGTCGAGGGACTCAATGTCCTGCTCGACGGGATCATCGAACTCCTCTTCTGCTGCCGCCGCCGCCACCATCT
This sequence comes from Cryphonectria japonica, assembly GCA_014851275.1. Classification (NCBI taxonomy): domain Eukaryota; kingdom Fungi; phylum Ascomycota; class Sordariomycetes; order Diaporthales; family Cryphonectriaceae; genus Cryphonectria; species Cryphonectria japonica. The sequence continues at coordinate 52,239 of JACWTT010000040.1, forward strand.
CATAGTCTTCTTCGTCGTCGTCCTCTGCCTCCTCGTCATCATCCTCTGCACCGGGCTCGCCATAGACATCCTTGAACTCCTCACGGAGGGCACCAATGGTCGGATACTCGAGACCCCAAGTGGCAGAGATGTCGTAGCCTGTGGCACCCTTGACGGCCGCCGAGATTTGGATCGCCATGATGGAATCGATACCAATCTCACCCAGGACGGCATCGTCCGTCAGTTCGGCCATGTCAGTACCGGTCTCGGACGAGATGGCACCCAAAAGTGTCTCGAGGACACTGACCTGACCACCAGAGGTGGCTGTCTTCTTGGCCACCTTCTTGGTCTTCTTTTCTGTAGGTGCAGCAGCCTTCTTGATAGGCGCAGGAGCAGCAGCCTTGGCCTTGGGAGCAGCAGTGACAGCCTTCTTGGGAGCAGAAGCAGGTCCTGCAGCAGAAGTGCCAGCAGCAGGCTTCTTGCCCAGGGCCCTCTCCAGGGTGGTGTACTCGACCTGGTGGAAGTGCAGGTTGGAGCACTGCATGATGAGCCTGTTTCCAGCCTTGACGTCGAACACAAAGACGTCGCAGATGAAACTCTCGCCCTCGTTCTTGGTCACGCGCACATAGGAGAAATACTTGTTGCCGGCTGCCAAGGGCGCCGTCTGCTCGCTCTTGTCGAAGCCACCCATCATGAACATCTTGCCCTCGGGGCGCTCCGGGTTGACGTTGGCTACAAATCCAGCCAGGTGCACCAGACTGTCTGACCAGTAAGGGCTGGACTTTGTGTTGGGATCGCTGGGGTCCTGCTGGAGGACAACCTCGGCAGCGGCCTCCTTGAAGTCAGGCGAGATGTAGGCTTCCTGCAGGCCCATGTAAGGACCAGCATACTTGACAGTGTTGCTGAAGAGGCTGTAGAAGATGGATGGCTTGAAACGGTGTCCGTCTCCTTCCTTGGCGGCACGAACAATATCATTCATGCGGGTCTGGACAAAGTAAGACGTCTTGTCCCAGTCGCCCTGCAGCTTCTTGTTGTCCACCACCTGGAACTTGCAGCTGCCCAGGTCGAAGGACATGGGGCCGTTGGACACCTTGAAAGTGGCCGTGAGGGTCTTTTCTGTCGGCATGCTGATGGTGGTGAGGATCTCAGCCGTCGAATCGCCCGTGGGCATGCTGAAGGGACGGTTGAACGAGGGTGTGAGAAGAGCCAGGTCGACGTTCTTCTTTCCAAGAGCCTCGAGCGTGTATTGAGCGCCCTCCATGCCCATCTCGCAAAAGACGCCGCCAGGGCAGACGGGAACCTCGCGCAGCCTGTGGCCCAGGATAGCAGCCTTGAGCGCAGGATCCGCAGCACTGCTCCTGAAAGTCACCTCCACCTTGGGAGACAGCGTCTTCTTGACAACATAGTGCAAGACTGCAGACATTGGCCGCTCGACAACTGCAGGGGCAGAAGTAGCTGGTGCAGCAGCAGCAGGAGCAGTGACGGGCTGAGGGGCCTCTCTGGGCTCAGTCCACTTGATCCAGTACTCCTTGAGATCCCAGTTGTACGAGGGAAGAGTGGAGATATGCTTGACCTGGTTTCTGGTAACAGCAGGCTCATGAACAGCCATCCAGTCGATCTCAACACCTGCCTTGTACAGAGTGGCCAGGGACTTGGAAACACCCGTCCAAGACTGCTCCTTGGCGCTCTCGAGGGTCGAGGCGATGCGCTCGAGGGGCACGTTGAGGGTGGCCTGGGTGAAGGAGCCCAGGACACGGCTGGGACCAACCTCGAGGTAGACAGGGTTCTTGAACTTCTCAGCCACAGCAGCCAGAGCACCGGCGTAGTTGACCTTCTCGCGGGTCTGACGCATCAGGTACATCTCGGCAATCATGCCAGGCTTGTCGACAACCTCAGCAGCCAAGGTCGAGACCAGAGGGATCTTGGGTGCGGAATAGACGACACCACGAGCCAGGGCGGCGAAGTCGTCGAGGACGGGGTCGACCTGGACGGAGTGGAAGCCATAAGGAACAGACAGCTCCTTGGACCGGATGGGACCGCCCTCGGCCTTCTCCAGACCGGCCTTGAGCATGGCAATCTCGTCCGCTGTGCCAGAGACCACGGTGGCCTTGGGGCTGTTGAGGCAGGCCACCTCGCAGCTCGACAGCTTCTTGACATACTCGTCGACCTTCTCCAGAGGCGCAAACACGCTGAGCATGGAGCAGGCGCCTGGCACGCATCTCTCCAGGACCAGCTGCGCCCTCTTGCCGACCAGGAAGAGCACGTCCGTCAGGGACAGCACGCCAGCGACGTGCAGGGCAGCATACTCGCCCAGGGAGTGGCCCATGACGGCGGCGGGCTCGACACCAGCAGCACGCCAAAAGGCAGCCAGGGCAATCTCGAGGGCCACGACAGCCAGCTGGGTCTGGGCAGTGTCCTTGGTGGTCATGTCGACCTCTGGGTCGGTGATGATGTCGAGGAACTCTGGGAAGCCGTTCTGTCGGCAGATGGACACGGAGAGATCCATAATGTTGCGGAACGCAGGCGAGGTCTGGTACAGCTCAGCACCCATGCCAGCATAGTGAGAGCCTTGGCCGGTGAACATGAAGACGACAGGAGGCGGCGTTGTCTTCTCGGCTTTGGCGTCAGCCTTGATGTCGGCGTCCAGCTTGCTGACAACCTCCTTGATGGATGTGGCAGCAAAGGCAGTGCGGATGGGGTAGTGCAGCCTGCGGGCCGTGAGGGCGTAGGCGAGGTCCTCAATGCGGTAGTCATCCATACTGGCACGAAGGAAGTTCAGAAGACGCTTCTTGTTCTCGGTGTGCGAGAGGGCGCTCTTGGCAGACAGCGTGATGGTGTGGCTGCTTCGTACGTCGGCGTCCTTGTCGAGAGGCTTGGGGTAGTCCTCGATGAGCAGGCAGGAGTTGCCACCAGAGGCGTCAAAGTTGTTGAGGATGATTCGACGTCTCTTGTCGGATGCGTACTTGAACTCGGCCCGCTGGCTGGGGATGTCGATCTTGAGGGCCTTGAGGTCTGGGAACTTGGGGTTGAGCTTGTGAGGCATGTTGGCCACAGGAGGGAGAAACTCCTCCTGGAGGGACAGCACACACTTGAGCAGCGAGGCGATACCTGCTGCGGCTTCGGTATGACCCACGTTGGCCTTGACGGCGCCCACGCGAAGGGGCTCCTTGTCGTTCTTGGCCCGCTTGAATGTGTTGGCCACGGCGGTCATCTCGGCCAGATCACCCACCTGCGTGCCCGTGCCGTGCATCTCGACATAGTTGACCTCCTCAGGCGTCACCTGGGCCTTGCGGAGGACCTGTCGGAACAGCCTCTCCTGCGCACCCGCGTCTGAGGTCGTGATGGAGGGGGCATTGCCTGCGTGGTTGCGTCCAGAGGCAGCAATGACGGCCAGGACGTTGTCGTTGGCGGCCACGGCATCCTCGAGACGCTTGAGGACCACACAGCCAGAGAAATCACCACGGCAGTATCCGTCGGCGTCGTCACGGTACGTCTTGCAGTTGCCAGTGGTGCTCAGGACACCAGCCCTCGACAGGGCAGAGAAGGTGTGAGGAGAGCTCATGATGGTGCTGCCACCGGCGACGGCCATGTCGCACTCACGAGCCAGCAGCTGGTGGCAGGCCATGGTGATGGCAGAGGCGGACGAGGCACAGGCGCTGTCGACCTGGTATGTCGGGCCTTCCCACTTGAAGTGGAAGTTGACCCGGCCTGGACCAAAGGCCTTTTGCATTCCCTGCATGTTGTAGGCATCACAGCCCAGCTGGTGGCTGTTGGCGCGCCAGTCGTCGACGCTCTGGCCGAAAAAGGCGCCGATGCGGTTGGGGTCGGTGACCCTGGTGCGCCCTGCGCTGTAGCCCGACATCTCGAGGGCCTCGTAGACGCACATCAGCCACAGACGGTGGCAGGGCTCCATGAGGAGGGCCTCGCGCTGCGAGATGTTGAAGAAACGAGCGTCGAAGGCGCCCGGGCGGTCAATGAAGCAGCCATGGCGCGCATTGGTGGTGCACTTGCCCTTGTGCGTCGGGCTGAAGAACTCATTGATGTCCCACCGGTCTGAGGGGATCTCCTTGTGCACATCCTGGCCGGTGATGATGATGCGCCAGAAGTCAGAGAGATCCTCTGCGCTGGGGGCGCGGCCTGCGAGACCGACGATGGCCACCTTGCCCGACTCGACTGAGGGGGAGATGGGAATCGACACGGGAGCGCTGTGCTCGTAGCGGACGGTGACATCCTTTCCGGCGGCCTTGAGCTGGTCAGCGACGAACTTGTCGTGCGGGCTCACACCGATCACATTCAGGTCGACAGAAGAGGACTTGATCAGGGCAGCACGGTTCTTGACCTCGTCCACAATGTTGAAGGGCTTGCAGAGGATCGACTCGCAGGCCGCGCGCACGACGGACCGCCATGTGCCGTTGCCCATGGGAAGATCCAGGAGAGGGGAGTCACCGACGACGCTGTCGAGTTCAGCATCTGTCAGGTTGAGGGAGTGGTGCAGGGCGTGGACGGCCATCTCTTGCTTGGTGAGGTTCTTGACGGCAGGGCACTGCTTCAGGACCTTTTCCAGAACAGAAGGGGGTCCGATGATTGTGCTCCAGCCCTGACCGATGACGGCTACGCGAACCTTCTTGACCTCTGGTATGCCCTGTATTTATTGGGTTTGTCAATGACACTGATATTTGTGGAACAAGTAGATGAAAAGCAGAAAATGAAAATGAAAACTCACCATGCTGCGCTGAAAGTTGTCGAGGGCGGTCTTAAGCTTGTCGGCTGTGATACCAACCAGAGTCCATCCCCAATTGGCCGTCGAGATTTCTGTGGCCCTCGACCGGTAGTAGGAAAACACCTCCATTCGGCAGAGTACCCTCGTCATCTCCAGACTGGCCTCATAAAAGGAATCAAAGTCTTGCGCCACCTCCAGCGCTGCGGTGTTGAGAAGACCACCGCAGATTGGTATCGTCTCGGCATCGTGGATGAGATTTGGCTCCCTCTTTACACATCTATTGATTTTGTTAGAAATATAAGAAGAGAAAAGAAAGGAATAATAATGACCAAATTACTTACTGCAAAAGAAGGGCCTGTCGCATGATGAAAACCAACATGCCGTGTGACATGCCCACGGGGTCAGGCTTGGTCCGGTATTTGTCTGCAAGCTCCTGGAAGGTGTGAAACACGCCCATAGTCTCCCGGAGCGTCGACTCCCAGTGCGTCATCTGCTCCTTGAGGATGGCCACATTGTCGGCAAGGAAAGACGCCAGCCACGGCTGTGTCTCGGCCTGCTTGTACAGATAGTCGATCCCCTGCACAAATGGGTCGTTCTGATCTCCCACCAGGAGAACAGTCTTGGTTGTGGACCCCATTGCGTTGGACTTCTTCACTTCTACTTATGACTGGCTGGCTGGTTGGCTGGCTGTTGTAGGAGCTTTTCTTCTTCTTCTTCTTCTTTCGTCAAGCGAGCGGTGGTGGTGGGGAGAAGGGACGGGGAAGAGAGAAGAATTGGTCTAGGGGTATCCAAAGTTCATTGGGATAAAGGGCAGAAGGGGGAGGAGAGAGAATGTGTGTATGTATAAGAGTGAGGAAGGGTAGATGGGTGGGGAGGAGAAAAGAGGGAATGTATGTGATGAACCAAAAGGAGCCACAGACAAGACGCAGAGAGAGAGGCAGAGAGAAAGAGAAAGACGGTGATGAGGCTCCCAGGACGGATGTCTTTAAGGATGATTCGCAAAGTCGGGACAAGGCTTGATATTCTCTTTTTCTCTCTCTTCCCAAACCCAAAAGTGCCAACACCGGGATTGCCACATTACCACACAAAGAAAGCTCTCTCACGAACGCGCCGTGCAAGGGGTGATGGGGGTGGTCCAGACACGTCCCCAGCCGGGTGGTCCCCTTCCTCGGGCTTCTTGAGACGTCAACGTTGTTACCCGGGCTATCATTATCAGATCTATCTTCTTGCAGTTGTACGAGGAAATATCATGAACAGCCCGAAACGGCTGATGGATATCGGTCGGCTGTTGGAAAGGGTAGTATGGATTAGGAAGCTGGGGATCCCTAAGCTGGCTCTCGGGACATTCGCTTGTCGGGAGGCTAGCCCCCAGAGCCAAGTATCATCTCATTGTGTGGAGGAGCAGGGCTGAGAGAAGGAGGAGAGAAGGAAGTCTGCAGAGATCCAACGACAGACGAGGGGACGCAGAAGTCCCGAATTGCCCGTATCAAACTACCGCTCGGGGCTTCTTGATCTGTCATGCAGGAGACAAGAGAGAGAAAGAGAGAGAGAGGCAAGTAGTGAAACATCCGAGCCAGTGATGGATGTTGATTTGAGGGGACCCTCGATTTGTGTGGGCCTAGACGTATGTAAGACCCCAGCCAGCTTCCTTTCATGGCATGCAGACAAGCTTATCGACTGTAGAAGAGGCATAGACAGAGAGAGAGAGAGAGAGTCCCAACGCACCTTTTCTTCAAGCCACCCCCAACGAGACACTGCAGGCAAAACCATGTGGCAGCCACCTGAGGAGGGGTCCAGGGCAACCCAAAACCCAGGCACGAGCCCCGTCGTGTACTCTACATGCTATTGTAGTGGCAAGTATGGTGGAGCTTCTGCCCTTGGGGGCTGCGGGTCCCCGACGGGCGCCTCATCTGGAGGCTGGGTGCATCTAAGGGTCCAACCCTCTACTATTTCCGCTCGTACATCATCTTTGAGGTGCAGAGAGGGAGAGGGAGAGCAGGGGGGAGGAGACGGAGAAGATGGGATGGATCCAGCGGTGCCAGGGTACTACAGTACATATCCATAGTAATGCAGTAGCCTCTTGGCTCCGGGAGCTGAAGGAGATCACCCACTGGCCGCGAGATGTAAACAAGAGCGATAGGCAATAAAAGATCCACCTGGCCTGTCACCACAGTGAGTGATGGCCTATTTCTCAGCTCACCTGGGAGCCGGTGATGATCTCCGGTGCAGTCTGCCACATGCTTCTTCTGGAAACCATGGAGGCAACTCTGGGACCCTATCCGGCAGCTGGGGGACGAGCCAGCACACTCCGGGGATGGAGCAACGAGGGAGGAACGGAGGGCGCGACAAGACGAGGCGCGTTCAGGTGGCGCACAAATGATAGAGAGTGAGAGAGGGAGGGAGAGAAGGCTTCGAGAAGGGTTTCTTGGACTTCTGCTCCTGCAGTCGCGAGATTGCAGCTGCACTGTCGACCCCAAAAAAGAGACTGCGTTGCAGTCTGGGCTTGAGTTCAAGTCCCGAACCCATGCATACACGTATGGAGACTGAATGGGCTCTGTGACAAGAACCTCGAGAGGGAGCAGACGAATCTCTGCATTTGAGTGTTTGATAGGAAGACAAGAGAGGGTATTGACTTGCTATTGAGGGCATCACAGGGTCTGCGATAGTATGGGATAGTGGTGAAGTGTTTGTTGAGCAGCCGAGATGGAATGCCCGCCGTCATAATCTGCAACAAATCTAAAAAAGACCCAAGATCAAGACGAAAAGAAACCCCACTCATGATCTTCCTATAACCCGGCACCCCTGCTCTGGTATCAACAGGGCTGGGAGCCCAGATGCACCCCCAGGGGGTGTATTCATGAAACGGATTGTACACTCCCACTCCCTCTCTCCACACTCCTCAACCACCACCCCTCCACCCCCCTGGTCAGCAATGAAACCCACATAGGCTCCGATCTACCGAGCTGTGGATATTCCAAGGAGGGTCTGCACCAACGAATAATCCGAGGAACACATCCACTCAATGAGAAAGAAGAGGACCCCCAGATGGGAAGTCCACCAGGGAAGTGGACAGGCACGCAGTTGGCCGGACAAAGTACCGGAACATTGGAGAGATTTCGGGCTTCGAAGCTCGGGACATCTGGACTTTGAGGATAACCACGGGGCGATAAACGCTGATAGGCCGTTTTGGGAAATATGCACCACGAAACAACAGTACCAACAAGAGCGTTGTGGATTTCATTGGGAGAGTAACATGGCCTGGGGAGGCCTGTACTATGGTGGGAGTAAGTCCCTCCAGCCAAGTCACGCCCACACCACCAAAGGCTCGACAAGGAAATATTGAAATAGATATAACATTCCCTCTTCAGCTCATGGTGTGTGTGCTGTCTTGGTTCCTTGGATCTCCAATGTTCTTGTGAAGCATTCCCTCGCAGCGACCCTTTTCTCTCCCTCGTGGTACAAACCATCCACCAATTCTTTGCAACCCCCATCAACAACAACAAGAGCAAACGCCCTTCTCACGGTTCACTTTGGTAGCGCAAAGCACGTCAGAAGAAGCACCTCTCAAAGTTTGTTCGTTGTGCCAAGAAAGAGAAAGAGCACGCTTTTCAAGCCTTTGCCAATCATCTCACAAGAACATCCAACACAATCGTTCATTCTTTTGTTCCCACCCCTTCCCTTCCAGTCGTCGAACTTGTACACAAAACACAACCAATCTCCCTACGGTCCCTCCTAAGAAATCACCGTCAAGATGTCGACTACTCCCAACGTTCCCCTGGCCATTGTCGGTCTGGCCTGCCGATTGGGTGGAGATGCCACCAACCCTTCCAAGTTCTGGGACATGCTCAAGAACGGCCGAGGTAAGTTGAATATCGTACATAAAAGTGAAGGAAGAAATCAAGGAATATAAAAAGAACAACAGATGGAACGAGGAGGAGATGGGTGGGCGGGGTGGAGGAAGAGGAAGAGGAAGAAGCAAAAAAAAGCCATAGGAGGAGAGAGAGTTGCAGGGTTGTCCTTGTCAACCCTACCCCTCGGAGCTTATCCTCGCAACTTCCTCACGATGTCTTCCCCAAGCTTGCCCTTTCCTTTTTAGTATTCCTCAACAACAAATCTCAAATCTCATACTGACTTGGAAAACTTCGCCCACTTCTTCCAACAACAGATGCTCACTCTCCTACCTCCGACCGGTGGAACCCCGATGCCTTCTACCACCCCAACAAGAGCACCCTCGGTACTGTCCCGACCCCTGGCGGTCACTTTGTCAAGGAGGATGTCTACGCCTTCGACGCCGCCTTCTTCAACCTCCCCGCCTCTGAGGCCGTCGCCATGGACCCTCGGCAGCGCATGGCCCTCGAGGTCGCCTATGAGCTGTTCGAGGCCGCTGGCATGCCCTACGAGAAGGTCAAGGGCTCCCAGACGGCCGTCTACGTCGGCGCTGGTCTGTCCGACTACGAGGCCTCGATCCAGCGAGACCCCGAGTACGCGCCCAAGTACGCCCTGACCGGTGTCTCGCACGAGATCCTCGCCAACAGGATCAGCCACTTCTTCGACATGCACGGTCCTTCCATGACCGTCGAGACCGCCTGCTCCTCCTCCCTGGTCGCCATCCATCTGGCCTGCCAGAGCGTCCGCAACGGCGAGGCCGACATGGCTGTTGCCGGTGGTGTCAACCTGATCCTGAACCCCGAGATGACCATCCAGCTCAGCAACCTGGGCTTCCTGTCGCCCTTTGGCCACTGCCGCTCGTTCGACAACGATGGTGATGGCTACGGCCGTGGTGAGGGTTGCGGTCTCATCCTGATCAAGAGGCTCGCCGATGCCGAGCGTGACGGCGACCCAATCCGTGCCGTCATCCGTGGCTCCGGTATCAACTCGGACGGCTGGACCCAGGGTATCACCCTCCCCAGCGTCGACGCCCAGGCCGCCCTCATCCGCGACGTCTACAAGAACTTTGGTCTCGACATGGAGAGCACCCAGTTCGTCGAGTGCCACGGCACAGGCACCAAGGCTGGTGACCCAGTCGAGGTCCGCGCCATCCACGAGACCCTCGGCTCCAAGGCCAGCCCCTCGCGCAAGCTGATTGTCGGCTCGGTCAAGCCCAACATTGGCCATCTTGAGGCCGGCGCCGCCGTTGCTGGTGTCATCAAGGGTATCCTCGCCATGGAGAACGGCATGATCCCCCCTCAGGTCTACCTGAACAAGCTGAACGAGGGCATCCCCTTTGACGACTGGAACATCCACGTTCCCCAGAAGCTCACCCCCTGGCCCGTCACCGACGTCAAGCGCATGTCTGTTTCCTCCTTCGCCATGGGTGGCACCAACGCCCACGTCATCCTCGAGGGCGTCGACAAGCGCAAGGGCCACCCTCTGCTCACCAACGGCTCCGACAACACCACCGGCTCCATGTTCGCCACCAAGGAGCCCGTCCTCGACAAGAAGCGTCTCTTCACCTTCAGCGCCTCCGACCAGGCTGGTCTGGAGCGTGTCGCCCAGACCCTTGCCGACCACCTCGACAGCCTCGGCCCCACCTCCAGCAACCCCGAGTACATTGCCAACCTGGCCTACACCCTGGGCGAGGGCCGCTCCAAGCTGAGCTGGAAGACCACCTGTGTCGCCGAGAACGGCTTCGAGCTGCGCGAGAAGCTCGAGTCCCTCAAGGGCGCCAATGCCGTCCGCTCCTCGGGCGAGCCCCGCATCGGCTTTGTCTTCACCGGCCAGGGTGCCCAGTGGGCCGGTATGGGTGCCGAGCTCCTCGAGCGCAAGGCCTTTGGCGAGTCCTTCAGGAAGTCGGCCGAGTACCTGCGCGAGTGCGGCTGCGAGTGGGATGCCATCGAGGAGCTCTGCCGCCCCGCCGGCGAGTCCCGCGTCTCCGAGCCCGAGGTTTCGCAGCCCATGTGCAACATCCTCCAGGTTGCCCTGGTCGATGAGCTCCGCGCCTGGGGCGTCAACCCCTCCAAGGTCGTCGGCCACTCTTCTGGTGAGGTCGCTGCCGCCTACGCCATCGGCGCCCTGAGCCACAAGGACGCCGTCACCGCCGCCTACTACCGTGGTCAGGCTTCTGGCCTCATCAAGAGCAAGGCCAGCCACCTCAAGGGAGGCATGATGGCTGTTGGCCTCGGCCGCAAGGAGGCCGAGAAGTGGATCGAGAAGGTCACCGCCGGCACCGTCATCGTCGCCTGTGTCAATTCGCCCGAGAGCGTCACCCTGTCTGGCGACATGGACGGTCTCGACCAGCTGCTGCCCATGCTCGACGAGGAGAAGATCTTTGCCCGCAAGCTCAAGGTCGACGTCGCCTACCACTCGCACCACATGCGGGAGGTCATGTCGGACCTGCTCGGCTTCATCAACCACATCGAGGGCCAGCGCCCCTCGAAGCAGGCCGCCAAGATGATCTCGTCTGTCACCGGCAGCGAGATCGACCCCGAGGAGCTGGGCGGCCTGTACTGGGTCAAGAACCTGGTCTCGCCCGTCCTCTTCGCCGACGCCCTCCTCGAGCTCGTCACCCCTGCCGACCCCATCAACAACTCTGTGTCGGACAACACCGTCGACATGCTCATCGAGGTCGGCCCCCACTCTGCCCTCGGCGGCCCTGTCCAGCAGATCCTCAACGGCGGTGGCATCAAGAACGTCGCCTACGGCTCGGTTCTCAAGCGTGGTAAGGACGGCATGGACACTGCTTTCGACCTCGCTGCCGATCTCTTCTGTAAGGGCGCCGACCTCAGCTACAAGGGCGTCAACGAGGATGCCGACTGCAAGAAGCTGTGCGACCTGCCCCCGTACCCTTGGAACCACACCAAGACCTTCCACGCCGAGAGCCGTATCGACATCGCCGCCCACATGCGCAAGGTGCCGCGCAGGTCTCTGATCGGTGCGCCTCTGCCTGCTATGGACGAGAACGAGCGTGTCTGGCGCGGCTTCCTGTCGCTCGAGGAGGAGCCCTGGATCCGTGAGCACAAGGTCCTGTCCATGATCCTGTTCCCCGGTGCCGGTATGGTCTCCATGATCCTCGAGGCTGCCTCGCAGATGGCCGACCCTGGAAAGACCGTCCAGTCCTACAAGCTGCGCGATGTCGCCTTCTTCAGCGCCATGCCCATGAGCGAGGACACCCCGACCGAGACGGTCGTCCACGTCCGCCCCCACATCGTCTCCACGGCCGCCTCCAACCCGCACACCTGGTGGGAGTGGACCATCTCCTCCTGCACTGGCCGTGACCAGGCCCTCCGCGACAACGCCCGTGGTCTCATGACCATCGAGTACGTCACCGAGAGCGAGCAGATGAAGGCCGAGCAGATCCACCTGCGCGATGCCAAGACGGCCGAGTACAAGCAGGTCCTCGGGTCCTGCCCCGACACCTTCGAGAAGAAGAAGTTCTACGAGACCACCACCAACGTCTCGTGGTTCTACGGCCCTCTCTTCCAGACGCTCGACAACATGCACCCCGGCAAGGAGAAGTGCACCTACGACGTCTTCCTCAAGGACTGCGGCCCGACCTACAGCGAGAAGCTGGTCGAGCGGCCCTTCCTCATCCACCCTGCCATGCTCGACGCCGTCTTCCAGTCCTTCGTCGGCGGCACCTACACCGAGGACAAGCAGCTCAACATCCACAAGGCCACCGTGCCCACGGCGGTCGGCGAGTTTGAGATCTCGGCCAACTTCCCCGGCGATGTCGGCACCTGCCTCAAGGCCTTCTGCACCACCAAGCGCCACAGCTTCAGGGACACCGCCGCCGATGTCTACTGGCTCGACGAGAACCTCGAGAACCTGTACCTCCAGGTTCGCGACTACCGCTCCACCGAGCTGTCCTCTTCCTCCGAGGAGCCCGTGGAGGTCGGCAAGAAGACCGAGACCAGCGACCTGTGCACCGCCATCAGCTGGAACCACACCCTGGAGCTCATCAAGGCCGACGAGCTCAAGAAGGTGATCGGGGGCCTGTCCCCTCTCGAGGCCACCTCTCTCGTCACCCGCATGTTCCTCCACGTCCACCCTTCTGCCTCCGTCATCGAGCTCCTGCCGTCTGCTGATACTGCCAAGGGCGCTGTTGCTTCTGTCGCCGACGCGGCTACGCTGTTGGGCCAGATCCGCTATGCCGTAGCCACCCCCCAGGCCGAGAACGTTGCCGACGTCTTCTATCTCGGCGATGCCGAGACGCCTGCCCCCTCCGACGTCTCCTCTGCGGATCTGATTGTCGTCTCGCCCGCCTGCGAGGGCATGACCGGCTTCGACAAGTACTTCAGCAAGGTCCTGTCCCTGGCCAAGTCCAACGCCAGCGTCATCTGCACGGCCAGCCCCGAGACCTCAGAGCCCATCCTCACCGAGAAGAACTTCACCTCTACCCTGGGCGCTGGCCTGTACGCGCACCCCATCGAGGCCAAGACCAACGCCGCCGAGGCCAAGCCTGAGGTCGTCATCATCGAGTCGCCCACGGCTGGTGAGGTTGTCAAGACCTTTGCCGGCAAGCTCACCGAGACCCTGTCTGCCCTCGAGTACGCCGTCAAGACCGTCGCCTGGGACAGCAAGGACATCGTTGCTGCTACCGAGGGCAAGGCTGCCATCTCCCTGCTCGAGCTGGAGAAGGCCATCCTCGACGAGATCTCGGAGCCTGACTTCTTGGCCCTCCGCGAGGTCATCCTCAAGGCCGAGCGCCTGCTGTGGCTCACCCACGGCGACGAGCCCGACTTCAACATGGTCGACGGTCTGGCCCGTGTCGTGCGTGGCGAGATCCTCGGCACCCGCTTCGACGTCCTCCACCTGTCCGAGGCCACTGGTCTGGCCACTGGTGCCGACCTCGCCGGCCGTGTCCTGGGCGCCAACTCCAAGGACAACGAGTTCCGCGAGAAGAACGGAGCTCTCATGGTGTCCCGTATCAGCAAGGACAAGGCTGAGAACGCCGATGTCAACCACCACCTCAAGGACTGGACAGGTGTCATGCCCCTCAAGGAGCACGACGGCCCCCTGCGCCTGACGGTCGGCCAGCCCGGCATCCTTGACACCCTCCAGTTCATCCCCGATGACAGGTGGGTCGGCAAGCCTCTGGGCGACCGCGAGGTGGAGATCGAGGTCAAGGCCTCGGGCGTCAACTTCCGTGACGTCATGTCCTCCATGGGCATCCTCAACGACTCCTGGCTCGGTCTCGAGGCTGCCGGTGTCATCACCGCCGTCGGCCCCAAGGTCACCCGCGTCCAGGTCGGCGACCGCGTTGCTGGCTGCGGTACGGGTGCGCACACCACCAACCTGCGCACGTCGGAGGTTGCCTGCGCCAAGATCCCCGACACCATGACCTACGAGGAGGCTGCCGCCATGAGCGTCGTCCACACCACCGCGTACCACGCCCTGGTCAACCTGGCCAAGCTGCGCAGGGGCCAGTCCGTCCTCATCCACGCCGCCGCCGGTGGTGTCGGACAGGCTGCCATCCAGCTGGCCAACCACCTCGGCCTGGTCGTCTACGCCACTGTCGGCTCCCCCGAGAAGAGGAAGCTCATCATCGAGAAGTACGGCGTCAACCCCGACCACATCTTCAACTCGCGTGATGCCTCCTTCGTCCACGGTGTCAAGCGCATGACCAACGGCAAGGGTGTCAACTGCATCCTCAACTCGCTGTCTGGCGAGCTGCTCCGCCAGTCCTGGTACTGCCTGGCCACCTTTGGCACCTTTGTCGAGATTGGCCTCCGTGACATTACCGGCAACACGCGCCTGGACATGAAGCCCTTCATGCAGAACACCACCTTCACCTTCTTCAACCTGCTGCTCGTCATGGAGCACCTGCCAGACGAGATGGCCGAGATCGTCACCAACGTGTACGACCTCGTCCACCAGGGTATCCTGTACGCCCCGACCGTCCTGACCACCTACCCGCTGGGCTCCATGGAGGAGGCCTTCCGCCTGATGCAGAGCGGCCGCCACCTCGGCAAGCTCGTCCTCACCATGGGCGCCGAGCCTCAGGCCCCCGTCCTCCACAAGGCCTCCAACTCCCTCAAGCTGGACCCCAACGCCACCTATCTCCTGGTGGGTGGTCTCGGCGGTCTCGGCCGCTCCCTGGCGGGCATGTTCATCGACAGCGGTGCCCGCAACATCGCCTTCGTCTCGCGTTCTGGTGACGCCAGCGCCGAGGCCAAGAAGACCATGGACGCGCTCGCCGCCCGCCCCGGTGTCAACGTCAAGGCCTACAAGGCCGACATGGCGGAGCTGTCCTCCTTCGAGGCCGCCATGGCCCAGTGCGGCTCCGAGCTGCCGCCCGTCAAGGGTGTCGTGCAGATGGCCATGGTGCTCCGCGACGCCCTGTTCGAGAAGATGACCCACGACGAGTGGGTGACGTCCATCAAGCCCAAGGTGCACGGCACCCGCAACCTGCACAAGTTCTTCGACGAGACCCGCCCTCTCGACTTTATGATGTTCTTCTCCTCCTGCGCTGGTGTCTTTGGCAACAGCGGCCAGGCCAACTATGCCGCCGGCAACACCTACCAAGACGAGCTGGCATACTACCGCCGCGCCAAGGGCCTGGCCGGCGTGTCGGTCGACCTGGGTATCATGCGGGACGTCGGTGTCGTCGCCGAGACGGGTGCCAAGGGTTTCCTGGCCGTGTGGGAGGAGGCCATTGGTATCCGCGAGAACGTCTTCCACGCCATGATGCGCAGCATCATCAACGGCCAGACCGACCCCAAGACCCGTGACAACTTCCCCGCCCAGGTCAGCACGGGTCTCGCCACCGCGGACGTCATGACCGAGTTCGGCCTGCCCCGCCCGGATTACTTTGACGACCCTCGCATGACCCGCCTGGCCATTGCCACCCACGCCGCCGGTGCCAACGCCGCCAAGGGTGGTGCCGCCACCATCGAGTCCCGTCTCATGGACGCCGAGGGGCTCGAGGCTGCCACCGATATCATCACCGAGGCTCTGGTGCAGAAGACTGCCGACATCTTGCAGATGCCTGCCAGCGAGGTCGACCCCAACCGGCCCATGTACGTCTACGGTGTGGACTCGCTCGTGGCCATGGAGGTCCGCAACTGGATCTCGCGCGAGATGAAGGCCAACATGGCGCTGCCTGAAATTCTGGCCGCCATGCCCATGTACAAGTTCGCCGGCAAGATTGCCGAGCGGAGCAAGCTCGTGACCGTCAAGGCCGAGTAAGCAAAGGCCTCTTGCTGTTTGCTCCTGGGAAGAGGAGAGACAAAGGGGAGGGGAAAATTGAAAAAGTAGGGCGTGTAAACCTCTCCACCGTCGGAGCTGGTGCCCTGGGGGGTTTGAGCGCTACCAAATCCTTCTTCCAGGGATCGATGAAGATGGCGGAGGGGTGAGAGGAGAAGAAGCAGAAGGAGAGTTGGTTTCCTTATATGGTGTAACGATAATCATCCAGCTCATGGCGCTGTGTTGAGGCATCCTGGTGGCTGCTGGTAGATTTTTGGTTTTTTTGGTTTTTATTTTTCCCACAACTCTTTTTTAGAACAGGATGTTTCAGGTTTCCTCTTGTCAAATGTTCATATTCAGTTGTATTTTGGGTAGATTAACATATTCTCTTGGACTTATATGTCTATTGTCCCTCATACAGTGATGTAGTCCCGTGTGCCTTGGCAGTCTCTGCACTGCTGCTGTCTTCCTTGCATCTGACGAGTCAAGCCCTTCCCCTCTTGTGAGTATCTATGAATGACTGGCGTATACTCGCCCAATTGATACAGTAAACTACACCAAAGGAGACGTAGCATTTCATCTTCAGAGAATGTCATTGAAAACACGGCCGACCTCCTTCACATGATGCCAATTACGAACATAGAATCCAACCTGTCGAAGCGTCAATGCTGATGTCTCGAAAAGGGTCGGGTTTTCCGGCTATGTGCTCCTCTTAACACCAAGTCTCGGGATACCCGGGTATCGAGCCCTTCCGAGGCGGGCAGCAGAGCGGAGCCCATCGACGCATGCCTGGTGGAATTATATGTATTGTTCAATATTTCATAGACGCATCAAGGAAGAATGCGCTGTTGCATTCCGCCTCCACCTTCCACTGACGCACAGCCTTTGCAACCACCATGTCTACAGATAGCACTGGATCCGCGCCCACAACGCTGCAGATTGGCGGCTACAGGGTGCCCAGGCTGTGCTTCGGGCTGGGCTCTCTGATGCAGTGGGCGCCAGGGCACACGCACCCCATCCCAACCGATTCCTACGCCGAGGTCAAGGCCGCGCTCGAGGCGGGCTTTCGCCACTTTGACTGCGGTGATCTCTACACGAACCTGCCCAGCGCGGCAAGGGCCATCCGGGAGTCTGGTGTCCCCCGGCGGGACCTCTTTGTCAGCCTGAAACTCAACACGTACGGCGCCATGAAGCCGGCGGGACGGCAGGACCTGGTCGACAGTGCGAGGAAGGTTGTGGTGGATTTTGGGCTGGAGGGGTATATTGATGCTGTGCTTTTGCATTTCCCGCCTAGGGGGAAGGGGGGTAATCTGAGTAATAGGGAGGCTTGGGCTGTGTTGGAAGAGCTTAAGGATCTGGGGGTTGCGAGGGTTATTGGTGTGTCGAACTGGTGAGTACTTTGATGAATTGCAGGATGGGAAATAATGTGACAACATGTTCTCTTCTTCTTCTTCTTCTTCTTCTTCTTCTGCTTCGAGGATTCTGACTTTTCCCCTCTCTCTGTGTCTTTTGTCCCAAAAGGACCATAGATGACTACAAAGACCAGTTTGCGAGCGGGGACATCAAGCACAAGCCACAGATCAACGAGTACGAGTGCAACCCGCACTTGATTTTCAGTCCCAAGTACGAGGAGAGGCGGGCTTTCGAACTGGAGCACGGCATCATTCCAAAATGTGAGCGTCACCGAATCCTCATTTCTTTTCTCAGTGTGTGGCCACTTTGCTGACTCTTTTCTTTGTGTGTCCGCGGGCAGACTATGGGATTTTGACCCCAGTGACTGACCGTCTGTCGAAACGGTCTGGGTCTCCCAACTTGATGTCGGCTTTGGATCAGCTCGCGGTGGAGACGGGCCTGAGCCCCCACGAGATCATGCTTAAATGGGGATGGGACCATCTCGGCGGGATCTTGACGACATCTACGTCCAAGGCTGCGCGAGCAAGAGCGCTCACTGAGGCCATGGCGGACGGGAGGCCTAGGTTGGCTGCGAGTGTGTATGAGCGGCTGGAGGGGGCAGCGAAGGAGGATGGTTATGAGGGTAAGCAGTTCTATCTGCATCCGCACATGGAGAAGTGAACGGCTTGGGTGGTGTGATGATTGGCGGAAGTCGCTTGGGTGAGAGCAAGGAGACAAATTCAGGGATGTAAAGGCTCTTATCAAAGCCAAATTGTCCTTACTAAAGAGCCAAGTGCCATGACCAGACAACCTGGGCAATGTCCTCTGAGACCGATTATTTCCTATAAGGAGACCTAGTATATGTACTAAAAACTCCAGTGTCCTCAACACCAAAGACCAAGTACACTCGAGCATCATGACCAGGTAGCCAAGAGGTGTGACTGGAGAACCCACGGCTATTATTAGGAAACACGTTACCTTTAGAGGAAGAGGCGTCATATCTTGCTCTATTGATTGAATATAACAAAGGGAAGTCTAGAGCTACATCATATATTTAAAAGAGCAGGTAAATGTGGTGTGTCTGCTCAGGCCAATGAAAGGACTCTACCTGCGACACACAACTTCTTTGCTCAACCAGCCTTTCCGTCTGTCACCATGTTCAAAGCATCCACATTGCTTGGCAGGGCATGCTCCTTGAGAGGTTCCCAGAGCGCCTCAATCCTGGTCGCAGCCTCTCGGTTCAACGGGCCTTTCCGAACCCACGCCACCGTCTCTCTGATCTGTTCGGGGCCCCTCGACCCGATGATGACAGCATCTCCCAGCGCCACGTCCAGAACAGAGTTGTGGACTACCCAGCGGTAAGCCATCTCAGCGGCTGTCACGCCCTCTGCGGCGGCGATCTCATGCCACTGGTCCAGCGCTTCGAGATACCCGGGTCTATCGGCATACATGGCGTAGTATACTTGGCCGGTAGCCTTGTTAGATTCCCAGCGGCCCTGCAGGGTGCGCTCTCTCAGCTGTGCCGATTTCTTGGCCAGGAACCCCCCTGCGATGGGGCTGTACGCGTAGAAGGCTATTCCGTGGCGGCGGAGGAGCGGCAGCAGCTCGTCCTCGGCCAGGCGCGCGACCGCGTTGTAGTTACCTTGATAGGCCGAGGGCAGCACATAGCCGTGACTAGTGCACACGCGGATGACTTCTTTAACTTGTTCCGCGGTATAGTTGGAAAGTCCAAAGCGCTTGAAGGCGCCTGATTTGTAGAGGAAGTCGATCCCGGCGAGTGTATCCTCCAAGGGGACTCGGAGGTCAGGGCAGTGGATGTAGTAGATATCGACCTGTGGTTTTATAACATTGCTGATGTGTCAGCCGGCTGCCGCTTTTCGCATGCGAAGAAGACTCAACGATGAGATGATACAATGGGGGTATGGAAGATGATCTCAGCAAGTCACAAAGGCAAGTACATACCTGATCCACTCCGAGCTTGCGCAGGCTTTCCTTCCCCTCGGCAATGACAACCTCTTTCGTTGATGGGGTAGGGCTCATCATGCCTTTTGCTTTTGTGTGGATCGTGAACTGGGAGGCCGCCTTGACCTGGCCCAGATACTCCTCAGACTCGCCGTAGCTGGCAGCGCTGTCGAGTTCTTTGAATAAACCTCCATATTCTGCCAGTGTCTCTAGTATCGGTTTGATCTCCTCGGCCGTGTTGTAGCCAGCACTCTTCTTCAGGCTTCCGGCTCCGAAGACTAACTTGGGTGCAGTCGTCATTGCTTGTGTACGAGAGCACAGAGATGGTCAATAACTTGAGTGTGTTGAGCAGCAGATTTGAGGAAAACGGGGAAATATGGGATGATACTGTCTTCTCAGCTCCTGGATCGGCGCGGGACTGGAGGAAGGGACCTAGCTCTTAATGTATGAAAAGTTTCAACAAAGTGAACGAAGACCCCCAGCCTCCGGCTCCGGCGGTGATGAGGAAGGGATGTGAAGCAGTTTGCCGTTAGGTGGTCGACCTCTGCAGAGTGGGTTCCAAGTATGGCTTGGTAGCCCACACTGGAAGGCCGATCGCTCCCAGCGTTCAAGCACCTGGCAGAGCTCTTGCTTCATGCTCAGGAGATTACAAATTTATCCGAGCGCATCTCCATAGAATCGTCATCTGCAGTTATGATAAACTGCAAAGGTATGTTTAGTTTCCAACAAGACTTAAGTCCAGGGATTGAAGTGGGTACTGTTTCCGCTGTGACAAGCTGGATTGCTGCAAGTGGAAACTTTTAAATCCGACCAATGTACGGATCAACATGTGCTCTAAACAAAGGTTCCTCCGTCCCCGTCTTAAACGGGAACCGCATGAGCCAATGACCGAGCAGGACCCAGTCTCTTCTTTTCTTCTTGTTCCTAATTCCGTGTCACTGAAAGGGCTTGAGCCAACTGTCGATAATCGCAGATAATGATTACGTATAGTTATCAGAGAGCCCAGTCCATGGGAGAAAGCGACAGTGACATTTTGTGGGCCTTGTGATTATTGCTCATGGAAAATGGGCTTGAGCAAGGTGGACTGGCGATTTCTAACAAGCTGACACGTTTGTTTTTCGAGTGGAGTAGTGCGCTATGGTCAGGAGCAAGTTCAAATCGTGGGCGAACAGACGAGGCCATCGTGGTTGTCTGTTTTCTTAACTAGCATCTTGATTCTCCAAGGACATCGTCAGCCCGGTGTTGTCTTTTTCCTCTTTTCATTGTCTTCTCAGGACTATGATTTATTCATACCATGTGCCCTTTGAACTTTTCATTTGGGTCAAAGGGCGCCGTCCGTCTCCAATAGCTCCTCTCGCCCGGTCTAAAGGCTCATCTCAGGAGTGTGCGAGGGATGGTGAGTCACTGGCTCACGGGTGGTCGCCAGGCAACTGCCGGAGCAATGATCCATAGATAGCCTCAGATAGCCTGGGGTTCTGACTTTTCTCTTCTTCTCTCTCCTTAGCCCTTCTCTTTCATCTATCACTTCTTCAATGAACGAAACAGGTTGTGGTAATTGTACCATCCAGCTGCTCCTCTCCGACGTCGTGTCCCTTTCAAGGATGAGCTGGGATGCCGTGCACCAGTAAATTAACACTTACAGTAAGGCGCCCGTCTCTGAAACCCCCAAGGACCAAGTTCACGTTGTAGGTTTTCCAAGGCTTCGTTCGAAACATATGAGGAAGTCACCTGGACATACGAGCCTTTGTCAACAATGGGACGCTGTGTAATCTCAAAGAGCTTGTTGACCATGATGGGCCCTTGAGCAGATAGAAGGAGATAATGGACTTACCCCGTCTCCAACGAGAGGTCTCGCCACATGACGACAAGGGCCTTGAGAAGTCCAGCTCGCAACTGCGAGGGACTGGCAAGGGGTATATGTGCCATCACTTGCCAATATGAGGCTCGAGGTGAGTTCCCTGGAACTCATAAGCACCAGCATGCTCATGGATATGACTGGCTTGGAGTATCTTGTCCTTCACTTTCTGGTCCTTGTAATGATCGATATTTATTGTGCGGCCTGTGAGGGCGAACCAAGTCGCTCGAAGCCGCCACGGACCTTCAGAAGGCCACCTCGGCAGCTTCAAAGGTTCTTGTCGGAAAGCGGCCGCCCCCGATTACCAGGATCGATCGAACACTACCCTGGTCCAATCGGCACTGCCATGGCGCAGATTCGCCACCAGTGCTGGCAGCGTATATGAGCTCAGTGGCTCACTGGTCCTTGAGTGCCATATAGCCTGGCCGCCCTACATCTGTTGACCGACCTGGCCTTGCTGGCCTTCGATGGCCTCTTCTGCCTGATGACTGTTTGGTTCGGTGGGGGCGGGGGACTGGGATTGGCCTCGAGTGACGCTGGGGATTGCTTCCTTTTTCTGTAGCACAGCGTGTCAATAGAGCTTTTCCCAATGAGAAACGGTGGATGAGGATTGTTCAACCGACCTCTCTCAGGAAGGAAAAGCTTTGGCAGTTGTATAGGGTGTATACATTTATAAAGGATAGGAAATACAAAGGGGGATGGCCTCAGCAGGCTGCACAGGTGATGCTGACTCCTTGTTGCTAGAATTCGGAGGAAGCTTGATAGGAGGAGGGTGGAGTAGAAAAGATGGTGAGAGGAATGAAATTTTGGGGAAATCCAGGTGTGATTATATAGTATTTGTGCCCTCAGCCGCGCGGCTGTGCAGCATCATGATGTCGACAGCCTCACAATAACTAGTGCCCTGACCCTTACTATTGTTGGCTAGTCCACCCTCCTATCCTTATTCAGCCTTTCTATGTGTGACTAGAACGAATGAGGCTTTGCAAGAACGCGAGTAGTCTCTGATTAATCATCCTGTTGCTGGCTGGCTCCCCACGGCAATCCCTCCAAGCCCACCAAGACATCTGAGCCTCCATCAGGCGCAATGATCCCATCTCCTTCCTCCATCGCGACAAGCCGTTTGATATAGTTGTTATCCGGTTTAAGGGCTGCATACATATTGGACGTCACGAGTATCGGCACATTTTCCTCCTGCTGCTGCTGCTGTGAAAGCATCGCGCCATCACATCGCACGGACAGAGCCTTGATGGCCTGCAGTTGTCTGCCTGCCATCTGCCAGACGAAACGGCGCCGGTGGTAGTGCTTGAATGCAAAGCTGGCCTTGAGCAGTTCCCACCGGCTCAGCTCCGCCACCACCGACCCAGATTCGATCAAGAAACCCCGAACTATCTCGGCAGACTCGCTCATGCCCCCTTTCTCGGCGTCCAAATGGGGTTGGATCTCTTGCCATCTTGTGTGTACGTGCTTGACCTTGTCGCGATAGTCTTTCACGCCAGAGCGCATCGCACGATCCCACTCAGCCAAACACGCCTCCACGTCAGATCTCAGCTCGTCGCGAAGGGCTGAGAACCATGCGTTGCGAGGTTTCCCCCTGAGTCTCATACTGCCATAGTCTATCTCAAATTGATTCCAGTAGGCGTTGACGTCGCGATCGATTGTGCTTGCGCCGCAGGACAGCAAGAATTTGTGAAGGTCGGTCAGGGCGATGTCGACGACTTTCTTTGCTTCATACACGAGGTAGTCGATAATGTGTGTAGGCGCAACGCTCATGGAGGACAGCAGGAGGGGTGTCTTGTAAGCTGGTGCTGGATACTGTCGTCTCGTCCCCACGACGTTGTCTCGGAAACGGTTCCAGTCGTCGTATCCAAAGAGGATGCCTTGCTTTGGCTGGTCAGCAAGTTCGCTGAGCAGCCAGCTAAGCTTGATGGCACCCTCGTCGCAGACCCGATAGCGGTGATAACATAGCTTTTCTTTGTACGATGTACAGGAGCCTATGAGTATGGTTAAATTAGTACACAACAGCTCAGTTACTAACCATCAGATTCGATGGGACGAGGAACATGAGCAGCGTACCGAGGAGCTTTTGTCTGAGATTGAAGCAAAATGCCTTTTCGAGCATCACATTCACATAATCCTCCTTTCTGTGCTCAACTTGGAGGTCTCTCAATGTGGCTCGGTCCTTGACTAGGTATGGCGAGAAGTCTGGTTTCGGTGGCAAGGGATGGTTCTCAAAGTTGTCCACAATATCGGCGTCCCAGCAAATCCAGACCTTGTCTCCGTCATAATCACCGCCTGAGAGCAGAGAGGCCAGAGGCACATCGCCCTTGGTAGAGAAAATGACGACGTCGCGGAGATGGCGAAGCTCGGGACGATACGTCGCCCTTACCTTTTGTACGTCGCTGGGGAGATGGGCTGGGGATCGAGAGACGAGGACGTCGAGGTTGTCCAGATCAGACAGCTCATCAGTACCATCGTTGAACTTGGATGAGAAGCACAGGTGGACCTCGCCGGGCTCGACGACCCCCCAGAAATCTGGCAGAATGTATGCATACGTAGACCTGGGGATCCTGATTTTGAGATCCTGTTTAGTCGACTCTCCTTTTTGCTTCATTTTTTGGAAGAGAAGATCGTGCAGAAATTTGAGCCGGGTGGGCTGGAAGCCTCCATCGACGAGGAAGCTCATGATATCTTCGTTTCCCTGTGGAAGACCACCTAAGAAGGGTACACTGGTGCCGCCCAGACGGTACGAGTTTTGAGGAGACTGTTCGCGGATCCATTTCCTGAAAGATTCTGGTTGTTGTATGGCTGCTTTGAGGGCCTCGGTCTGTTGCTCTGATTCCATGGTCATGCTCTCGACAAATTTTGCCCTCATGGCCTTGGGGTCAAGGGCTCTATCCTCTAAAATCGGCAGAAACTGGACATTTAGGCTTGCTGAGGTGAGTTCGGCAGACCAAGAACGAACCTCTAGAGTTCTGTGTGCCGGCTCGGTCATGTCACAATCCCACTTCCTTTGGAGAGGCCACGTCTCGATCCAATCCTCGCCGGTGACGTCCTTGATGTCGACGACCCACATTCCCTTCGCGCTCCCAAGTCGGCCCTGTATGGCGCTAGGAATTGACTGCAGTCCAAGCACGTCCCGGACCTTTCTCATCAGGCTGGGTGAGATCCTTCCAGCGCCGTCGTTCATGGCCTCGCCCTTGCCGGTATTCGACTTGATGTCTTTTTTTTGTTGGCGAATCTGCTTCTGTTGCAACACAATGACAGGACTTGTCTTGCTCAGCCCTGTATGTGTGTGGTCAGCACCACAACCGTGATGATTTGTTATTGAGCTTACAGTCCTAGAAAAGAAAAGGAAGAAAGGGAGAAAGAAGAAAACCCACCAAGAGCGATGCGATGGAAAAGCTTGAGGTAGGGCTGTTCCCCATTGGCTCCCCAATTGAGAAGCCAGTCTAACATGACGTTCCTACGCAGAGCCGTTTTGGGGTGTTTTGTAGTGACACTGGCTTCAACAGGTGCACTTGATCGAGGTCCCTTGGTCGGTGGAAGATCACGTCCGCTCTCAGCGAAAAATAGAACTCTATCATAGAACACCGTCTTTACAGACGTGTCGGAAGGACCCTGCTGAGGTTCTTCTAACTTGAGTGGCCGGTCACGAATGTAGAACGCCGACCACTGACGGCCTATAAAGTGATGAGGCTCACTGGCAAGCCAACGGGCGACAGCAGGCTCCAAATCCTGCTCATCAGCAGCCTGCCAAGACTCGACGGCAGGGACCCGAACCTCGAGAAATCGATCCCACCCGAAGCGACGAAACAGGCGGGAGCTCTGCTCTATCTTTAAGGGGTGCAGCTCCAGCCGCATCGGCGAGTCGGAATTCGACTTGGAAGGATGCATGGAGGCTGTCAATATCACAGCCTGTCCGCTGGACGTAGAGTCCTCGTCGAGGCTCAGCTGCCAGGCATGAGGGTCTGATTTGACTGGAAGCGTTTTCCCCAGGAACGCCGGGTGTTCCTTCAGGCTGGTCCAGAAAACATTGAGATCCTTCCATTCGTCGCGCCAGTGCAAATCGATGTGAGATACATCGACATTGCAGTGCGAGGCCACCCGGGTCACCTCCCAAAGTGCGCTGAAAGGAGCATTCGCTGCGAAGGATGGGACGGTCGCTGCATTCTAATGTCAGAACCCGATGCGGCAGCAACTCGAGAACATAGACTTACGCCACATGAGACGTAGACGATCGCCTATGGAATCAGACATGTACAGCTTAACGTCTTCATCTCGCTCAAGCTCGTTTGAAGACGAGCACGAGTAGAAAGACGGAGGCCTTTCTGTGCTGTCTGCCTCTGCGCCGTCCTCAAGGTGTGTGGCATAGGCCGCCGTCTCAAGGGCTGGTAGTTGAGGATACAGAGCCTCTTGGGCAGGGGTTGTTGTTGGCTGAACGTCATACTCGCAGAAAGATTCCTCCAGAGCGTCGAGCTCGGAAGGCGTTGGCGAAACTGAGGTCTGTTCCGATGAAGATGGGTGCGAGAGGAGTTCAGAGAGCACCGGAGGGCGGCTCGAGGATGAGACGGATGGTCTATCGGGCGAAGGCACATTATCGTCCCACTCCCTAGAGGTGAGAGGGGAAGTTGGACCAGGCCCAGTTTTATTCCAGATAGGAACCACAGTATTGACAGCCTGGGAAGACTTGTGAGATCCATTTTGGACCCTGCACTGCAGGGTTGATAACTTTTTCGGCAGCATGCTGAGAAATTGCATGCATTGACCGGATACCAGCTTAGAAGATGTGATGTTGTTGTGGTCAGTCTTCACCAAGTACTCAAGAAGGGTTGAATGTTGATTGTTGTTGTGTTTAAAGTTCCACCGAGGTGGCTTGAAGCTGCAGGTGTTGCTGGGGTCGCCAGATTTATCACTGCCAAACACAGACATAGCGTCGCAATATTGAATCTTTCAGCTCTGCAGCATTTTGTTCAGCTTCATGTTATATATTTGCTCATTGTTTTTGAATGTGACCAGTGTAGTTAATTTTATGATTTCTTTCCAATAACACAAAAGGAAAGGAGAATCTGTACCATAAAATGAATAAACACACACGAGAGAAACTTCACACAACACTTGCAAGACTTAATCCATGTTGCACATCAACAAGTGAATTTATGTGCAAGACGCATCAGGAATGAAGACAAACTCCAGACCCCAGGCACTAGTACTAATACTGTAGTCTTTTGGTGGGCCCACCTGGGACACTTTGAGCTGAAACAAGACAACATGGTGAGCGCTGAAGATGGTGCAGTTCTCTCCATGAGCCTGAGAGTGTTTGGCTGGGCCTTATGAACTCGACCAGGCAGTTATAAACTGATGAAAACTAAGTTGGAAAGCTTCTAGATTGGCAGGAAACAATCGCAATCAGGAAGGATATGGTTATGTAGCAACTGGTTGATGTGCTTCTCGAGATAGAGGAGCATCCATTCAGCAAAAGAAGCAGCTGAGTTCGACGTCCAAGAGGCCAACGGCCGCCCCATTCCTTCGTCCAAAGACACGTCAGTCATGGAATCCAGTCAATCTCTAAGGGAATCATGCATTGAAATCATCGCTATCTAAGTGCTTTCGGTTGATTCTTTTCTCTTCTCCTTCTTCTCTCATTAGAATTCAAACAGGAGCTCAAAATATCCTCACTGTTTCCAATTAGAAACGCCACTGGCTGCACCAGTGCTTCATCATCTCCGCCGTGACGGCCACAGTCTCCCTCGCAACAGGACATCTCTCAACCGTTTTCTCCATGTCATAGACCATAGGAGTAGAGCCCGAGGCCATTCCCCTGTACGAGTCGATGAGCTTCACGCCAGGGTTCCGAGCCACGCTGGCCTCACCGTCCGCCTGCGTCTTCTCCAGGCGGTCAATCCACTCGCTGAACGAGACCAGCTCTGCGATCCGCTCCTGGCCGTAGAACTCCTGCACGGCCACGGCCAGGTCTGCCCACTGTGTCTCGTGCGGGTTGACGCCGTGGTAATACCCATTGATATCATCCGCCCTGGCCACCACCCGCGACACGCCGGCAGCCTCGAGCACGAGCTTGGCGATGGCCTCGGCAGGCGTCCAGTCGACCCTGTCCATGTGGCCCAGGTGGCCTGGCAGCGCCCCCAGGTACAGGCTGCTGGCCACGATGCTGGGCAGCCACTCCTGGCGGTTCCACATGCCCTCCTGCGCCTCAGGCCCAGCAACCTGCCCGACACGCACAATGGCAAAAGGGAAGTCGCCCGCCGCCTTGGCCGCCGCGTCCTCGAGGATGAGACTGCCCACCATCTTGCTGCGGCCGTAACCCCCTGACGGCAGGCTCATGTCCTCCAGGCGCCGCTCGGGAACTTTGTCTGCGCCGTGGCGCGCCGGTTCCCAGCGCTCGGCCACCGCGATGGACGAGATGAAGGTGACGGCGACGCGCCTGGCAGCCGCGGCGGCCAAGTCGCCAATATGCCGCACACCAGCGAGGAACGGCTCAAAGGACTCGATGGGGATGTTGAAGTTGACGGGCCAGGCATTGTGAATGACACGGTCCGCCTCCGCCTGCAGCCGCGTGTATGTCTCCTCACCGAGGCCCAGATCCGGCTTGGACAAGTCGACGTGCAGGAACTCGGCCTTAGTGTCGAGGATGCTGACGTCTAGTCCTCGCTCTGTGAGGGCCTTGACCTGTTGTGCGCGCCCGCCGTCCGCCGCACGGTTGAGGCAGATGACCTTGGCCACACGTGGGTTGCGGCCCAGCAGGTCGAGGAGGTACGAGCCCAGCATGCCTGTCGAGCCGGTCAGAATGACCACCTGGTCCTCGTTGCGTGGGTCTGGACGCCCTGGCTTGGCGATGGTCAAGTTCTCGGTGTATTTTTGGTGCATGGCCCGCATCGCCTCCTGTTGCTGCTCGTCCTCGCTCTGCATGCCGTTCTGGTGATGACTATGGATGATGGTCTTGAAGATATACGCTGCCAGGCGACGAGGCGTTGAGTTCGTGTAGATGGCTCTGGGTGCCAAGATCTTTGCGTCTGTCTTGTGCCCAGCGTGCTCGAGGCCGGCGCGGAGGAGCTTGGCGGCGTTCATGACGCCCAGCGAGTCGATACCCGCGGCGAAGAAGTCGACGTCAGCCTCCAACTTGTCGGCACGAAGGGACTTTCGGAAAGTCTCGACAATGGACAAGGTCAGGGCTTCTTCTGACGTGACGTCCAGCTCGGGCACTCCGCCTGGTTGAGAGCCGTGCTGATCTTTGTTTGCATACAGCCTCTTAATCTCGTCCTCATACAGCTTCACCGTCGCTGCCCGCTGGATGGTTCCCTTACCGGCGCGGGAGAAGGGCTTGTCGGGGCTGGAGAGCATCACAAGGTCCCGGGCTATGCGGCCGTGCTGGACGGTCTCCGCGTTGGCCTGCTCCACCAGAGGCCACACGTCGTCCAGAAACGCCTGTTTCTCCTCCTCGGACTGTGGATGGACCTGAGGCTCGATGAGGAGGCCGGCCTGGAACTGCTGTGCGCCGATGACGGTGGCACCCCTGACGCGCGGGTGGTCGCTGATGATCTCCTCCATGGTCACAGGGTTGAGCTTCTCGCCATTGCTGAAAACGATGATGTTGTCTGCGCGTCCGTGGTAGATCCAGTGGTCAGCCAGCGTCGGGTGAGGCCGGTAGAGATCCTTGGTGCTCCACTCGTTCAGGTCGGGAAACGTGTAGAAGATGCCCTGCTGGCCCGGGTGGTTCTTGTTCTCCTTCTTTCTCAAAATCACCAGCTCGCGCACGTCGTCGTCCTCCCCACCCTCTCCATACCTGCGGAACTCGCAGCCCATGACTTCCTGGTTGTAGTGGAAGTACTGCCAGAGGGCGGGGTCGGACTTGGTGTAGGTCGGGAACGGTGCGAACTCGGTGGCTCCGATCACGTTGCGCAGCATGACACCGTTCTTGACGAGGCGGTTTCCGGCTTCTCGTGCAAGGTTGCCTCCTCCAAACACCGCCGAGTCCAGTTTGGCAACCGCCTTGATCCCTTCCTCCGTCTGGCTCAGGTCTTCGAGAATCGCAGGGGGTAGCATGGCCGAGTTGACGTTTGCATTCGCTAGACACTCAATCACGAGGTCGGCACTTGTAGGGCGGTCACTGATGCCCAGAGCGATAGGTTTCTTGTGGTAGAAAATTGTGATGACCACAGAGAGAACGCCAGCCATGTGGAACAAAGGCATGGGCATGAACAGCCTCTTGGTCTCTTCAGCCCAGACAAGAACCTCGGGCCTTTGGCCCTTCCACACAGGAAGAGTCCTCAATGTATCACTGAATGCCTGCATTCCCTGTGTCACGATGATGGGCTTGGGCAGACCGGTGCTGCCGCTGGTGTGGAGGACGACGAGCGGGTCCCACTCGGCCTGGCTGAACCTCTTGTTGTAGGGGAAGTGAGGCACCTCCTCCTCGGGAAACCAGGCATCGAGGGGGCTGACCTCGACGGCCTGCATCTCCCGCTCCCGGAGCAGAGGCTCCACAAGTTCCCTGGAGGCGCTGGCGAAGGCAATCATGTTGCAGTCGGTGCTCTTGAACAGGTTGAGCTGGCCCTCCTTGGTGTTTCGGGGGGAGATGAAGAGTGCCTAGCTAGTGGGTCAGTTTCGTTATGAAAAGAGGGAGAGAGAGACGGAGATAATTCCCCCCTCTAAACTATTGAATGGTCTACTTGTCCTCACCTTGTATCCGGCCTTCACAGAGGCAATCATCGTGACGATATACCGCACATCATTGGGACCAAGGTAAGCAATGGTCGGGCAATTGTTCTCCTCAGGCTTGCCGAAGAGCTCGACGATCTTGTGGGCGCAGCGGTTGACCGCGTTGGCCATAGACTTCCAGTCGACCACCTTCCAGCCATCTGAGGGCTCAGAAGATCGAGGAATGGAGAGGCATTCTCGGGTAGGGTCTTGCGCCGCGATCTGGTCGACGAGGGTAGGTAGCAGGCGTCTGCCATAAGGAGTATCGTCCCAGTTGCCGACGGATCCCATTCTTTTTTTCTTTCTTTTTCTTTCTTCGTTTGTGGTTTGATGCTTCTTGTGCTCGAGGTTGGTATTATCGTTGTCTCTCTTGATGCTCGACGAAATCGAAATCTTTGTGTGTTGTGATTGTCCAGGAAGTTCTGCTGGTGGTTCTTGGGCTGTTTTGAGGTCTCATCAAGAATCGACGATCATGTTGACTACTGGGAGCGACCCCCTTATTATACCTGTTGAAATACTACATTCTCGTCCAGCTCGGAATCGCGGACATGCCTACTGACCTCATCCAGTGATAGTACGATTTTCCAGCACGACATTCTAATCATGACGACGCTGATTCCACAGTGGTGGGTTATGTGAGAGTTCATGTGTAAGGCAGCACACGCTCCGCCTCGGAAAGTCCACTTCTCCGATTATAAATTTTATATATGTAACGCTGTACATTCCACAGTAGTATGTGGCCCCTCTCCAACCTCCACCTCTGAGGTACACGTCGTGAATAACGCCGTATAGTCCTTAAGGTATGTACACACAAGATCTAAACAAGGGGGGAGAGGGTCTTCGCGCCTCGGCTCGGCACTGCATGGCCATCCGGGAGCCGGGCGGGTCCAACCATGCTACCAGGGAGCTTGGTGGGTGACATGCACGACTTCGCGTACTGACAGACGGCGCCGATGAAAACACTTATTTCTGCAACGTCTATGAGAACGAAAACGCGGTCGGTGGTTCAGATTCGGCTGATGGCTGAGGAAGAGGCTCCACGGCGGAATACTGACGCTTCGACCCTTGTCCAGAATCTAGAAGCTTATTGCTCCTCCTCTGATGTCATCATGCACGTCGGTAATGTTTTCTTTTAGGGAGGGGGAGAAGGGAATGCCGATGTAACCATTGACGATGATTTATTACTGATCCATACATGTTGCCTCGGTCCACTTTTCTGCTGACTGTCTGACTGTCTGACTACTTTTTCGTGTGCAAGACTGTGTTTCGCAACGGTCTTGCCGGCTGCGGCATCTGTACTGTGCTGTTCGTTATGGCCTCTCCTCGCCAGCGGTGCGGGGATTTCTGGTCGCTACTGTGCCTCTCGTGGATCTCTCTCCCTCAGAAGGACAATTGCCAGGGGTAGGATAGATAGCATAGTGTGGGATAGTGCTATGTTCCCATGTCACGTAGTCCTGCTGTCATCGAGCATAGTAATCATTGAAGCAATCACTATGGTCGCCACATGGTTCATGGGACTTCTGAAGTGCCGCGCTGGACCCACAACGCCACACCATGTGCCTGGTGGTTTGGTGTCTTGGCTGGAAGAAGTACCGGGCTCACGGGAATTCAATGGGAATAAGCAGTGGATGTTCTCGCAACGGTCCCACGTGTGGGTAAGAAAGCCTTGCTCGTCTCTTCAAAAAGATGAAGACGAAAACGCGAAGGCGCGAGACATCAGCTCAGGCTTAACCCGAAATACCATAGTATGATTCTACTCCGACGGCCGTTACGACCCATACCCACACCATCCTCGGTGGAGCCGTGGGTTTCATAGTATGTAAAGCCCACCGCCTCCAGCTTTGCAGAAGAGGTGGCGGTAAGAATCCGTCAGCGACCTGGCTGGTTCGATAAGCCTCGCGGGAATAACATTTTCTACATTTGTGATGCTTGCATGCAACAGATCAACGATATCAACAACACCTGAGTGATCCACATCCAGTGTTGATTGTATACTAGGAGGAAAAGGCATGATTGGGTGCGCTACAGCAGGAATGAAGGAAGGGGAGGCCAGCCAGGCTAGGGTAGGCGCTACTTGGCTGGATACTCAGTAGCCAGTAGGTAACTCACCGACCAGAGCAGAGGTTGAGGTTAGTCATGTTATCCTCCAGGTCTCTCAAGGGTGTGTAAGTAATCATACACCCAATTGAGGCCAGACAGAGACGCTTTCAAGCATGAGAAAAAGGAAAGTAAACAAGCCGAGGCAAAAAGAAAGCAGCCGAGAAGGAAAAGGAGAATGCCTATCTCAGGTTCAGTGGACAGTCCAGCCGAATCAAGACAGGGCAGAGTCAAAGTATGGGCCCAAGACCCCCTAACGAACCTCCACACTGTCCAACACCACCCTTGGATATTGAGAAAGAAAAGTGCTTTTGATTTTTTCATATAGGCAACTGTGATTTGATTGACTACGATAATTTGGGTAGAAAAGCTCTGTTCCTTACAATCACATAATGTCTCAGCAGTAGATCACAGGCTCATAGGGTTGTCTCCCTATCTCCAAGCGTCCGTATGCCACAACGCGGGCGAGAACAGAATTCATTGCTGATTAGACATCAGCATCGTTTTACAATTAAGTAGCACGCAAACTAGGCTGGACCAGTTGTTGCGAACGACACTCAAAGTCGGGTACAGCCATTCCTACCTACAAAACGCGACATGAAAAACGCGAGATTCAAGCCTCTGGACTGGGCATCTACAGGCACTTGGAGCTTCTGCGATGGCCTCAACCTGAGCCCATTAACCCAAGAGCGTGCCCAGTCCGACGAACTGTGGTGACAGGACCCAATCCAACATGGTCATCGGCATCAAGATCCTCAGTGCTTGCCAAGTAGGCGAAGGGAGAGAGGAATGGCCTTATGGCCTTCCCCAAGACCCGAGTGAGGGACAATTTCAATGAGTATCTGATCAGGGTAAGGTACTAACCACCCCGCTAACACATGACTGCCTATCGCCTGGGTTACACTGTTGACAATTAGTTTAGCGTGGATGTAAAAAAGATCTCATCCACTCCTTGCATTTCCATACTCATAATCTGTCTGTGCTCATCTAGTCAAAATCTACTTTGTCACCTTCATTCCTCTATATCAATGCCATGGTTTCTCGCATACATACACACGATACCATTGCGTTAGTAATCACGGACGACCGAAGCCAGGACCTTTCCCTGCTTCCGCAACTCGGAAGCGTTATGGGTAATTTCCTTGACTGTCCAGTCCTGGTAGTCGACACCTGGTGGTCCGTTGGTATTCTTGAATGGCGTCCCATTACGAATCGCGTCGGTCGCCTTATCGAAATTGTCCTGGGTGTATTTGTGGAGATCATGGGAGGTAATCCATTTTGGACTAATTACAGCCGTGGTTCATCAGCATTGCTTTTACACACAGCATGAAGTTGAAAGGCAAATTCACAAAAGGGGGGAGAAAAGACTGACACCAAACCTGCCACGGCAGCAGGATCTCTCTCGAAGGCTTCCCAGTCCGGCTGGTGGTAGAACTCGCGGTTCTCGATGCCAAGCCGCTGAGCCTGAGATACGCGCTCGAATCTGCAGAAATTGAAAACAAAGAAACGAAAGAAATGTCAGAGAGAAAGATTGGCTGGTTTCATTGGAACTCTGGGAGGATATTGCGCACCTCATCTTGGTATGAGCCCTCAGGGCGAGAGGAATGTTATCTTTACCGGCCAGTGACAGACAGGTCGAGAGGGAATAGGCGTCCTCGATAGCCATCACGGCACCGCTTCCAGAAGTCGGCACAAAGGGGTGAGCGGCGTCCCCAATCAGTTGGATATGTCCTCCGGTGGATGTCCAGTCCGGGTGAGGGCTGCGCCACACAAGCTTCCAGTTGATGCACCGATCGTTGGGTGTGGAGCGCACGAGGGCCGAAACAGCAGGATGCCACCCTTCCTCCACGGGCACGAAGGGGAGAGCGTTGCTGGCGTTGCATGTCGCCGACCAGGCCTCCTCAGCCGTATCGTCTGTCTCCCTGTGGGTCATCATATATGAGATCTAATTACAGTACAAGCAGTTAACTTAATTGTTAGTATTGTAAAGTGTGATCATTTCTTTCTCTCCTGCAGATTAATTCAAAAAGTGTTTCCGTAGATGTTACTGACAGCATTTCTCTCGACGTTCTTGGTGGTAACCACGTGCTTATCTTCTGCGATCCAGAGCTGCGATCCGTCTTCGAGGTTGCCCCAAAATGACTTGATGTCAGGATCATGAATGGCGGCATCTGTCCCAAGTATTTCATCAGCTTTCAGCAGTCGATTGGGAAGGGAAATGCTGTGAATTACCTAAAGGGAATCCTGCCCGATAGATTGCATAGCCACTCGGCTCGGGCGTCTCTGGCTTGGTAGGCTGGCAACAAGATTAGCACATAAACGCAGATACGACTGCATATAGTGACTTCTTCTTTCTTGTTCTTGTTCTTGTTCTTCTTCTTCGTCTCCGTTAGTTGTCTCTCCAGGAAGAGGACCACCTCACCAGAACACTCAGGGACTTGGTGCCGATACCATCAGCCGCCACGACAATATCTGCCGAGTAGATTTGTCCGTTCTGCGTTTCGACATAGGCACGCTTCTCGTCCTCGAAATACCGCACAGCCCTTCTGTCGAACTCCACTTCGACGCCAACCTCGGCCGCATACGCGTGCAGCTCTTCATGAAGCTTAGCCCGCCACATGCCCATCGCTCGGAGGCCGTCGTGGCTCAACTCGCCGCGCAACTGTGCAAGCAGCGTGCCGTCGTACTTGTGAAAGGACAACGCCCCTCCGATCCAGGCACGAGTCCTGACGCGCTCCAGGAAGCCTGGCCAGTTCACCCAGCATCGCTGCGCACTCTCCGTGATGGCCACCACATCGCCTATCTCGTCGAACTTGGAGTGGCGCTCAAGGACTGACAGCACGGTGTGCCCTTGGCGGAGGGCCTCGATGGCGAGGGTGAGGCCAGCTATGCCGCCGCCTACGATGAGGATGGAAATCCCCGTCGGTGCAGCTCGAATAAAGTCCGCAGAAGACATCTTGGATGATCGTTCTCTTTCTCTCCTTTTGTCGGGGTTAATTCGTCAAATTCAGGAGATGGTGCAGATGAGAAGACTGAACTTTAGTGTTCGTTTTACTTGGCCTCACTGGATATTCAAAATGAACTGTGCCGAGCCCAACTCGTAGGACTTTCAAGATTCAGCAGGACTATTTATACTTTTGACCACAGCAACGGACGAGCGCACAATTAAAGGGACTCTATGCACTCTGGCCACTTACACTGCATAGCGACGCTGTCATGACCCAATCAATCTTCCCAGTCCCCTTACTCCAGGTGTGGAATCGAGTACCCACACGCGGAAAGCATAACGTGCATATACAGCGGGAACATACCGGACGTGATCACAGCATTTTGCTCATTGTCAAGGTTGTGGAATTTGGCTGCGACCCGAGCCACACGGGCACACAAAGCCAGCATATACTTTCTGGGCAAAATCCAAAGCCTGGGCGTATTCCGGTGGTTGAGGGGCGGCGGAATACGACAACAGTACCTCCGCGTCAAAGTTTAAATGAAGGCATACAATATGCAAGCACAGACGCGGCAGCAGGACTGATCCACACGGACGGAAAGATCGAGGAGCCCGACGGAAGGAGTCGCACGTGAATTCTTTCCTACCGTTCCGATTATCACTTGTTTGAGAGGATCTTGTTGTGGGGTTGGGTTGCAGTTCATGATGCAGATTGCTAAAGAGGTAGCATTTGAAGAGGCCATAGGGCGAGGTGAGGTGCAGGTGTTGCGGGCTTGGAAATAGACAGGTAGGTGGTTTCCACAGAGTACATATATGGTCTGATAGACGGGATTTCTGTAGCTGTTCCAGCCTTTTAATGTGCTAAAAGTACTTGGTCCTTAGATCAGTCATACAGCGCCTAACATTCACAGCGTTTTATGTCAATGCTGTGCCATCTTGTGCATCATTTTCACATAGTCTTGGCTCTTCAGCCCCTAATTCAAGTGCATGTTTTTGGAGGGGCAATACAAAAACAGGGGGGAGGGTCTCATGGCCAGTGCTTCTGCTACCAGGCTCAGTCTCAGTCTTTCGGATATCAGCTATGCCCCATATTATTGAAAGCTCTGCTACGAAACAGGACCTCCAAAAGCCTTTTGAATAATCAACAATAGTGACGAAGACCACTTCTTGTAGGGGCCCTTATAAATGTTTACTCCAAAGCAAGGGTGCAGTGATGGGTTTACGTGAGTAATCTGTAGGCGTTCTCAAATCACAGCAAAGTCTTGAGCAGCATCTGCATGGCAGGGTTAGGGATTTAGGCGAGAGTTAGAGATTTTAACACGGGTAGAGTTCAAACCGGAATCAGGATTTTGGTCTCTTGCTTTATCGAGTTGCATGTCTGAATACATTCAGGTTGTTCAGAAGAAAAGGAAAGGAGGAGGGAGAAGAAAAGGGGGGAGGGTTTATCTATATTTTCAAGAAACATAAGGATAAAAAATTTGCTGCAGTTGATGTATAGTTACAGCTTTTAGTTGATTACATTAATGACCAAATGATGTATCGCGGTCCCTCTTCTGGGACGTGCGACGGGCGTGGGACCTGGGACGTGGTGAACTACTTGCTAAGTACTTCAGTAGTTGAAACTCCAAGATGCTGATGATAACAATGCGCTCGAGATTTCTTGGAGTTTATTCACAATCAGGTCAGGTAGGATGAAGTTCGCGTTCTGGGATTGAAAAAAAGCAGTGCCAAGAGAATAATGTCGAGTTCAGAGTCCCACTCAACATCAAAGCCGGGCTCTGAAAATCGTTGGTTTCAGTGTGGTTTCAGAACTGAACACCACCTCATAAACTTTCCCGTCTCCTTTCTAAACCTCACAGTCTGACTCTGCGCTTCTGCTTTGGTAATGCTTGTGTGCATCGATTTTCAATCTCACAGCAGCATGATGTTTGCCAATCAAGTTTATGCCGACTCGCCAAGAGAGGACCAAGAGGAGTTGCTGGCCAACTTTGATGTCGACAGCTCAGGAAAGGACTGGACGGCTCTACGAGGACCCAGAGCCCGCGACGGACCTCTATCGATCTTGCGAGAATACTGGTGGATCATCACCACCTTCATGCTCGGCGTGATCATCCTCTTACAGCTCATCATATGGGATGCCACCGCTAGTCGTCACAGAAGCAACTGCGTTCAAGTCGGAGGAGACTATGCCCAGAAAGGGCCGACCTGTTTGTGACTAGCCGCAGCAACACCGTTCATGAGCAGCGAGAATATTAACATGAAGCAGTCGCGACTGAGGTTATCAAGTGGAATGCCGACCCCGAATTCACGCCTTTGAACGCGTCCGAGTTTCTCGAGCCGAGGGTTCAGGCAAAGTGGGAGACGCTCTACCCAGGTCAGTTGGCGTTCTTTAATCATCCCGTCTGGCACACAACACGCTGAGAGCCCGGGGGGGGGGGGGGTGTCACAAAGCTAAGACGAAGCAGCTGGAGCAGGATTCGTCGGGCCAGATGCGTCGGTGTATAATTCAACCTCTGTCACGCACCAGTTGCACTGCGTGGTAAGCCTCATCGTCTTTTCTGGCAGTCGTATGCCATGCATAATATTACTGGAGACAATCGCTTACCTCTCGCTAGTACATCATGGGTAAAATTTTCTCCGCAGTATTGACTGGTTCACCAAATTTACCCGAACCAAATGACTACGAGGCACATTTTCTTCACTGTGTTGATTACATGCGCCAAGCTGCAATGTGTGCAGGAGACCTGGCAATTGAGCCGCGCGGAGAAAATGGACAGCCTGGGCAGGTCAACCTCGAAAATGCCTTCAACGGCCTACACGGTAAGATCAAGTATCCTCGCAGTTCATCTTACAGAAATTCTAACAGCCTCTTAGTCTGCAAAAAGTACGACCAAGTAAAGAATTATCTCGAAGGTGAGTAGTCAAACCCATTCTGCCGTGCAGCACCTACTGACCTCCGCAGGGCAAGTCAAGGACGGAGCACGAAATATCTTGCCACTCGATGATTGATCCCGATCGCCTCTTGGGTTATAACTATTAGAAAGGTCGGTTTGCCGATCTTTATTTAGTCGATAGCGACATCCAGATCGCCCTCGCCCTCTTTCCGAGAGACTACTACTGTATCTTTGGATATGCAAGAGTAGGTCGAGACCATGATGTTGTGTAAGGATTCCGCCTATCCGAGAGACCCCAAGACATGGGCGATGCGGCCAGAATGTTCCATGTATCTTGTCCAATGTACTTTGACATCTACTGCGCTGTCGTACAGCAGCAGCCTTTTAGATATGAAGACAGGCAGGGAAAGGAACCAAAAAAATTAGCCAGCGCCGTCATCGGTTTCATTGGTCACACTAACCTGTCCGATCTTGCCTTTCGAGAAGCCATGGAGCATCTCTCCGGAGATCCTCATTCGCCTTGTCAGATGTGAATGCGGACAGAGTCTTCGTCCAGCCGAAGCACGTGTGTTCCGAGCCATGGCCCAGACGCCGGGTTGGTGGGCTGTCCCCTGCCATCTCACATCGATGTCTTGGGTCGAAACAGAGATACGTACACGTCACGCCTGGGCGGGGTTAGTCTAGCTTGCTGAAGTCTTGGATGTCTTAGCCACCTTCATTCACCTTAGACACATTTCCTATACCGGCGCATGTTATCGAGGGTATCCCACGCGCCTGAAACTTCTTTTGGGATACAACTCTCGGAGACTTTCAACTGTTGTGTTCTTCTATGTGGGCGATTGAGGAGAATTTGACGAATGTGTCATGAGGAACGTGTCATTTGATGCTCCTTGGTCGTAGCTCCATATCCGATCTGTGTGGGCGCGGATACAACCTCATCATGTGATTCCCGAGAACCAAACATGTACACCTCGTGCCGGGTGAATGGTCAGACGTCGAGTGTTTGGCTGAATCTGGTTGCACGATACCAAGGATCGCGTGGAATCTGCTTTAGTCGATCCGTCGAGAGCGCCTTGCAATGAGCCAATAATCCTGATTCAGCCGCCTGTAAGACGCGAAGCCTCGTAATGATAAGCCTACAATTAGCCAAAGCCTTCCGCCACATGACCTTAGGTCACTTTCGCAGCCGAGCGATGTTGGAAAGAACCTATCTAGTCCTCGTGATTTGCATACTTCCACACTTTCCAGAATGGATCTCCAACTCTCTATTGGCGACTTCACAGCTAATCACGTCGGCACAATTCCAATTCTCGGTATCTATTGGCGAAGCAGAGACTCCACAGCTTCAATTATTTTTTCTGTATGCTTTTTCTCAGCCGAGATTTTGCACCTCATGCCGGCCGACTTTGTGGACCTTCTGCTCCGTCTGGAAGACCATGACATAATCCCATCTTGCCTGAGCGCTGAGCGCCACAAACCACGAGACTTTCTCCTGCACTATCTGGGCTGCGAGCAGTTCTTCCAGCGCGAGGAATACCTCGCCTCGCTCAGCGTCAGCCAGGCGAGACAGGTTCATGCCAAGCTCCAGCGGATCCAGTACCTACGCAATGCTCTGTTCAACGACATTGGAGAGGGACGCAGCCTGGTGCAGAATCTAACGAGCAGCCTGGAGAGATGGAGAGACACCAAGGACTTCCAGGAGGGGATCGATCGTGTCCGAGAGCTGCGCACGTTACATTTTGCCACAAATGGTATGGCCCAGAAGGATGTGCGCATTTCTACCCGCGGAGGGGAGTATAATCCAGATATCGATACAAATGCCTATATGGTTCGCTTCAGAAACGGACGGCCGGTTCACGACACTATGGACTCGAGGTTTCAGGAGCAGTTTCCAACCCACAGAGTTTCGGTCCAGGATCTCATCTACGGCAGAGAGGACGCGAGCCCGCTGAACGCGCCTGCAGAGACCATCAACTATTTCCATTTCCCCGCCAATAACATGTTTGTAAGTGATTTGGCCGGCAAATTGAAGGATGATGGTAAAGCAAGAAAGTTAACAAAAAAAAATCTTTCTTACCAGTGGGCTGAAGTATGTATAAGTCCAGATTGAAGGTGATTGTATGCTCGAAAGGCTAACTATTATCACGTTCGCTCTGGGCAGCGTGCGATCGGTCGATACCTGAGAAACAAGCAGCTTTCTCCTCATCCTTTGCAGAGCAACGGTGTGAGCCTCCCCGGCCATGCTGTGATCGAGGACCTTGGACCTAGGAATATTCCAAACAACAACCGTTCTATCTTGGAACAAAAGTACTGGAAGAGCCATCAGCAAGCATCAACCGTGACTGGAAAATATCTACGGCCGATGTGCGAAGCTGTTTCTACGACTACAGGTACGAGTATCATAATGAAGGAGGATAGGCATGTTCATGACATTGACTGACATAAGAAAGCCCCTTTAGGAGGACACGACGGCATCGCTTTGTTTGTAAGTTCGACGACAATCCAACTTGCATTCAAACGCCGAATAATAAAATTTCCATTAACCAAGAAATGCCTCAAAGATGCCGTACTTGCATTGGGACACGGCACGTCACCAAGCTAAGATCTCGCAGGCTGTGTATAAAGAGACCGAGAGGCAAAGAAAGGAAAAGCTTCAGCAGGAACGCCAGTTGGCGGGTATGAGAAGGGTGAGGCACCGGGGCCTCCAGCTTCTCAACGCACAGAGCCGACAGCCCAACACAGCGTGGCGTCTTGAGAACAGGGCCGTTGGTGGTCATCCGGACATCAAAGCCACAACGGCCCGGCCGTCGACACCACCGAGGAGGACAGCCACTGGTGTTTTTGCAAACATCATGAAACGCCACGGGCGGTTCAGAAAAGTGCCTCTTTGGTCTGTCTTTACTACTGACGACCAAAATCGCGTGATTGCGGGGTCAGAGCTTGGCCAGGTGCTTTTCGACGCGGCAATACTGTACGAGGCCATGTCGACCTATCGCGAGAAGGCTCTGATCCAGAAGTACCTACACGAGGACCCTCCGCTCCACCCACGGCGTACCCTGGAGCAGACCAACGAATGGACGCTGAGCCTGTCATGGCATGCAAGCGCTAGAGATCAGGTTGTTCACCGTGCGACCCGCCCCAAACAACTGGACTTCCACTCCGTGGACCCGTTTACCAAGGAGTGGCGCGATAGGGTCCGCAAGATCCCTCGTGTCATGATGATCGACCAGCTCTGGATGTGGATTCTAGACGACCAGACGATCATCACATGCTTCCCTGACCAGGGAGATGTAACAGGGCCCAACAATGGACCAG
Organism: Cryphonectria japonica; assembly: GCA_014851275.1. Taxonomy (NCBI): domain Eukaryota; kingdom Fungi; phylum Ascomycota; class Sordariomycetes; order Diaporthales; family Cryphonectriaceae; genus Cryphonectria; species Cryphonectria japonica. Next base: position 93,236 of record JACWTT010000040.1, read on the forward strand.
GTATACATAAGAATATCCGGGACGCGTTTATAAAGACTGGCAAAGGCCAAAACAGGACTGTGTTCGACGTGGCCTTGGTCATCTTGGGGGAAGCATTGATATCACGCGCATCCTTATATGCAGTCAAGGTGAGTACTGTCCAGAGGCTTCGCTCTACTTTTTCTACCCATGATTTTTGTACTACTTAGTCTCGTCCACAGCGATCTTTGATAGTTGTGGCCACAAGACTGGGCACGATATGGTCAGATAACAATTTTAACCTTAAACTTCAGTCACAAGATGGTCAGATAGGCGTTCTGCCAATTTTCAGAGAAGCCATTCGAGATGTAGTAAGTGATAGCAATGGCAACTGCGCACAGGATTAGGCACAAATCTGACGGTTATTGTGGCCACAGGCAAGCAAACACTCATTTGGCGCCGAGCAGTACTGGGAGTGGGCCAGGATCTTCTCGAGGCTCGCTCACACCGACGTCGATAACGGTCTGAGTGACCTCATCGTACCATTCCTCGATATCGGCAAAGAAGGCGAGTTGCAGGGGCAGATAAAAAGCATCGTCCGAGATCTGGAGATCATGTTAAGAATCTCCATCGAGCAGAAGGAAGTGGTCGAGAAGTTTGAGAAGACAATGCTGCAGCTCGCCAGGGGCAGGCCCACCCCAGACGTCGACCCGTTGCTCACGGAGATACATAGCAATGTTGAAGATCTGGAAGACATGCGCAGGTCAGCTAATGACATCTCCGCGAGTGTATGTTAATCCATGAATGGAGAGTGAAATCGTCATGGGTACAATTTTTTGACAAAAGACTACAGTTGGACTACCTCATCTCGCTGAAACAGCAGCAGGTAACTGTCGTGCAGGCATGGCAATCGATGAAGCAGGGCGAGGATACTCAGCGACAAAACGTCACTCTCCTTGTCTTTACGGTCGTGACCGTGATCTTTGTATGTCGAGCACGCTCCTTTCCCCTCGAACTTTGTTCTTTCCTCCCCATCTCTTTTAGATGATGTTCATTATAATAACAATTTCACATCATAGTTGCCAATGTCATTCATATCGAGTGTCTTTGGCATGAACAACAAGGAAATTGCAGGTCCAGGAGCCCCAATGACACTGAGTGAACAGTTCAAGTGGATGAGTGAGAGCACCTTACCTTTCGACCCTTCTCTTCTTCTTCTTGTATGACCGTGTAATTATTGACGGATAGGTGGTAGTTCCAATGTCGCTTGGCATAGTCGCCATAACTTACTATACCGCCTTTGGGAGCCCCGGGAGGATGTCTCGCGACCTCTTCAGATGGGTCTACATCAAATGTGGCATGTATCGACTCTTCGCGCCAGCCGACCTGACGGTCAGAGGTCTAAGGGATCGATACATGGACCGCTCAAAGAAGAAGGAAAAGGAGCAAGCATGGGTCCGACGTCGCTCGGAACAGATGGCTAGAGACGCCCACGAGAGGAGACAGGCGACAAGAAGAGCAGCTATCATTGACGACACGTCCATCTCACCAGACACACCAACCGTGACGCCGGCGCTTTCGACACCTCATTCTCATCAACAGACCGGAATGCTTGCCGTCTACCAGGATCTGAATAATACCGGCTCCAAGCGCTCACACATTGCAGATATAGTGTAAGGGTATACCGTAACAATTACAATAATAAATCCACGACCACAAAATAAATGGGCTGGACTGATAAAATTGTCAATGATATTCTTCTTGGTCATTTTTGCATGAATTGTTACATGATTCTATCGTCCTTACAGCTCATCGCGTCTTAGGTACCACTCCCTAAGGTTGCAGGTTCTAGCAGTATCACCCTTATGTCCTCCCGCTCCCTTAACCTCTTCCCACCTTCTTCCGGAGGACCACCATGTCGGCTCCAGGCATGGATAATATCTCTCTTTAGATCCTCTAGAGTCATATCCTCCTGGACAACGCTCTCCGTGTCCAGCATCGGATGGCCACTCCCGAAGACGCTCCAGCCATCTTCTTTGATGCCATCTAGGCCATCAAGGAAGGTCATTCGTATCTCTTCTGGGACCGCAGCTGCGGTTTCCTTGCAATCCTTATATTGACGCTCTCGTCTCGCCAGGGGACTTTTATCCCCCGCCTTGCCCTGCAACTCGGTAATGCGCTCCTCTTCCATTTGTTTCTTAGCCCTGTGCATATCTGCCAACTTCTCATCCATCCTTTCATTCGTCATCTAAAATTGTTGTCTGCATCGTAGCTACGTTTGCAGTCCCTCTAAGTTCACTCAATGCCAGGAACAGAGTCAGGTTTTTGAGGCACAAAGAGTTGGTATCAAACGCATCATTCATTTTGAAAATGGTGATACTTATAAGAAGCAACCTAAAAGATCTGATTTCCAATTGACACTCTGTCTAGACAAAAACAAAGTAATTACCTCAGGGCTCAGCGTCTGCCATATCCTGCTTATACTTTTGGATACACCTGTCTTTACTCTCCTTGAAATCCACGTGCGGAGCAGGATACCCGAGCTTCTCAAAGTCTGTCTTGTTCATCCTATTATAGGGATCGAATACCGCCTTGCCCTCGACGTTCTTCAACTCTGGGACCCATTTGCGGATGTAATCGCCGTGCGGATCACACTTCTCGGCTTGGACAATGGGATTGAAGACCGTATAGCTCGGCTCCCAGCCTTGTGTGTTGTTGCTCAAATCCCAGTCCACGAGGCTCTCCGCGAAGAACCGCTCTCCCTTCCTGTAGTCGATCAGGAGGTTGGTTCTCAGGTAGCTGCTGGTGTTCATCCGCAGCCGGTTGTGCATGTACGCCTCGCTTCGCAGCTGTCTCATGCCGGCGTCGACAAACGGCACCCCGGTCTTACCCTCGCACCATTTCCTCCAGCCCTCTTCGTCGTCCTCCCACTGCACGAAATCAAATTTCAAGTTGTGCGGCATGTTCATGGCGTCGTGTGGAGTATGTACCAGCGTCTGCCTGTAGAACTCTCGGAAGACGATCTCGCGGACCCAGCTCGCAATCCCAGCGTCGCCGGAGTCAAAATTGTCTCCATCGTTGGCGTCCAGTGCGGCCTTGAGGGCTTCCCTGACGGATATGACGCCAGAAGCGAAGTACGGCGATAGCCGGCTAGAGTTATCTGTTGCCGGGGTTGATCTGTTGGTCTTGTATGTCTTGGCTTTGTTTTCGAGGAAATCATGTAGCCGCTCCAGGCCGGCTTTGTGGCCTGCTGGCCACAATTTACGGATGCGTGTCCTGTCCTTGTCAGACGCGAACTTGCTCGTGTCTGGTAAAGCCGGGATCTCGGTATTAAAGAGATCCTTAAACTCCTTTTGGGTCTCCTTGTCGTTGGCCGCAGGCGGGTCGACCAGGTCGAGGAGCTTGGGCTCGTCAGCCACCTTGGCGAGCCAGGCCTTATGATACGGCGTGAAAACCTTCATAGGCCCGCCAGAGCCGGACTTTATAGCGCCTGGTTCCACGACAGTCTGGTCGTGGAGGAGCTGGAAAGACACGTCGGACTTGTCCTTGTCCAACTTCTCAAAGATGTCGATATCTCTCCGCAATTCATCCACCTCGTACTCGATATTCGCAAACAAATTGCTAATTTCATGCTTCTTGATGAGGTCGAGAACCTTTTGGCCCTTTTCCGCACGACCTTCCGCGGTTAATATGACGAGTGGAATGTTCAGGCTGTGGAGCTGCTCCTGGAGTAACCGCAGAGATTCCAGCATAAAGTCCGTCCTTGCGGGGCTCGTACCATGCCATGCAATGTCCTTTGGGGACCACAGAAAGCAGGTGAGGAGCGAGCCTGATCCTTCTTTGGCCTTTGCGGAGGCAGCTGACAATGCGCGGTTGTCCTCAGCCCTGAGATCCTTGCTCCGGAACCAGTGAAGCACGTTTCGAGGTGCTGGGCTTCTCTTTTGCTTGTCCAAGTGTTTAAACAAGATTCCTAGGGGCGGGTCGGCATCGATCTCCTTAGCTCGTTTCGTCGAGGGATGCTTCAGGCCATCCTCCTGGGATGGAGTTCGTTCTCGTCGTTTCGCCATGTTTCCAAACGTACTCGCTGTTGAAAAGGTACAAACAAAACTCCTTCGCCTCTGAAAAAGAAAGACTGGTGCAGCGAGTCTGGAATTCGGCCCAAGGCTAAACAAATTAAGAAGTAGGGTGTTGTTATTATTATTACTGTTACTGCTGCGTGGGCCGTATATTCGTGAGATTTTCCGAGACAGAAAAGACATGGGTACTGGTATAGTTGGGTTTCTTGCCATGAGTAGAAAAAGAAGAGCAAGTAAACATAGTCGAGTTCCTTATATGGCGTCTACGTACAATAGGTCGTCTAGGTCTATGACGCAAATGCTGTTGGAGCTTGAGTCGTTTCCCTGCCGCGTCCCCGTTCGCGGTGTAGACTAGCCAACGTTTAGCCCAGGGGATGCTCAGCTTTAGTTGTGGATTCTTGCTGAGATTCCGAGTCTAATGCTATTTAGTAATCATTAACGAATAATAGTTCATCGTGTAATATTTCTTGGGCGGTCCAGTGTTGAGAAGATGCATTATATTTTTTCATTGGACGGAATCTAATAGTGATTAATGCCAAGGACTCAAGGGGTGTTAAGTCAAAGATGACTTAGTAATTAGGCTTGTGACTTCTCTTATGTATAAACACATATGTATGCTTGGAAGGTGTTGATTTGCAAAAGTTGCGGAGGTCTTTCTGATGTGGCTCTTGCGATCTCAGGTTTAGAACATGTATGAACACCAAGCAGCTATTCTCAGAAATGACTGACACGAGACCCGACAGCAGAACACAACTCATTAGGAAAGCGAAACGCCGACGAACTTCTTTTCACGATGCAGACGACCACCTCCGCCTAAATTCTACCAACCTGGCTGGACTTTCTTCACCAAAGCCCACTGTTACCTCTGAATCCTCCGTGAGGTGACTGTTCCTGACGAGTTAAAGACCTGAATCACGTTCGTCACAACGCAGCCAGATGGCGCAAGGCCTTCTTCGGAGAACACGCCCCAGCTGAGAAAGTAGCCCTGCGTCCCGTTCACAGAGTCTTGACAGGCGAACCAGTCTTGCGAGGCGGCAGTGAGTTCATGGAACACCGAGCCTATAGCAAAACTCTTAGCAGGGAGGACGTTTAGATGGAAAGATGTAGACGGATGGGAGCTTGCTGACCGTCGTCGATAGCAAAGTCAAATTCTTGATAATTCATCACACCATACACATAGGATGCCACGCCATACAGCTCACCCAGGTCAGCGACGGCCATGCCGTATACGCCTGGGGTACTGTCTGCACTGTTGGAGAGGTCGAAAACGAGTGAGGTGGTGTATCCATTTGCACCCGGGGTTGACGTGTTGGTGTATGCTGCAAAGCCAGCTGGCGTTAACATACCCTTCCTTACATCCATACCGTTTTATTGGTCCACAGCAGCTTAGACTTGGTGACAGCGGTGGGTTTCGTGGATTGTTACATACTTGGTGTGCCAGAGCTCACGCCCGGCTCCCCGGCTTGTAAGACCAGGTCTGCTGTGCCGTTGTTCACAGCGGTAAGTGGGACGTATGTCTCGTTCAACTCGATAGCAAGTGTAAATTCTTGGCTGGTGGGTGGCGGGGTTGTCCTCTGTATGCGACGATGTCTGGACTGGGGTAGAGCCGTCGCTACCGTTGAGAGGCCCACCAAGGCCGGTATCAGACTGATGCGCATCTTATGAGTTATGAGATAAGATAGGACAGTAATGAAGTTTTGTTGAATGATGATTGATTCAGGAACAGCAGATTGTTAGACCTGACGATCAGGAGAATTGACGGGAGGGGCAGGACGGTTTTAAATAGATGTGGGTCAAAAAAAGAGGAAATAGATCTTGCATCACCAGCCACTGAGTCTCGTTGGATCTCTCAAGGTAGCAATCAACCTTGTCATCCTAGCAACACCGACTTGTCGAACAATAAGCGATGATCCTATCCGTGCAGCTGGTTAAGTTGCCCCCCAGTCCCTCACGGGAGTGCGCTGATCGCGGCGACCTGATTTGTCCTGCAGGTGTCCAGGTGGTGGTGGTGCCAGGGTGCACACCGAATGCTGGAGGACCCGTTCTTGGTGCCGTTCTTGGTGCTAGCCTGCCACACCTCACCAATGAAGGCGTGGTATGCAGCCCGGAATACGAGGTTCCTTTGCATTTACGGGGAATTCGAGAATTTTTTCTCGGGTTGTTTTGAGACAATGTGAGGTCGAGGTGTGCGCCGACGAGCCCATTCACTGGCGGTGTCTGCTTTGATGGCGTGGTTGTCTGTTCGTAATGAGGTATCGACGTCGCCATACTTGCTACTTATCGTAGGATCCTTTGCTTTGACCCTCCCTTGTCTCATATACAAGTGGTGGGTATAGCAAGAAGCAGAATATGTAAATCTCGGGTGCCAGCACATACGTACAATCCTTCGTAGCGGGGTGCCTCAATCGTTGGCTTCTTAGTTCCACGTTCATGGGGAATGTTTGCTGAACCTCTCTTAACCGCGGTTTACAGCCCATGCAACCACCTGTTCCGGCCGTATTTTTCTGTCTCGTGGTCGCACGAGTAAGCATGGTGTTTCTGTGCTTGAATTCGTTTACGAGATATTGCCCAATCTCTTGAGATGTAGTGTGGACTCGCTTTCGTCTGCCTGAGTCACTCCCGGCCGGGTGACCACCATCAACCTGCTTGATCAATAGTATCTCGACGAGCGGGAGTTGCATAGAGAATTCCCATCTTGTATTTGATCAAAATGTGAGTACATGATTGCTTTACTCCTAAATATTCTCTGATCGCCAATAATGATGAACATTTGCATGCCCTGCATTTTCCTCCAATTTTGGCTCGCTGACATCACGAACCAGACTTTTGTTGGGGACAAGCCCGCGGGATTTGTACATGATGTCATGCTACCCAAGGTGTTAACGGTTGGATCTAGGGTAGAAACACTCACCACAGCATGCCTACTACTCCCGAGCGTGTGTCATGGTGAGGAAATAATCATGTTGTTGCAAGCTGGCAAAACACACAGCAAGGCTGGAATTTCCCGGAGACCTCGAGAGAAAGGCTGCTGTACTTAATTATCAGCAATTCTAGCAGAATACAAGGTCAAGCTTAAGGTGTAATTATTACCGGGGACAGTAAATGTCCATGTGACTGCAGTGGATTAGACAAGCTTATTGATCCGAGGCTCAGCCTCGAGAATAAGGAAGTTAATGTTGGAGAATCCCTATTGACGAATACAAAGCCAACGTAGACTCCTAGTCATCGCCATCGTTACCCTGAGGGGTTTCAGCCAGTGGTTGCTATAAATGTATTCATTGCTCTCTCACAAAGTTTCGTCTTGATTCGCCGTGGACCAGTCGCAATCCTGAAGATGCATTCTCGCAAACAGGGCACCACTTGTAAACTACTAAAACAAACGCGAAACAGCAGATCCTCTACCGCCTGCAGGCCCTCATGGTATTCTACTTGGAGGACAATGTCATTAATGGTGTCACTTATCGTACTTACCGTTTCGAGTGTGAGGACAACAGCCAGAATGGTCTGGGCCAATAGTAATTCGTCTTTACCTTGCCAGCATCCCTAACGCACGCTCGCGCAAGTCCTTAAGCTGCTACGATATCGTCGGCGATGAGGTGCGTCATCTCTGAACCAGACTACCGTTGCCAAACGACAAAAGAGACCGTCAAGGAAAGCACGATTGCAGCTCTCCCTATTGTAGAAGCCGTAAGGGGTTCCGGCCGACAACCAGCGCTCAGGGTATGATTTGGGATGGATTCATGGCGATGCTTTGACCTACCCTAGAGCCGTGGTGAATGATCTATTAGAGACTTTTGAACTCAACTGATGTTTGTTTTTTTAAGGACTGTATGGTAGGCCTTTGGGGAGATTCGGGACCATGCAAGTGACTATTAATGATGGTGCTGAACACCTGGGCACTTCCGAGACAGCCATATCTTAGGTCTTGGCTGGATTTCTATTGCCGAGCTCTTCAAGTATTACTGCCCATATATGGTGAACATGTAAATCATAGTTATTGGAGTACGAAGTAAGTGTCAACAGAAATATAGCAGATGAAACTATCCTGTATGGTGGTGACTCCTCATGCAATACGAGGTCTCGAATCCGCGTCCTATGTCACGCGGCAGTGACAAAAAAGATCAAGGTGGTCGGTCGAACTTGCATAACCTATCAGGCGTCTAAGCTCATTCGGTTCTTTTTCATCTTGTAGAAACTGTGAAGCAGGGTGAAAGGTATACGTAATTCGATGGCCAGTCCGGATGATGGCTTCAAAATCCGGTACGAATGCCTCATGACACCTGGGAATCGCCTTAATTAGGGCTATCAAAAATTAACACGATATAACTAGTGAGATCACTTCTTAAAACTCAGAGGATACTAGCCTGTAGTAAAAGAAATCCTCGGTGGCTGATAGTTGCCTCACCAGAAGGCACGGAGTGTTATCATCCAGAGAGGAAACCGGCGATGAGCGTGCGATTTACAACAACAAGGTTTCACAACCTGGGAGGTATCGTTCTAGCTTGTGATATGCAAAAAGCTCGGCTCGTTCTGCCAGATACGTCCCTCCCTCTGGTGTGCTAAATCTGGACACGTCGCCCGACGACGAACGACGGTGCTGGGGACAATGTGGCCAGCGTAGAAAAGAAGGCGAAGAGACTTGTGCAGAAAGGAATGGAAGCGATGCTACCCATTTGTGTAAGTACACATTGACATGGCGTGAGCCTACCTTGGACTGCGCGCCGCTGGCCGATGTGGCTCCGACTGGCGGACTCTGTTTGGCCCCTGCCGACTGGGTGCGCCCCCTCCATGAGCCCCTTCTTGGCCGCCTCATATTTGCCTACTTAGGGTGCCGTGCTGGTTGCCTTGAGATGGTGGATTTTGTAGTACATGCATGAATCCAGTATAAATCCCCTTCTGTCTTTGAGCGGTACCCATGACATTTGGATCGTGGGTGAGGAAATCTTCCCCAGGTCTCTCACTACCCTGATGCGGCGACTGCTCGGGCAAGATGGATCCTGTCCGCTCCCACGAGAGGTCACTTAGCCACAACAATGTCCATGCTGGTGGGTTTGACCCAGGCTTCTTCAACTATCCTGTCCTACAACAGAATCCCCCTCCTCTCCATGCCCCATATGCTCAGCCTATTCCGGTCCAGCAGGGTCGCCTCGACCACAGGCGATGCGCGCGGGTGTTCTTGTATACGCAGCAGCTGCCATCCATCTGGGACACGGCACGCCAGGCACTGGCCACCTGCGTGCGCCGTGGCCATTTTGATCTGGACCTCCCTCTTCAGCGCTGGGCGTTTCTGGTTGGAGACGACTTCTACGAAGCCGTGAGAGAGGGGTTAGGAATCACATATCGATACTACCGCTACGAGGAACGAGCCAGGCACGGCTGGGATAGGAAGCACACAAAGATCTTGTTGGGGTGCACAGAGATTCCTCCAATAGAGGTTGACCGTCGAGGTATGAATGAAATATCGAACCCAACTGCTGCTGCTGCTGCTGCTGCTGCTGCTGCTGATGGTAGTGGTGGTGATCCAGAAACATTGTGAGACTGGCTGACTGACCTGGGGAGCATAGCTCGTCATGTGCACAGAGGCCTACATCACGATGCCTCCAACAACTGCCAAGAGTTTGTCAGAAGGCTGTTCGACGCGATCAGACCTGACGTGCACCATTTGCGAGAAATCCCCCGTCTTCCTTGGGCGAATGTGAGGAATGTGATGGAGCTGATCGAGTTTATACACCGCTGAAAGTGTGGAGTCGGAACAAGAAGAGTTGAATCTTGGGCAGGCATTCTTCGTTTATTTATTGTCGAGTCTCGAGTGTGCGGTTATTGTCTTTTCTAGGGGGAGCATTGGTTCAGTGAGCAGGTGAACCAGACACCACTTTGCCCACTTTCGTGGAGCCTGAGTGAGCGTCGGAGTAGCGGCGCTGATGCGGGCAGTACTGATGAATGAATGAATTCATGAATTGATGAAGTGATGACAGACCTCATGGCTTTTCTGTCGCCGGGAAAGTGTTTGAATCCAAGATGAACGGAGGGCAAGACGGGCCGTTTTCTCACCCACACTCTGACACGTGGTGGCTGATTTCTGGCAAGTTGACTCTGGACCAACGGCCAATCCCTTGCCTAACGCCCTTCTGTAGCCCCCAAATGCGGCCCCAGAGTCGCAGTTGCTGCAGTGACTTGCCCCGATGTGGATGGGTATTCGCGCTGTCCTGATAAAATAGTCATAATAGCGCCTTGTCATTCTCCTCGGGCAATATACGTGCCTCACCCCCAGCACATGTCTCGTGCGGTTAGGTGCATATGCATCCTGAGAAGGGGTCGTAACTACCCAGCAGGCTGCTTAACTAGACAGAACCGTTGTTGGACTTTCATCCCAAGTGCGAGGCTCAGAGGGGCGCGGAGAAGGGCGCGGGGTTGGAGCTGGCTATTGGCGGGCGTCCGGCCTTTTGTGAGTATAGACCTATCATATGACAGGACGAACAGAGCCGCATGTTGTCGTGTGAGAAGTTCAATCGGCTGTCAGCAGCATCTTTCTCGGATCTGCAAGGCTCGCATTTTCTGCGCTCTCTGACATCTCCTCTGCCGCCGCCGCATTCTCGCCCCCATCGGCGCGAGATCCCTCTGGCAGATCTGCCGTACCTTCGGCGTCTTTCACCTGCCAGTAGATACAAGTATTGGAGAAGGCTGTGTCGAAGTCCGTTGGGAAAGGGTATTTGTCAAAAGCAGTTCCCGTTTCCATCTCTTGGACCCGATAGAGATCTGAGCAGCGTTGGGCTGTCCAACAGCTACACACACAGACAAAAACACACACACATATGTTAATGCACGAACACCATCATCTACGCATGCAAAGGGTGGCAACACCTCTCACTCACCCTTCCCAAACGTCCCAGCCGGTCCCGACGCACATTGCCGGCAGACTCTTGTCGAGAGCTGCATTCCAGACATCGCGATAGAGGTGGATGCCGTAGACCAGAGTGGTCTCGTCGATGAGATCATACGAGGCGGGAGAATCGAGGACTTTGCCTCCTAGGCTGGTGATGAAGTCCTTGTCTGGCTGGGCGAACCGAGGTTCCTGGTAGATAGACTCAATCTTCTCTTTGCCTTCTTCCTCTGGGAACGTTTGGGAGTCAGTAGTGTCCCTGCGTGGTATTTCGAGTAATAAAGAAACAGGAGTGAGTCCCCATACCGAGAATGTGCACTATGGTCAGGAAGGCAGCCAATTGGACGTGTGTTCTCCGCTGGGCAAGCAATGAGCCGTCCTCAGGGTCAAACGCCCCCAGGCCAAGACAGACTGCCCGTTTGACGCCTGCATGGGACGAAGCATTGTCTTTGATCAGGTTAGAGAGGATCGCATGGCACCCGGAGCTGCGCCACTGGGAAGAGATCTCGTTGTAGTCTGCTCGGATCTGGGCTGCTGAGAGGTGTGGCCTTCTGTTGGGTTGAAAATTCTCGACGGGGCCGGCGGCTGGTGGGCCAGCTGGGATGGTCTGGCGGCCACGTCTGTTGCCTTTGCCTTTCCTCACGATGCGAGTCCACTGTTCGGGGGTTTCCTCCTCAGCATCATTCTGGCTGGGTGGCATGACTGAGGTTTGTGTCGTCCAGGTGCGGGAACGGCTTGACGAACAGCCAAAGAATTCGGTGGGGAAAACCTTCCAGCTCAGGTGCGCTAAAGTTGCGATAAAGACGGTTGCTGCCTTACTTAGTCATCAAGGTTTTGGTGTCACCATCACCACGTCGATTTATTTCATGTATCAGAGAATTCACAGCTACCATTTAGCATGGCCGTCGAAAGCCGCATCTTCCCAAGCGTTAGCTGCTATCATGAGTCCCACCAGCTTCATCAAATCAAGGGAGCAGCATAGACAAATGAGTGAGGGCTTGGTAGCAGAAGCTGTTCGAGATCGCCATTGCGCCTAATAAAAGGAGATGACTAAATGGGTCGAAGTCTATGTTGAATTTATAGCATTTTGTATGTACATACATACATACAAATCAGTTTGGTGTATTGTCAACAGGCATCTCACAGACGGACAACGCAATGCTTTATCGAGAGACATCAATCGAGGCTGCGATGGTCCGGTTCGCGGCCCTTAGCATTGGCAGATACTGGCCAGGTGATGATCGCGACAACCGTAGTAAACGTCTTGGGAGCCCCGTGGCCGGGTCTGGCCTGAACCTGGCCGGATTGGTCACCCGGGTGTGGCCGTCCTGACATATCAGCCAGGGCATTGGCCGCGCGAGCTCGGCTTCCTCTAGAACGCTCTCTACCTGTCCAGGTTGCGATCTAGCCACCCGAGGTGGTTCTGTAGAGGACCGGCTGTGATGGTCCCTCGTCTCCGTCGCGAGAATATCGGCAGTCGCGCACATATTCTTCGAGTAGGATCCTCGTGGCGAGTAGCGAGAGGGCACCCGCCGCTCGCTGAGGAACGAATAATCGTCGTCCAGGTGGTCGATCGTCATGGCCATGATCAATCTCATTTGTTTCGTCCACATCGGACGTACCATCCATTCGGCCCTTTCACTGGCCTCGCGCTTTGACCGATCCCTTCGTCTTCTCCTCCTCCTCCGCCCTCTTCTTGGCAGCCACGCGCGCTCTAAGGTCTGCCAGCTTCTTCTCTAGGGGTATCTTCGTCGCCACTAGTCCCGAACGACGATCCTCCAGTATGTTAATGCGCTCTGCGAGATCTAGCTCCCGCACCTGGCGACGCTCCTGCACAGCGTCGTTGTCCATCTTGAGTCGAGCACCCGTGATGGCGCCGACAATGGTAATGAGTGCGATGGAACCGGTCAAGACGACGCGACGGAAGGTCTGGGCGCCCGATGTCGGAGCAGGGGAAGCCTTGGTGGATGCCGAGGACTTGCCAGCAGAGAGGCGGGGAGGAGGTTTGCGCGCGGTCGAAGCGAGGCGGATGGTAGTGGTGGCGGGAGTGGCTGTAAGGCGCGAGCCGACGAGGGCTGATGATCGTGGTATGGAGTGTGGCAACATGTTGAACGGACGCATATATTCTTGCTTTCAGTTCGGGTTGAAAGTGTCGTGAGAGATCCAGCAGTGTTCTTCTCTGCGCGCACCACGCTCTTTCATACCCAGAATTCCCTCCACGCCGCTGCCGCCTCGAGCTCGCGCTTCGTCTTGGGCGGTTCGGGGGCCGAGAGACTAGAGAACGACGAGGCGTCAGACAGGATACTGTTTGACCTGCTGCGGTATCTGCTGAACGGAGCTTCTCCTCTTCCTCCTCGTTCTCCCCCAAATCTTGGTCCTCCTCCGACAGCCTGCACCGGCCAAGGTAGTTTTGGCGACCACGCTTCGAGTGTAGTAGATTTTATTGTCGTAGCCAGTGGAAGCGGTTCTGTAGCTTGTATTGGCGGTTGTCGTCGCCGCCGCAGTGGCAAATCGATCTCGCTGCACTGTTCTTGGTGGTGGTGGTGTGCGGAAGTGAGGAGATGCAACTCAATGTCTTCTTCTGCTCCTCCTACAGGCGATGCAGAAGTGGGTGATGTGAAGATGGCAGCGCTAGTCTGCAGCGGTATCGATAAGGCTCTTAGTAAGCGCCCTGCAGGGTTGGGGCGGGTGGTGCTGGGTATCGACATTGCTAGGCACTGGCAACTGTTTCGATGAAGGTGAAAGTCGAGGGAAGGACGGAGACAAAAGAAAAGAAAAGTGAATTGGGGAAGATTTTCGCCCTTTCTCTCTTCTTTTTTCCCTCTCCAATGAAGGACCTTATATCGATATTTGCGACGGTAGGCCACTCGGTGGGATTCTTCTTATCAGACACCCGCCGCAAGGTGGATGCGTCTCATGTCAGTTGCGGAAAGGCACCTGGTGGCAGTCTCACGATGCTGAAAATGGCCTCCTGAAACCAGAATGGGAATCCCGACTCAACGAAGGGACCGGGGGACTGCCACGGTTATTTACACTCCTCACACGCGAGCTTGTGATCGACCCCCTGATCTTCTGCTAGTTGGTCTTTGGTTTGTATTATATCATTGACAGCTCGAAGCTTGTGCTTTCTCTTGTTTCAACAGCACAGCTGGCGATTTAGTTTTTGGCAGATCTGCACGGAACTGGCTTGGACTCAGCACTTTGTTTTTACTACCGTCGATGGTACCCAGACAAGACACGTTAGAACAGCTAGCTGAAGTAGTTTATTGTTATCCAACCCAGAATAGGTAGAATCTTACGTGCGGTGGTGAAATTCGTGCAAGTTCGAGGACCACTGACGAAACGTCTACTACCTGAACAGACGCTTAGGTTCAGTAGCCTGCAGTGGGCGGGAGCTACTACGTAGTGCAAGAACGGCAGTGTGTCGTGACTGCTGCTTTCCCAACTCGCTCGGCCCTTCCCGGCAAACTGCTTCGACGGTTTACCCTCTTTCGTCATCAGCAGTCAAAACCAAAACCACGACCAGCACGACGACGACGACCAATCACCACTAGTTTATTGACGACGAAAAAAAGACAGGACAGATACTGCAATGTCCACGCCTCGGGTCTTCATCTTCCGCCATGGCGAGACGGAATGGTCGCTGAGTGGGAAGCACACGGGCGTCAGCGACATTCCGCTCACCGCCAACGGCGAAAAGAGAGTCAAGGCCACGGGAAGAGCCCTGGTTGGAAATGACCGGCTCATCGTTCCCAAGAGGCTCACGCACATGTCTGTAGTAGTCAGCCCTGCCGGTAACATCGACACATGGCCCCCTTTTGCTCACACAAGCCCCTCCCGCTAGATTCGTCTCCCCCCGCAAGCGGGCTCAGCGCACTTTTGAGCTGCTCAACCTGGGTTTCCAGGACCTACCGTGGAAGGCTCACGGCCCAGCCGAGGCCGCGCCTCTCGAGGCCTGCAGCGCACGCATCCAGGTCACCCAGGACATCCGCGAGTGGGACTACGGCGACTACGAGGGCATCACCAGCGCTGAGATCCGTAAGCAGCGTGCTGCGCAGGGCCTGGACGAACACTGGGACATCTGGAAGGATGGCTGTCCCGGCGGAGAGTAAGGAATGCCCTTCTCCATTTTCCCTCTTTGTTGGCTCGATCTGTCACCAGCTGTCTGCATATAAGGTCTTCTAACACTTGTCGAAAACGACACAAAGATCTCCCGAGGAGGTGGCGACCCGTGTGGACCGCCTGATTGCCGAGATCCGCTCCAGATATCAGGAGCCATATATGACCTCATCCTCCTCTGCTTCTGCAGCAGAGGACAGGCCCCACGACGGCACGGGTGACGTCTTAGTGGTCGGTCATGGCCACATCCTCCGCGCCTTCGCCATGCGCTGGGTTGGCAAGACGCTCCAGGAGGGCCCAACCTTCTTGATGGAAGCCGGAGGTGTCGGCACCCTCAGCTACGAGCACAATAGCATCCACGAGCCCGCAATCCTGCTCGGCGGCGCCTTCCAGGTTGAGAACCCAGAGGAAACCATCGCAGAGGCGAAGAAGGATTGATAGATTGTGTCCTTTGCGCTAGCCCTTGCCGAACTTAGCCGTCGTTACTTACTGCAGTGATCAGTCATGTCACTGAGATTGGCAACTTTGTCGGTAGATTTGAAGAGCAAGTTATGGAGATCTCTTGGTCAAGGTTGCTATAGACAATCAGACCGGCATTTAGACCACTTTGCGTGAACATTATTGCTGGCAAACTTATTCAAGTCATGGTACTCGGCTATGTGGTTTCCTGCTAAGCTACATCTAATAATACGACTGTACATCTATACGTGACTGACAGAGGCTACGGATGGAGAGATCAAGAGTAAGTCGAGGGGCAACATGAGGTTGATGGTGAATGTTTACAAAATGACCAAGATGATGTTATTTTCTTTCTTCTTTCCTTTTGCGTGCTTCTTCCTCTTCCCATTGCTTTCTTTTTTTCTTTTCCCCCCCTGGGTCATCCAATTTCCTCCTTTCCATTCTCCCTTGCCTCTGGTGATGAATTCATATGGATAAGTGGCCATGATTCTAGCATTCTCAACATATAATTTTGAATATGATTCATTACCGTTTCTGGAAATGTGAACAGACTTCTCTACAAAAGTGCCACAGCAACCAACATAGCAACAGCAGTCACAAGAGCCCCCTGGTGGCCGATACTGAACTTCCAGCCCTGACTTGTCTGACTCCCACTCCCGCTCCCACTGCCACTGGTCGTCTCATTGCCAGTGTTGTTCGACCCGACGATGACGGCAAACTCCGCCACTGACGCGCCCACACCGTCGTCCCCTGAGGCCTGGTTGCCCCAGATGGACAACGTGGCGTAGCGACCAGCAAACACCGGTGTGCTCAGCGTGACATTCGTGGTATTGCTCGCATAGGGCTGTATCAGGCTCGCCGCCGCGGCATCGTACGGATCGCTCACCTCAACACTGTCGCTGCTGGTGGCGTTGACAACACCCTGTCCCTGTGCGCCTGCCGTAGCGTTCGAGAAAGCGACACTGTACCCGCGGGGCGGCGCCTGTGCCCAGTCGAACCTGAAGCCGGCAACGAGCTGGCCCTGTGCCTCGGCTCCCAGGTCCACGGTCACACTGCTCGTGATGTTGGCCTGGGTTGGCTGCCACTTGGTGGAGACGGCCCCGTCGTTGGCGGCGAAGGGGAACTGGCCCGGTTCAAAGTCGTCCTCGCTGGCCACGGGGAGACACTGCGCGATGTTGCCCGGCCAGGTCTTGACGGAGCCGATGTCACGGTTAGGAACAACGATGGCCTCGCCGGATGCGGCGAGCTGGTAGGCGGCGGCGGTGGAGTTGCTCCCGATGGTGACGGGGATCGAGGCGTCGAGGAAGGCTGCGTTGGCATTGGGGAGGGCAGCCTTGCCGGGGATGCGCTGGAGGGTCGTGTGTGTGGCATTCGAGGTCGCGTTGATGGGGTGGCCCTGCCAGTAAAACGTGCGGTAGTCGAGACGTGAGATCTGCGGAGGCAGAGACGGGTCGACGTTGATGGCATCGAGGCGGAGGCGGAGGCCGAGATAGCCAAAGATGGCGACGCGGTTGGCACCGCCCATGCCTGTCAGGAATGGATAGGCAGGGTGCGTTCCGCCGTTGAGGGTGTAGTCGTCGATCAGCTGTTCCGAGTACTGGAACCAGGGGGCACGGACATATGGGTAGGATGAGTAGATATCGTAGGTATACGCGGAGCATCCCGAGGGCGAATATGCATTTGCCACAATGCTGAACACGCCGTAGGTCATGCCAGGTCCATTTTCGGATTGCTTGCCAGCGTAATAATCCAGATCTGAAAGCGAGTACTCGTTCGGGTAGTTCAGGAAGTCGTCGATAAGGACAACGTCGGCTTGTTTCACGGCTGCAGGAGAGGGAGGAAAATAGATCAAATGTCAGCAGGTTGATTACTGTCCACGCTAGAAAGGCTGAGAGGATCGCAAAGGAAGACGGGAGGGAGAGGGGCATTTCTCACAGATAGATCCATTCATTGTCGTGTACTCTAGAATGAGATTGGCTTCGTCGTCCGCGGGTATGTCGAGAACAGTGGATCTATTTGCTGCGAGACTGTTCGCCTGCATGCCAAATAGTTCGCGGAACGTGTTGGTGGTTTCGAGATGTGTCTTGATCAGCGCCACTGTGTAGCCAGGATTGTCCACGTTGTTTGCGTACTCGTCCTGAAAGTACTGTCAGCTGGTCACACACTCACAGAATCTGGAGCACCAGGCAGAAAAGTGAAGTAGGAAATACCGGATCAGTTGCATTAGTGAGGCTATACAATCCTGTGGATTCGTTCAAGGTGATGAGCTCCGAGTAGAATGTGGCGATAGCATCGTAGACGGGAAAATAGTCCTCCTGGAAGGTTTCGGCGTCTCCAGTGACGACGTAATAATTGTAAAGTTCGAGCCCAATGTCGCCATTGATATGGTACTCGTAATCCTGAAATGTCATATCCGTATCAATACCACAGTTATTTTTGAAGAAACGAAAACAAAGACAGAAAGGCAATAACCCACAAAACACGGTCCTGTCCCGGTGCAGTTTCCAAAGCGTCCCGATGTCCATGGGAACACCGCTGCAGCTCCTGAGAATTTCCCAGACTCATTCTGAGATGACGAGAACGCCATCTCAACGTTCTGCTGCGCTTGGGGAAAGAGGCGGGCCCTGTAATTGGCGCCTGCACTGGCAGCCTGAGGGAATGCGACGACAAGTCCTGACGATTGCCAAACATCTGCGTCCCAAAAGACGAGGCCAGCATCTAATTGCCAAGAAGTTAATGCATTGTTTGTCCGAAAGGCCCTACTTGAAAGCTCTCCACCTCTCTTCTTCTTCTCCCCCTCTCCCCAAAGTGGAGGTTCAGAGCCGCATGAGAGAAGGAAAGAAAGGGCACATGATCACTTACAGCTATCGGAACCCAGACCACCGACCGAGATACTGTTGACGTTGAGCATAGAATTATTGCCGGCTGCAGCTATGGCGTTACTGCCAACGGTGTTTTGGAGCAGCTGGTAGGGGTTGGTGACAGACGTGATCTGCAGCTCGACGATGTATGGGTCACTCGGAAGAGTGCCATTCTCGAACGAATAGTCGTCGACTGAATCTTGGGTCAGGGTACTTGCCCATTCGGCGGTGTGACTCTGAAGGAGACTGTCGAACCCTGCGGCTGCAGCTGCGGCCGATGCGTCTCGAGCTACAGATTGAGGGTCTGCAAAGGCGTCTGTCGATGCTCCTCCAATGTATTTGGTCAGCGTCGTGGTACTACCAGCGGCCAGGCTAACCTGCACAGCCTGCGCGATGGACGACTGGTTGGCCCCAATGAGCGAGCTATCCTCAACTAACTGAGTGGTCGAGGTGTTTTCCGCTGATAGAGTCGAGTATATATACGCCGTCACGTTTGCGATGCCATTGGGACGAACCGCCGACCAGATGGTTGCATTGTCGGCGTTAGACCCCTTGTCCACAAAATCGGTCCGAACGGCGCAGTCTCCCTCCAACACATCCATCACCGTGACATTGGTGCTGTCGGAAGCTGTCAGGCTCAGCTGCACTGCGGCCTGATTGACGTCGAGCTTGGACACAAGCATTGTGTACGAGACTGCCAAAGAGGGACTGTCGTTCCCAGGCGTCCAGGTATAGTTCCATGACAGTACCCCAGACTTGAAGTTCATGGCTGAGCTAAAGTCGGAAATCTGGGAGGCATCAACCGAGGCGTCTAGGATCTGGCCATTGCTTGCCTCTACAGTTAGTCCGGCCCAGTGAGGAACTCCCGATACTGCCAAATTTATATCAGTCCATCATTCCAGAGATTCATCTTCGTATAGTTCACCGACGCGCTACAGGAAAGCGACAGAGTGAAAAAAGAGAAATAAAGAGGAGAGAGAGAGAGAGAGAGAAAGAAAGAGAAAAAAAAGAGGAAGAAGAAAACGTACTGACGCTCTCCCCGCCATATTGATACAACCATGGGAAGTTGCTTCCATTGGTTGTGGGCTGTGAGTCCCAAAACCCGCTGATGGTGGCAAAGGTCTGTCTCCGGTTGAAGAGGGGCCAGCCTGAGATCAGGTCGCCATCGACTGGAGTATCGACCTCGAAGAAAGGCCCCACAGCAGCCAAATTGATCCCAAGGTAGCCATTGGCAAGGGACATACGCGACTGGTAATGCCCTTGGTCAAGAGTTGTGGTCTTGAGGATCCAGTTCTCGTTATCCCAGGTAACACCGTCGAAGCGGGTGTCATAGATCTGCTGTCCCAGTACGGAGGAACCAA
Organism: Cryphonectria japonica; assembly: GCA_014851275.1. Taxonomy (NCBI): domain Eukaryota; kingdom Fungi; phylum Ascomycota; class Sordariomycetes; order Diaporthales; family Cryphonectriaceae; genus Cryphonectria; species Cryphonectria japonica. The sequence continues at coordinate 112,950 of JACWTT010000040.1, forward strand.
TGGTGGGAAGGAGGAGGAGGAGGGGAAGGGAAAGGAACCTCTGTGAAGATGATTGAGCCATCACTGCCGCTGTTGAAAAGAGAAGCCCTGGCGAATTGAATCACTAGATGGAGAGAGGGGCAGGCAGAAAATAGAGAGAGAGAGAGGCTGGCGAATCAGATGGGCAGCTGCGGGTGTAAAGACTGATAATAATCAATTATTTATTATTATGCGAGACAAACCCTGCTGCAGTGCTGTCAAGACTGCCGTTCACTTGTCTTGTCGACTTGTCGAACGTCGAACCATGGTACAGCAAACTTATGACCCGAGCGAGACATGAGGGGCACCTTGTTATTGACATTTGTGCTCCATATTATATACCGTAGAATAAACACGGGAGGGGCAACGGAAAAGGGCCGCTCTCGCTCCACCTCTGCCAGGCTCAGAGTAATTACTATGTGCAATCGGTGACAGAGAGGCTTTGCGGGGACGGGAGTGGGCCGGGAAATTCTCAGAAATACCTCGAATGATGGAATCCCTCGAAGCAAAACTCTCGTGACCGTTCTCGCTATACCGCATCCAGAGAGAAATCCAGCCACGCCCACGTCATACCTCGACTAAATTACTTGGCCGAAATCCCGGGCGTTGGGTACTGGGAGGGAGAGAGGGGTCCCAGAGCCCCGGGACAGGACCGGGAACAGGCACCAAGCGGCAGGGTCTCCTTTCTTTCTCTCCTCAGCTCAAAGGATTCAGGATGAGTCTGGGGTAGAGATTGTGGGGAGGACGTACTGTTTACACCGTAGTACTTTATAGTGCTTATGGCTTACTGCCATTGCATGGGTGATTCGGCTCGGGAAGCTTTATATTATTTTTTAATACCACCATAGTACACAAGTTGTGTCAAGTGTTTTTCATCTCTACCTCTGCCAAATCCTTGCACTTGAAAACTGAATATCGCTTTTTTCCCAAGCATCTGAAGAGCGTTCCTTTTCAATTTCGACGGGCTCTACCAGCCAGGCCGTCCGCCAGTAGGAAACCCGGGTCCAATTCCCAACCGCGGCTCATTGTCGGCAGGCCCGTCGGTTGTCTCATCCATCTGCGCCGCAGATTGCAACCCCAGCTGCCGACCTCGACCTCTCGGCCACATAGCCACTTCTTGCCTTTCATCATGGTCGCTTCAACATCATCATCTCGGCCACGATACTATGGATGCCACGGACTGAGGCAAGGTTGTACACCGCCATAATGTGGTCTGACTTGCCAGAAGCCTTCTGGCCCCAATGTCCGCATAGCTATCTCGCATCGTACCACGATATCACGCGGCAGAACCTCGCCTCGGTGGCAGTGACGCCTGAGAAAAAGGGACACTCCTGTTACAAAAGTGCAGCGTTATCACCGGACCCAAGAAGTATCTCGTCCCGAAGCTGATCGAGCCTTGAGCTGGCTTTGACATAGCGCAAGAACGAGGTATTACTACCAGAATCGTCCGTATCCATGTCGAGGTCGAAGCCGAGGTCAGGACCGAGACCGTGGGTGACGGCGCCTTGTTTCTGTTCTCCCGTTCTCCTGCGAGCAACACGTGCACCACGTCCGCAAGGAGCTTATACGACTTGACACGGAGAATGCCTTGCTTCTGTACGATGCCGCTACGCTTCACGAACATACTACCAGTATCCTACGAACCCTGCTCTCAACCGACCACACATAAGCCGACGAGTTAAGGAGGATTGATGCGCAAGTCGTCTCTAGGTTTCCAGATTGCTGAGCACATGGACGAGGAATCAATACTAGCCGTGGTAGCGACTCTGAGTCCTTGATCTGACTGGCGGGCAAAAAATGGAGTCTGACCACACCCAGGACAGAACCACATGCAAAAATGATAATTGGAGTATTCCCAGTCCATCGGTAACCTTCTCAGGTCGGCCACCTGGACCCATCCTTGTGGAGTCACTGCCCCAGTGCGACAACCACAGCTGTTCTGCTATGTCCCAGCGGAGAAATCAGAATTGAAGGCCGCCAAGAAGAGAGGGCTCCGCTGCACATTGATGCTAACAGCGGAACTGTCCGCGTGTTTTGGTCGCGAACATGGTCGTGATGGGTGTGGCAGAGATTTTGTTTGCAGTTTCAGCAAATGCTGCATTCAGTGTACTGACTTTTCTTTTCTTATATCCCCAGTTGTTCAATTTTCAATTTTTTTGTTTTCTCTACCACCCCTCCCCACTTTTCTCCCCGTCCCCCGACGTCTTCACGTGAACGTCTGCCGTCTTCTTAACTCAAAACCTCCTTTCAAAGAGACTGGCAAAAATGAATTTACAAAACAAAGAGTTTCGGATCCGGGATACCGTCATAGCGGCGTGGATCAACTCATGAAAGGAAGAAAAAAGAAATGCAAAGAAGAAAAAAAAGAAGTGTCTCTACAACTGAAAGCGTCTGGACATTTGTGAAATCAATAGTAATCTCTGATCACGGCACACGATCACGCAAGATTTCCGATCGCGTGCAGTCTGCGTCCCGGAGAAGAGGACCCAAATGCTCCAGGTTGGTCATACAAACGAATCCAGATGAATCTTGCTTCACAACTTGTCTGTGCAGTGTGAACGATTGTCTTGTCGGGCCGGCAATGACATGCATTCATCTCGCTCTCAGAAATAATGGCGTGATGGCGATGGATCTGGGAGGTGCATACGCCTTCTCAACTTGTGCGCCGTTCACGGCAATTACTACTTGCAAGACTAGACTCCAATTCGATGGTCTCTGCTTCATGTAGGACATTAATGCGGTGCCATTACGAGGCGTGGCGGCGCATATTTGTCTTCCCCCACGCGCACAGGTGCAGCACGATGACTAAAAAGTAAAAAACTACCTCTGCAGGACTTCCCCTCCATAGATGGTCTGGCCCACCTCGGGCACAGGCACGATACCTGCAGCCACCAGGTCCTGGGCCAGCCTCACGAGCAGCCCATCACAGTGCTTGGCAACGAGGACATCCACGGTGACAGGGAAGAACTCGTCATGCTGGGTGATGTTGCTGAACCCGCTCGCCTGGCCCACGGGGAACACGCTGTCTGGACACTCGCTGAAAACACTGATGCGCCCCGTCGAGAACCCCCATGGGACGGACGGTGCTGGCCTGTACTTGTTGCGAGGCGTCTGCGAGGCGTCTGACCCCGGATACAGCATGATCGCAGAGGAGCACTGGGAGGCGTCGTCGACGGGGGCGAGGATCTCGGAGCCGAACCAGTCCATGAACAACGTCTTGTTGGTGATGGCCAGGTCAAGCGCGTCTTCAGGCTGGCTGTCTGTAAAGGCCCAACGGATCAAGGGAGCCGGGTCGACAAAGGGCAACCGGCCGTCGTGAAGTGCTTTCCATAGCCGTCAGCTTTCGCACAGGAGACAAGCATAAGCTTTGAGGGGGAAAAGACCTGATTATGACTTACCTGCGTAGTCGGCGTAGAACGGGTCTCTAACCAGCTCTGTCTGCTGCTTTCCAATCAACGTCGGGTAGGTCAGGTTCAGGAGGCTGTCCAGGGCCACTCCTCCGGCTCCGGTCACGTTTGCATCAGCCCACGCCTCCGAGAGATCCAGCGCTGTTGCATTGCCACCAACAAAGGCGGCCAACTTGTTGGCAAAGTCAATAAGCAGTGCATCCGCGTCACCACCACTGGCGTCGGTAGGGAAGTCAACCATGTACACCGTTGTCGGGTAGTTGGGCGACTGGTCGCTCTCCACGAACGAGGTGTAGTTGTCCCCGTACAAGACCTGCTGGGCTACATCCCACAGATAGGGATCCCTCGTCAGGAAGCCTGCCGTGTCCAACAACGGACTGAGTGGCATCACATTGTCCAGAGACACCAAACCATGGGATGGACGGTTGCCGAACAAGCCCTGGACCTCTGAAGGCCCACGGATACTGCCGCCCGTGTCGCTCCCGACGGCAATGTCGAGCCACTCGTAACTAGCGATGCTCGCACCGGCGCCTGACGAGCTCGAGGACGGATCCTGATAGCCATCGCCGCGGGGGTTGAAGGGCGAGTGATAGTCTACCCAGTCCGCGGTAGCCGTCTCGCCGTTGGCAAACTGACTGGGCTTCTGCAGGCCGACAATCTGAGCACCTGCGTCGATAAGCCGCTGGATGGCTGGTCCTGTCACGTTGTTCTCCGGGTACAAATTGTACCAAGCCCGATTTCCGTTGGACGACTTGACTCCTGCGAGTTGATAGATATCCTGTTAAATGGCCAGAGTCAGAATCTACAACATTGTTCAAATTGTCTCTTTTCATGTTTCCCTCTATCTCATGATTCCACAACATACCTTCACACCGATGCGAACTCCAGCCAAAGGCTTCTCCGCGGTCTTGGTGAAGTAGAGGCGAGACGGCACGCCAATAGTCAAAGTCGCTGAAGCAGCGACCTGCGCAGAGAGGGGCTGGAAGGATCCGTCCGGCGTCTGCAGAAGGGAAGTTGCAAAGGAGCCTGCGAAGTCGTCATAGAGCCGGTAGACCTGGTGCAGTGCCCCAGTGCTCTTGTCAAGGAAGTAAGGACCAGACGGTATTGTTGTTGAATTCAGAGGATACATTGTCGTATTTGCCATCGATCTCCTTCGAGACTCGTACGTCTGTGCACCACCTGAGTTCATAAACACTGCTCCGGTGAATCCATCCTGAAAGACATCATCGGTCGCTGTCCAGTTGTTGAGCAGTTCACTGATTTGTGACTGGACGATCGTCTCCTGAACAACAGTGACGGGGGCGAAGCCAAAGACACTCCCGACGGTTGATAGTGACTGAGACTCGACAGCAACATGACCTGCGATGAAAGGCGAAATGAAGTAGTCCACATCATTCAAGACGACAGACAAGCCACTTCCCGTAAGCTGAGAGGAGACCGAGGGTGCAGTGCCGAGGACCACCAAGGCAGTCCCGACGAAGCCAACCAAGCGTGAGCGTGCCCACGAGCCCGGGCAGCAGCCGATCATCCTGAAGGGATCGTGAGCTTTGAAGAAAGGCTGAGCTGCGATGGTGGAATTTTCTTAAATTCCTGGGGGGCTTTTGATCCTGCCTCCTCGTGCCTACTACAGCACTCATCCGTCCTCGTCAGGCAGCGGGTCAGTCACGCCTTTTATGCTAATACTCCTACATCTGCACTGAGGCAGCCCTGCAGGCAGTGCTCATTGCCAATGCAACCTTAACTGTGTAGTATGCAGCGCTTACCATGCAAAAGCCTTATCTCCTCTTCGTGTACGGGGAACCGGTGAAGAGCCGGACCATCGTATAGATTCTTGATTTTCCTAGCTTATCTTGTTGCCGGGGCGCGGCGGTGGTTTCCTCCGGGTTTCGGACCGGAAATTGAGAAATCCCTCCCCCGGACATAACTTTTCTGCTGTGTGGTCCTTCATTCCCGTAAGACCAGTCGTGCAGTCTTAGAATATGGCTGAACAACTACAGTCAACGAGCCGGACCATCATGCCCTAGGAGGTGTTTTCTCGGTGACACGAAGACGGACAAGGTAACAATAAACAGACAGAGCTGAGCAGCACCTTTCAGATCTGCCTGGAACATTTTTTCTGTAGTGAAAAAGTATGTTTTGAAAAATGCAAGGGATCCAAAGCACTACAGGACCTGCCAAGGGTTGCCCGTTTGCACCGGCAGAAATGTGGGAGAGTGCGAAGCAATAATTACAGAAGACATGATGTCGTAATTGATTCACCAAGGTGATCTTGGCGAGGAGATACAGCTACTTGGCAGTGGACCTTATTAGAACACTACTCTTCATAGCATGGTCCGGTAGTGGATTGACAAGGTACCTCACTATGTAAGTGCCCTACATTGCCAGAGGGGCTCCAGAATACGAACGAGCTCGTGGAAGCAAGGAAATATTCCATATGAGAGATGCTATGTATTATGGTACTATCTTGTGGAATGACTAATTTCCCATTGCCGTCTTTTTAACTATTATGGAGCGCTGAAACTATGCGGATAAGAAGACCTGTGCATTGCTCGCCCCGTCAGCGTCGTCCCTGCCCCCCTCGGTGATGAGGTCCACGTTCGAGGTTGGCAGTGAGGAAAGCGAGACCACCAATCATCCTCTGCTGGGCATGTAGTACATCAACATCCTGCCTCATCTGGTCACGGTCAGTCCCAGACCGCAGAACAAGAACCGTTGCCTGTCGCGATGGGTCCACGACTACGCAGACGCCACTGCACACAGATATTCGCCTGCGCTTTATGCGATTGATGAGGAAGACTACGGAGACAATGTAGTGAATAAACGCCCAATCCTTCTAGATCCAGACTGTGAAGGATACTTCATCTCTTCTGCGTCTGCACCTTAGAAACTTATGCCTACCTAGGTATATCTTCGACTCGTCATAAAGTCTATGTAAAAGAAATTATCCCGGCGTCAGTATTGCACATTGTTTATGAGTTCAGGAATGTTGTACATATCGAGTTGGGTTTTCTCTAGCTTCTTGTCCCGTTAGAGATCCGCTGGGAAAAGGGAAGAAAGCGATGATCATTCAAACCAATTTGTAATATGTTGCATTTGCCTCATGTAAAAGCACATGTTGAGTTCTGGTCGGAACACAAGGCCTGTCACTAGGAGTCGCTCGTCTGAGGTTCTCAATAAGTAAATTATTCGAGTCAGTGCTTAAGTAAGTGACGATTACCTAGGTAGTTGTATCCCGGAATCAAGTCCCGAGGTCGCAGAGCAACAATCAACATTGCGACTTCGTCCATGACATTTTCGAGGTCGCCAAGGCAAGTGCATTGAGAAGCACCACAGCAATGACGGAGGTTATCGAGACGTGATTGAGTACTCGAGTAAGGAATCAGTCACTCACTATGAGAATGACACGGTATTTAACCTCATGGCTGACCAGAACCGCCAGTTGAATGATAATCAAGTACCTTCTCTTCCGTAATCGTATCAAGTGTTACTGCAACTCTCGCAGAGCTGTAACGGCGCAGGTTTCAAGATGGCCCCTGCCGTTCGTTTCGTGAAAGTAGGTGTGAACAAACAAACAGTTGTATTTTCTCCAAACAGAGGACATCAGGAGATGGGTGTTGTGTGACCCCACCCCGTCTTAACCGGATTTCGAAAGACCCAGCCAGGGGCGAGATGCCTTCACCTCCGTTACAGCCGACCGCAGCGCTTAGATCCATGATGGCATGACTACACACATCAAGAACTCTTTGCCATTGTATATTCGGAATCCTGCTCAAACCAACCTACAAACACCTCCAAACTTATATCGAGAAAATATCAACCGTCATTATGATGGAAGTGATGGCGAACCGCGGTCTCAGCGTGGGCAAAACTACGTGTTTTACCACCCTCCTGGCATTTTCCCTCTTGCTCATGTTACTGTTGTTCTATTACATTGTCAACCTCAACCGCCTCCTCAGCACCACTCCGTCGGATTTCGCAAAGCTCATCCCCCGGAGGTGGACGCAGTTAGAGATCAAGAACACATATGCCCGTCTCTCCAGGGATCCCATCACCACTGCCTCGTATGCATCCCAGCTGCCGCCAAAGCTGCACCGCCGATATATCATCACGGGCGGGTCGGGCCTCGTTGGCGGGTACATTGTCCTGCAACTTCTAGAGAGGGGCCAGCCTCCCAGAAGCATCCGCATTGTCGACTTCCAGGCGCCGCACCGCGCCGACATGATCAGCGGGCTGGCTGCCGAGGTCGACTTTCAAAAGGCGGACATCTCGTCAGCCATGTCGACACAAGCCGCTTTCGCCGCACCGTGGGATGACTCTGTTGCCGGCCTGCCACTGACCGTGTTCCACACGGCAGCGGTGATTATCCCTTCGGCGCGCTCTGAGCTCGTCAATGGTTTCTGCGAGTCCGTCAACGTTCTAGGCACCGAGCACGTGGTGGCTGCGGCGCGGAACGCGGGCGCTGACGTCTTGGTCGCTACGTCCAGCGCCTCCATCGCCATCCGGCCCGTGGAGTTCTGGACGAATCCCTTTACGAAAGGACGAGTCTTTCCCCGTTACTTCTCGCAGGTTCTGGATGAGTCTGACTTCTTTCGCCCGCTGCGGCCTCACCGTGGCTTCTTTGGGAACTATCCTGCGTCGAAGGCAAAGGCTGAGAGGATTGTGTGTGGTGCCAATGGAGCGCAGCTCAGGACTGGCTGCATCCGACCTGCAAACGGGGTGTACGGTCATCCTACCGATAACCTCATCGGCTCGCCTCTGAATATGCAGACATATCCACAGTGAGCAGCCAGCCTCTTTTCCTCCTTCTTGTTTCTTTCATCATGTTTAACCATACTTCCAGGTGGGTCGCACATATCATCCAGAGCTTTGTGCACGGCATCAACTGCGCCGTAGCCCACCTGCAGTTCGAGGCCATCCTCGCGGGCCCCGGATCCTCTGCCTCATCCCCTCAGGCTGGTCGCCCGTTCTGCGTGACCGATCCCAACCCGCCCATCTACTACGGTGACCTCTACAACGTCATCTCGACACTGTCTGGCACCCCCTTCCGTCTGCTCGACGTCCCGCCCGCTCCCATGCTGCTGTTGGCCTACGCCATCGAGTTTTACAACCTGCTCCCCGCACGGCTGCCCTGGCTGCGAAGGATCCTTCCAACCCTCCCAGGCGTTGTCGTCTACCTGGAGCCGGGCCTGTTCTCAATCTGCACGCACCTCGTTGGGAACATGGACGCGGCTTGCAGGCCTGTTGATCAGGGCGGTCTTGGGTACCGAGGTGTGCTGACAACCCTCGATGGCATGTGCCAGGAGCTGCTCGACTGGAACCGTGAGCAGGGCCAGCATGCAGAGGAGGTAGCAAAGGTGGTAGTGAGCAGCAAAGGCAAGGTTGGGATGAATAGCAAGGTCGTGGCCAAGTACTACCGCAACAGCGTCGCTCTGGCTGAGGAGATTCGCAAGCTGGGCGCAGTGGGCGTGTCGGTCAAGGCTTGACTGATCCTTGCCTCTCATTATTAACGATAATCCCAAGGCCTTTGTCCTTTCTCTTATTTCTTTCCTCTCGCAAGAACACAGCTTACCAAAATGGGCTGCTCCTCATTCTCTTACCTAATTAGCCACAACATACGCCGGGCTCCTCGATTCCCCTGACAGCCATGTTCTCTTCCTCATCACTCCCTAGTTTCATTCCTTCGCTCTTCACAACGATTCGCCTTGTCATCCAGTCACAGAAACATTTGCCCAGCCCGCCGCCTATGATCACGCATATGATCACATAACCGTTATAACTCATGACCAGCAGCATCACAAGATAAGCGACACCCAGGGACACAGCGTGGATGATAGCTCTGATAGCCTGCTGTAGCGGCGATGCGCGAAACATGACCACTCGGCCTGCCTGCATCTGGGCCGCTGCGGTGACTGTGGTTCTGCTCCTGGGCTTGGTCGGCCCGTCGTCGTTTTTGGGTTGTTGTGCGAGAGGTTCTGGTATAGAGGATGAAAGGTCAAGGCTGGTGGCTGCTGCCGCCCCGGCCTGGAAGCTTTGCAGGATCCAGTCGTCAAACTCTCTTCCCAAGCGTCGCAGGGCTTCCATTACCATCACCAAGAGGACGGTGCCAATGCACGTGGCCGCGAAGGCGCCATTGCTGCCGATATGCCATGATTCTGCGATGAAACCTATAATGCGAAAAAGAAAAGGAAAAAAAGATGGGATCAGTGTCGGGATTTTCATGATCGGACAGTTTCATGTTTTCTAGAACTTGACGAATTCTCTAGCTCTTGATAAAAGACCAGAGGACACTCAAAGAAATGAATGATTGTGCTTACACGAGTCGATGGTGTACCAGTTCCACAGCATCTATGGGATTCTCATGTTAGTCTCGGTGCGTGATTGAGTTGTGTCAAATCCTTCACTTACCGACTGGTTACACGTCGTCGCGCTCATGTCCATATTCATCTTGACGGCTCTTAATTATTATCCGAGTTTGGTTCTGCAATCTCTGATTTGTCGGAGATATCTGTGCCCAGTGGATGACCACAAAACCAATTTGGTTTTTGGAGAGGGAAATCCGAGTGTACGAAGTGGCTTTGATCTTATACCAGCAGGTTTGAGGGTGCTAGGAATTTGGAAGACCCTTGAACAGCGGACGTGACGAAATAAAAAGTCGGGGTTCGCTTGTGCTTCTGCATCAAGGAACCACAGCCTGAGAGCCTGGCAGAACCTCAGGGCATCAGTAACAAATAACAATCTAGCAAAAGGAAAAATCAGGGGGCCAGCATTCGTGCTGGAGTAAATTATCGAGCCAAGACTCAAAACGTGCTCAAGTCCGCCGTTCCGTCTTTGCCTGGCGTCGTGGATCTTCTTGCTCCGCCAAGCATTGGCAGCGTAGAGGAGAGACCTCGCCTTGGAGGAAAACAGTACAGTGGAGTATGGGTGAGATGATTTACGATCGTTCCATTGTTAACCTAGATCCTCACACAGAGTGGGCGGCGAGGGAGGGCAATGGGACTGAAGAGAGGAAACTTGCTCAGTCTAGTCTGATGGTGGATTTCTTGGACATGTATTGTTACTTTACTTGATTTCTCTTTTCTTCTATATTCTGTTCCCCTCCGTGATGAGGAGAATACTACATTACCTAGCGTGTGTGAAACTACTATTTAGTGCAAGACAATGTCCCGGCGCCGGTGCCCCGGGTGTGGGGCCGAGCAAGTTTTCGGGAGAGGGTTTGTGCATACGACTCGGTATCAAGGGGAGAGTGAAGTGGGCGGTATAGAACGAAACAAACGGGCCTGGACCTTCGGACTCAGGTTGTGCTTGTTGCGGGGGGCATTCAGAAACATCGTGATCCTGGTTGACGAGGAGGAGAAACGTGCTCATCATGGGGCCTGGGCGGATGAGAAAGTCTCTCGGGCAGCAAGTATCTGTCTGGCCTTAAGATGGTCGAGGCTTGAAAAGTGCGTCTGCCCTTCTTCCTTTGAGGGTATTGAGACCTGATGACCGCGTGTTTTGATATCTCCTTCTTTTTTTTTCTTTCTTTGCTCCTCCTCGTCTTTCTGCTGCTTCCTCATCCAATTCCCATAAACTTAGGAGTTGACCGGAACACAACTGTCCCACCGTCACCATCACCACTGCCGCCACCACCATCCCCGTCATCGTCATCTTCTTTTCCTTCAACATGGCCTGGGGGAGCTGGGTAGCCGCGCGGGCGCACATACAAAACTTTACCGATGCAAATTCGAGTAACACGCAGCACCACTGGGGTTACGCAGACCGCATCGTTCCCTGCACAAACGATGCCGGCTCGTGCGAGTACCTTGACGTCGTCTATCACTCGCACGACGTCGGAATCCTGTACACCGGTATCTTTTGGGCATCGATCCTCGGCGCCTTGTTGCTCTGGGGCGTCGCTCGACGGATCCCCACAGCTAGTAGAGATGACAAGGCTGCAGCATCAAAACAAGCACAAACAACGTCATCAATAACCAACACAGAGGCGCAGCAGGATAGGCCCCATGACGGTGGCATCGGGCGACTGCGCCAGAGCACATCGTCACTGCTCAGGAAGTATCTCCTCCCCGACTTCGCGCCGCGAATCCTAGGTCACGTCACTCGGCTCCAGGTGGTGGTACTGTTGATCCTCGCCGCGTACCTGATCATCTTGAGCTTCGCCGGCATCGTCTACAAGACATGGGTTACACCAGTCAAAGGGTCCCCAGGCCTCCACAACACACGCACTTCGCTAGGACCCTTTGCAGACCGTGTCGGTGTGCTCGCGTATGCACTCACTCCGCTGTCGGTGCTGCTCGCTAGCCGGGAGTCCTTGCTGAGCCTCATCACGGGCATCCCCTACCAGAGCTTCCTGTTCCTGCACCGCTGGGTGGGGTACATCATCCTGATCCAGTCCAGTGTGCACACCCTCGGGTGGATTGTCGTCGAGGCCCGCCTCTACCAGCCACAGCCGACGACATGGAATGACCTCGCCGCTGAGCCGTACATCCAGTGGGGTTTCGTGGCGCTGGGGCTGCTGGTCCTGCTCTGGGCACTTGCCACGCCGCTGGGCATCAGGCTCACCGGGTACGAGTTCTTCCGCAAGGCGCACTACGTTTTAGCCATGGTCTATATAGGAGCTATTATCGGCCACTGGGAGAAGCTGCAGTGCTTCCTCATCCCCGGGATCCTGTTGTGGTTCTTCGACCGACTAGGCAGGATGGTACGGACGGCGCTGTTGCACTACCAATGGCTCCCTGCCAAGGGGAGATGGGGATTCGAATCCGCCCAGGCACGACTGACACACTGGGCGGATGAGGAGGCAGGCGATGTTGTCAGGCTGGAGTTTGAACATGTGCAGCAGCCCTGGCAGGCAGGCCAGCATTTTTATCTGTGCTTCCCTGAGGCCAGTATTTGGCAGAGCCACCCCATGACGCCCCTTTCCCTCCCGATCGCAGACAGTGCAGGGCACGTGCGGCATTCGTACGTGGTCCGGGCGAGGAAAGGCGAGACTAAAAGGCTTGCACAGATCGCCTTGAAAAAGCATGCTGCGGTGCGTGCTACGGCAGCGGCCGATGAGAAGACGGCGCAGCTAGGCGAGATCACAACGCCTGTGATCATGACGGGTCCATATGGTCTGGATGTGGTCAGCGACCTGCCTTCTGACTCGAATGTGCTGTGCATCGCCGGCGGCACTGGCATCACCTTTGTGCTGCCAGTGCTCCTGAGGCTTGTGAGAGAGAAGCCGAGGAGGGACAGAAAGGTCGAGCTGGTATGGGCAGTGAGGAAGGATGTAGATGTGAGGTGGATCGAAAACGAGCTCGAAGAGATCAAGAGCGCCAGGTGCTCACACGGCATCCATGTCAACGTGTACATCACGAGGGAAAGGGCTCACCACCAGTCGAGCTCCTCGTCGTCGTCGTCCTCGTCGTCGTCGTCATTGCCATCTTCCTCTCCAAAAGCGGACGTGGATGCAGGTGGAGGCGGCTTGGGCTGTGACTGCAATGACATCTCTCACCACCACCCAATCAACACCCAGGTTCCTGCTCAGAGGAGGCCCAAGCTGCGAGAGATTGTCGAGCAATTTAGCGGTTCGGTGATGCAGGGTTCGACGACAATATACGCAAGTGGTCCTGGCGGGATGATAGGAGATTTGAGAAGGGCGGTGGCAGGTCGCAACGAGGCCAGGAAAGTGTGGGGTGGTGACAGCAGGGGCGCTGTGAGGCTTGTATGTGATGACAGGTTAGAGTAGCATTAACAGCCGATTGATGGTTGACTGATTGATTGGCTTCAACATCAAAAAGCTGACTCCCTGATACAAAGTACAATACAGTACAGGTCCACGGGGCAGGAACAAGGGGAAGGGGGTGGGGTGGGGGCCTTTCTGGATGCTTAGTAACCAGCCGGCGAACAGTTGGCAATGCCTTCCCTGAGAGATTATGACTAATACGCTGTCTACTTGCTACAGGCCATTTCCCTTGGATGCCTGCCTGCAGCGCAGCTTCCATGCACTGCCCACTTAGCTACAGTAGCTAGGCATCACTGCGCGCCATCCCATGCCATCCGTCCACGCACGACACTCGCGACTCGCGACGATAGCACAACATGGCCCCTCTGTCCTGGCACAACACCACGCCTGGTCGTCTTCATTTCCGACAGTCCGTGTGATTGTTCAGCTGGTATACGCAGGCTATTCTTTTGATTTACCTCTTTTAACGATTTGATTTTGTGGTGTTTTTTTCTTCCTTGGCTCTTTTTTGTTCTTTTTGTTGGAGGGAGGACTTCTTTTTTTTCTTCAAGTCATACCCGGCCTGAGAACGATTGGTTTACTTGCCGTGCTGCGGGCCAACTACGTTTAGGAAGATCATAGCTTTTGTTTCTGGTATAAGAAATCGCTCCATCTACGATAAGGCGGACAGCCACTTCTTGTGTCTTGGCTCATAGAGCAGGGTTCAAGGCGTGGTGAAGGATTTTGGTTTCATCCACCGCTCAGACGGCCTGAGGCTCAAAGATCGTACTCCTCACCTCCTACACCATCCTCACGGGAACGGGGCCTGGCTCGTCAACTTATCTTGCAAACATGGCGGACCACAGCTCCGACCAGATGTCCAACTGGGACCGCCCTGCCAAGGTCGGCCACAGAAAGTCGAGGAATGGGTGTCTGAAGTGCAAGGCACGTCGGGTCAAGTGCGATGAGCTTCAGCCTGCCTGTACGAACTGCACCCGTCTCCGTTTCGACTGCACATGGCCTGAGCACACCCTCAGGCCCATGCAAACACGCTCACAGCCGCCGCCCTCCCCAAACCCTCCCCCTCCGCGGGCCTCGCCCCTCTTCACAGGCAGCACATCGGTGCCCTCCTCCTCCCACCACAACACGCCGCCCGAGCAAACAGCAGCTTCCTTCATGGCCCACTGGCCCAGATGGTCTGGCGAGGAAAACCCGTTCGCCCAGCTGGACGATGACCAGGGCATCAGCCTGCCCGAGTCCAAGGCCCGCCGCATGATGGAACACCGCCTCCTGCAAAATTGGTACCAAAACTTGAACAGGCAGTTCCCCATGCATCCGGACGAAAACTGGCGCGACCTGTGGACAACCCAGATTCCCCGCCTCGGCCTCCAGCATGAGAACATACTGCACGCTATGCTCGCCACCTCGGCGACCAACCTGCTCAGGTCGCACAGCACCGACAGGGACCTCTTCGCCGCTAGACAGAGCTATGTCATCTCGGCCCTGTCCGCCCAGCGCCGTGAGGTGCAGAAGCTCTCGGCCGAGAATGCCGAGGCCGTGTGCCTGGGCTCCCTGCTCATCTCCATCACCTCCTTCGCCATGCTCAGAGAGCGCAGCCTGGATCCCTACCAGCCGCCTATGGAGTGGCTCCAGCTCGGCCGTGGCGCCGGCACCGTCATCTGGCAGAGCGTCGAGGCCATCGTCTCAGACGCCAAAGAGGGTGAGTATCCAGCCCTGATGACCGTCGCCACGGCATACCCTCACTTCGGCAGGGACCAGAGCTATTTCAGTCCAGAGATGCGGCAGGACTTCAGCAACGTCCTCACGCAACGCATTTCCTCGGGGGATGACTGGAATGACGAAGAGACCAGAGAGGCCTACGAAAAGACGTTGAGCTACGTTGGGAGCATTCAGAAGGGCATCAATGACGGTGAGCCCATCTACGCGCTCACCAGACGAATCCAGACCTTTGCCTTGATCATACCGCCACGGTTTGTCGGTCTGCTGAGCATGCAGAGGCCAAGGGCGCTAGTCGTCCTGGCACATTTCTGGGCGACCGTCTCACAGGTTCACAGTGTCTGGTGGCTAGGGGGGATGTCCGGTGATGGCCAGGATTCCACGGCAAAGCGAGAGATTGGGGCCATCAAAAAAGTCCTCCCAAAAGAATGGCTGGGAGCGATGGTCTGGCCCCTAGACCGAGTCAATCTGAGGGACGATATTGTCATCTGAGACCTCACACCATGGATATCAATCTAAGGAAGCTTCACGGGGGAACCGAAGCAATTTTACTGTCTTCATTTTCCTTATACTGATAAAATGATAACGAATCTCCTTGACGATCTAGTCAAAGTCCGCCACCGATACACTAATCAGTCCTGTTCCCTCTCAGCTTTCATCTTCATATCCTCTTCTTCGGTCTTGGGGACCTTGACGAATGTCGGGACAGTCACGGCATTCAGCTTCCGGAAGGCCTATGGCATGACTATCAGCATCTGCAGGCACCAGCGTCTTCATGACCTCCTTCAGGCGAGACACCCTCCTACCAAGGAAGGGCCGCCACCAGCTAAAGTTGCAAACGGCCCACCACGCAGGACCGATTTCTGTCCTCACAACCCAAGACACGAATGGGTTCGGGATGCAGCCGCCCTCGGTATCTCGGTGACCCGAGGAAGAAAGAACTTACATCACTGATTGCGCCATCAGGCAGCTTTCCGTTCCACCGGTCCTC
The DNA here is from genome assembly GCA_014851275.1 of Cryphonectria japonica. NCBI lineage: Eukaryota > Fungi > Ascomycota > Sordariomycetes > Diaporthales > Cryphonectriaceae > Cryphonectria > Cryphonectria japonica. Next base: position 128,806 of record JACWTT010000040.1, read on the forward strand.
GACCTTATCAATCTTGCCGTCACTACCAATGTGGATGCGCACAACCGAATTCATCACCTGTTCCTTCTTGATTCCCTTGACAACGTACTTGTTGCTCATCTCCATCTCGATCGGATTCCCGGCGCTGGTCACCTGGTGGTGCTGAAGCTGGATAGGCTTGAAGAGCGCCGGCAGGCCGTAGAACTGTGCAGTGTACTTGTGGTATCCGGTGGCTACCGTGATGGGGTCGGTGAAGGTAGCATCTTGGGACCAGAGGCTGAAGTGTTTGAGGGTCGGGTTACCCTCAAAGAGCTATAGTACGATCTAATCAGCATGGGTGTAGGCTTGCGGGGGAAATGACTATCTAGTAGGAGGAGGAGCGTGCATACATCCAACACAGAACCAACCAAGACCTTGTGCTGCTCTGTCAGCTCGACACCCGAGGCAGTGTTGATGTTTGTGTGTTTGATGCCCAGAGAAGAGAATGAGGGGGTACCTCCGGCACCACCAGTCGCACCCTGAGCACCAACAGGTGATGTCTGTGTGGCCATGCTTCTGTATTTCAAGGGAATACGTCTCTCTATGAATGTTGATCTAGGTATGAATGTCGTGGTAGTTCGCGTTGATACCGTGAGCAACGATGATAATGATGATGTTGATGATGTTTTGAGAGGCATTGCCCGTGTGAGTGATGTTGTACTTGGAAGGAAAACAGTCTTTTGCATAATGCAGAGTCTGCTCTTTTCTAGCAGCACCACACCTCGAGGACAATATGGTGTCGTCACGGACTACATAAAGTACTAAGTAGCCACCAGAGCTGACGCTGTATCACTTTGACGTCATGACTTGGCCGAGGGGGGCGGAACGGCGCGAGCCCTGTTTCTCTCGGAATTGAGTACATCTCATGTCTCCAGATCATAATTGATTCGTATCTTTTGCTTTCTCTCCCAGAAATATAAAGTGAGTCGTCAGGTGTGCTCAATCTGTCTGCGCCACTTGATCGTGCGACAGTGAAGATGTCTTGCTTAGACACTAATCACGATAGCCTTATCTCGGAACGATCCAATGATGATGGGTCCAATCTATTCGGGAAAGGGTATAGGTGAGTAGAATATTCGGGTTTAGGAAGGAGGCAGCTCTCGAACAACCTCCAAGATTTATTCGAGAGGAGGAATATAAACAACTAGCAATACTCGGGAGGAGTGGGGGCTTCAAGATTAAGATAAACGATAAAAGGCATCTCAGGAGCTTCACCGTCAGATCCCAGCTTCCTCCAATCTTTGTACTTGACAATTGACCGCGCAAGACGGAGCAATTCATAATCCGATCAGGGGCATACGCGCCAAGAGAACGGAAATAAGTCCAAAGAAAGTAAGCGGGTGAGTATCGATATCCATAATGTGCCTTAGTGGGCTCATCCTTTGCCGGTCATATCTAAGGACGCTCCAGATGTCAATTTACATTCGCGGTGAGATATCATGAAGTGATTCATTCACCCGAACTCCTTGCAGCATCGGATGAAACTCCAAATGCTAGTAGATCTACGCCATTTACGAGAAGTTTGAGCAATTCAACATCGATTTGCTAGCGACGTTCTTGAGATTGTTGCATTGCAGGGCGGCTGAAGCCATGGCCTCAAGTTGTGGTGATGGGTTGTTCGGACCGGCTGTGTACAGCCAAGCATGCCGAGGCGGATTTGACTACACATGTTTGTAATTCCCCAATATCGAAAGCTGTTGATATGGATCGCTGAATCGCCACGATAGCTCTCTTTGAGGAAAGCATCCTCAATATCTTGCCTTCAGCAATTTTCCTGGTCCTTGGCCCGTTGAGGATTGCCCATTTACATGCGAACAAGAGGATTACCGCCACAACATGGATATACTGGGCCAAGCTAGCCACCGCTGCCTGTTTAGTTGTTTGGGCCTCAGTGCTGCTCGGTTTGATCTCAAACACCAGCGCGTTGTCGGCGGGGCAAACCACAATCGCAGCGGTAGCCCTTGACCTTATGGCTGCGCTGTTGGCCTGCGCCCTCTGCCACTTCGAACACATCCAGTCGCCTCGTCCCTCCTTCCTGATCTGTACTTGGCTTGTGGTTACGGTTCTCTTTGACTCCGCGAGGACTCGGACGGCTTGGCTGGCTTATCCTGACAAGTCTATCCCAGGTCTGATGCTCTCGAGCGTGTTGACTAAACTTGCATTTCTGGTCATGGAAAGTGCTGAGAAGCGAAGTCTGCTGCTGGGCGACGCCAAGTCCATGTCGCGTGAGATGACGAGTGGGCTACTCAGTCGTGGCTTTTTCTTCTGGCTGAACGGTCTACTTCGAAGCGGATACCGCACTGTCTTGAGCACGTCGTCGTTGCCGACCATCAATGAAAGGCTTGCCACAGCAGAGTTGGCAGAGAAATTTGAACAAGCATGGACATCATGTAAGTTTTGAATGGGGATTTGCGCTCCAGAAAGGAAAAGTTCATCGCCTTGAGAGTTGAGATCTGACCAGCAAAAAGGCAACCCAAACCATCCGTACAGCCTTGTACTCGCTATAGCAAAAGCGCTCAAGTGGGAACTCCTCAAAGTTGTTCTTCCACGGCTATGCGTGCTGGCCTTGGCCATTGCACAGCCGTTCATCATTAACGAAGCAGTAACGTTCATCGGTCTCCCAGATAGCGCAGCGACCCAGAATTTGGGATATGGCCTCATAGGTGCGGTAGCTCTTGTGTTCATAGGTTCCGCGGTAAGAAGCTACCCCTTCATGCTGCAGATCTGGTTCTTCTTCCTCCTCCTTTTTTTTGTGGTCCCTCTCCCTCTCTCTCGAACAAACAACATTTTGTGCCTGACATATTGTTCTAGATTACCACCGCATGGTACGAGCACATCGCTTTTCGTGCCATGACCATGTTGCGAGGCGGTCTGATTTCCATGATATTTGAGACCATGATCGCCTTGCCCATTGACGATGCCAGCGAGTCTTCGGCTATGTCTCTGATGGGGTCGGACGTTGAAACCTTAGCTGAAGTTCTGAACACTGTCATTTGCGAATTATGGGTATGTTGCCGCTGGTGGTCGCTGTTACTAGGAGGCTTCAGCTGACGGGCTTTCTACGCAGGCCAGCTTTGTGCAGCTTCCGATCGCCATCTTCCTTCTCGTGCGACAATTAGAAGCCATCGCCGTTGTACCGGTCGTAATTGCCATCTGTATGTTACCATGAGGCAACAAGAGCGCTGTGATACTTTGAATCCCCCTGCTAATTGTTCTCTCTCTCCACAGTGTTCACTGGGGTGTCCTTGAGCTATGGTCGATTTGTGTCTCAACGTCAAAAGCAGTGGCTCGAGTCCATGCAAACCAGACTCAATTTTACCACAGAGATTCTTGGTTCCATCAAGAGTGTCAAGATGCTAGGGCTTACGGCCGCCATGACGTCCTTGATTGAGCAACGGAGGGCCGAAGAAATTGCAGTGTCAAGGCGGTATCGATACCTACAAAGCTTCAATGTTTGCTGGCGTGGGGCTCCCTATCCTATGGTGCATTGATCCCTGGTTTACATCACTGACGAAAGCGACGATTCCAGTCAACCTTCCCGAGTCAATCGGACAGCTCGTCGTCTTCGGCGCATATGCACTTGCTGCCAAAGTGTCGGGCGCCCCAAGTCTTTCCGTAACGCAAGCAATCACGGCCTTGTCCATTATCAGCCTGTTGAACGATCCCTTGGCCATTTTACTTTACGCGATCCCGCAATGCTTCAACTCGTTGGGTTGCATATCACGAATCCGAGATTTCCTTCTCCAGCCACACCGACAAGAGCGACGCCTGCTGCCTCTGGAATTCCATGAATCGCATGGTCGTGCCGCAAAGCATGAGAGAGAAAACCCCGTGGAACTCGCCGACCTGACACCTCCTCAGCAGTCCGGTGAAACGAGTGCTAGTAATGATGTTGCCATATCGCTCCGTGGCGCATCTTTTAGCTGGACATTTTCAGAGGGCGACGGGAATGTTATTGATCTGGACATTCCTTTGCGGCCCAATGGGTACCTCATCATGATCATCGGGCCTGTGGGTAGTGGCAAATCTACTCTCCTGAAGGGCTTGCTGGGTGAGACTCCGCACCTGGGTGGTGAGGTGTCTCTCCCATCCAACCGAGTTGCATTTTGCGACCAAACGACCTGGCTGCTCAACGGCACCATACGGTCCAATATTGTTGCTGATACTAATCAAGTGGACGAGCCTTGGTACAAGACCGTTGTGGCTGCCTGTGCGCTGAAGGCCGACTTGGAGGGATTGCCTCAAGCGGATTTAACCTTGGTCGGTAGCAAGGGAGTAAAACTGAGCGGCGGGCAAAAGCAGAGGATCGTGAGTGCTTCATGAATCCGTTACCTGTTGAAATCACACGCAGCGACCGGCAAAGTATGCTAATCATGTGTTTGTCAGGCCCTCGCCCGTGCTTTGTACTCGCGTCACAGGATCGTCCTTCTTGACGATATTTTTAGCGGTCTAGACAACACCACTGAGCAATCTGTCTTCGATGGTGTATTTGGCACCAAGGGCCTACTCCGCCACATCGGCGCGACGACGATCCTGACAACACACAGCGTCCGTCACTTGCCCAGCGCAGACCACATTCTAGCGCTAGAAGAAGGCGGTAGAGTTGCGGAACAGGGTACTTTCGCAATGTTGAAAGATAATAAGGGCTATGTTCAAGCACTCGAAGTCTCCCACACCAACGATGCTGTCGACAGTGCGGAGAAGCAGCAAGTTATTCCCCTAACAGAAGAAGCCAAGGCACAGGGCCTGCCAGGCAGCGTGGCGACAGCAGCAGCAGAAGAAGACCACCAGAGCGAAAGGAAGGGTGGCAGCCTGGCTGTCTATAACTATTATCTCCACGCTCTAGGGCCTTGGAAGGTTTCCCTCTTTTTGTTACTTCTTTGTATCGATGCCGCGTTCCGAACCGTCCAATGTAAGATGACCTGCAATCCGTCCTAAGCGCCGCGGCAAGCTAATAATTGGGTTTTCGCGCGCAGTCCTCTGGTTGAGCAACTGGTCTTCGAGCACCAGCGCATCAGATTTAGGCTACTGGCTTGGAGTGTTTGCCGGCTTTACGGTCCTAGGATGCATTGGCCTCGTTGGTGGTGTTGTCTGGGCTTATTCGTTCATCGTGCCGGCAGCTTCCGAAAACCTCCATTCCGTGGTTCTGAAGGCCGCCATGTCTGCACCGATGTCCTATCTGGCGAGTATCGAAACTGGCGTCCTGGTCAATCGCTTTGGCCAAGATATGAGGCTGGTCGACATGGTGCTCCCACGCAATGTTGTCATTGCCGGGTTTCGTGAGTCTCTTGGACCCTTTTTCGCATGATATTCCCTTGGCTACTTCTTGTGAGGCCTCGTCTTCATGTTACTAACGAATAACAGAGGGTCTCAGCACAATTGCTAGTGCTGGTCTGGCTATGTCTGCTGTTGGATATGCAGGGGCCACTGTCCCATTGATTCTCTCGGTAGTGATTGTGGTGCAAAGGTTTTACCTGCGCACCTCACGGCAACTGCGTTTGCTTGAGTAAGCCCACGGTTCCCTCCCAAAGATCTGCAATCCTCTTTAACTAAATACAACATTTTTAGGATCGAAACGAAGGCTCCCCTCTTCTCGCACTTCATAGAGTCCCTCAACGGTCTTGCTACCATCCGAGCTTTCGGATGGGTGGACCAATTCACCGACAAGACACTCGTCTTGCTCGACGAGGCTCAAAGACCTTACTACTTGCTTCTTTGTCTACAGCGGTGGCTACTCCTGGTATTGAAGCTCACAGTTGCCGGGCTTGCTATACTCATCATGGGTCTTGCCGTCAAGCTTAGGTCAACCGTCGAACCTGGCTTACTGGGTATCGCGCTGGTCATGATGATGAGCATGGGAACTAGTCTGTCCGGGTTCATCAACGACTGGACCCTGCTCGAAACATCGCTTGGAGCGGTCGCTCGAATCCGAAATTTTGCCACAGAAACGCCCAGTGAGACAGGTTCAAGAACCGACGCAGATCCCGTCCCTTCGTGGCCTGCCCAGGGCGCTATTGAATATGAGAACGTCTCGGTGCGCTACAGCAATGTGTCAGATCCAGTGCTACGAGGCATCTCTATGTCCATCAAGCCAGGGCAAAAGATCGGGCTCTGTGGGCGCACAGGAAGGTTTGTCCTGACCCAACATCCACGGAGAGAGCCTTTAAGCAGCGACTAACAAAATTTGTGCTGCCAGTGGAAAAAGCTCATTTATCATGTCTCTCCTCAGTCTCGCAGATGTGTGCGATGGACGCATCCTCGTCGACTCAGTAGACCTAGCTACCGTGCCTCCAGAGCTTCTCAGACAACGGCTCAGCTGTTTAACACAAGAACCTTTCACCTTCACATCATCCGTCAGACTCAATGCCGATCCGTCGGGACAACGTACGGATGCAGAGATAATCAAGACATTGGACCAAATCGGTCTGTGGCGAGTCATCGTGAACAAGTTCAGCACCAGCAACCCCGAAACGCCAGGCAAGAATCCCCTCGACGCCACACTGGACGGGAATTTCCTCTCCCATGGCCAGCGCCAGGCTTTCTGCCTCGCCAGAGCCATGCTGAAGAAGAGTAGCGTGCTCATCCTGGACGAGCCTACGAGCAGCGTGGATCGACATCTGGATGCAGAGATGCAAGCCATCATCCGCTCTGAGTTCAGCCATTGCACCATCATCATGATCGCTCACCGCCTTGAGTCTCTCCTGGATTTCGACAGGGTTGCCGTGATGGATGGAGGCCGCTTGGTAGAATTTGGGCCTCCCCAGGAGCTGCTCAAGGGAGATGGACACTTTTCGAAGCTATACACTGCATCTTGATGATCGCTCTTGAGAAGCCCGATTTACTTCATGTTTGCATTGGTTAATGAGCGATAGACTGGATAATAACAACTCCTAGATTGAATTTTCATCTGAATGCAAATGCTGTTCTTTGTCTATCCTTGACCCGTGAAGCAATCTGCACAACTTTCTCACACGAAATATCTTTACTCACTTAGCTGAGAAACCCAACTTGTACCGGGGATCATGAAAGCTTGGTTACTGTTTCCTGCTAAATAAGAATAGTTGTCGAACTTGATATCCTCAGTAAAAATTAATGCATGCCTACTTATCTCTTGTGTGTGCTCACAACTGCCCAATTGTATTAAATACCACACACTCGCCCTGACGATTAGCCTCAAGCATCAGCACCATCACTCTGACTACTCATTTTGATACATGTGTTGTTGTCATAATCTAGTTTCCTGGGGATATATCTAGCCTTTTCAAAGTGAATACATGTACAAAGGTAAAACACAGAAACATAAAAGAGGAAGCTCAGGAAGAAGAAAAAGAAACGGGAAAAATCCTCTGTATACTTAAGTACCCAAAAATCCTTGCTCACAAGAGGAAGAGAGAGAAAAGAAAAACATAAAAGACAAAGTCCCTCCCCCATTCAATCCTCTCTTTTTCTCAAGACTAAGTGTCATGGCATCATCAACAGACATCCATTCTCTAGACGACTCTTGACAGGTGGGTGGTCAGCCATTCCTTGGCGCCATAGTTGATAGCGACAGCGGTGACGGCGGCGATGCTACCACCAAAGACGGCCAGGTTGCTGAACAGGCTCCAAAGCCCTCTCCTGATGGCGGTGCTGCCGATATCGTGGAACATGGCCGAGTCGTTGACGTTGGGGAAGGGCACATCGGGGACGGGCTTGCCCAGGAACTCGCACAGGGGCTCCCAGCCGTCGCCCAGCTTGTACTCGAGCAGCTGGCCGGGCTTGGCCTTGGCGCGCACCTCTGCGTAGTGGGCCTTGTAGATCTCCTTAGCCGTGGCGGCCTGCTCCTCCTTGGAGTCGGCGAGCCAGCAGGCGCGCGAGAGGCGCATGTACGGGTCCATCAGGCGGCCGTACTTGTAGTGCAGCAGGCTCAGCACGCAGCGGAGGCCGACGCTCGGCCACTGGACGGCCATGATGGTGGTGCTGAAGGACTTGAACCACTTGTCCAGGTCGCGCTCGACCAGGACCACCTTGGCCTCGGGGTATGCCTCCATGAGCTCGACCGAGAAGAAGCAGCCGGGGCTGTCGGTCGTGGCGCGGAACTCGCCCAGCAGATTATCCCATTCGGTGCGGCCAAATGGCTTGAGGTCGGGTCTCTTCTCTGGTGTAAACTTGGCCTCGGCGGCGTCGGCCCACATGGAGAGGTCGCGCGTTCTGGACACCGCCGTGGACATGTGCGCGACAGGACCGCAGCCCAGGATCTCAAGAGCTGCCTTGATGGCTGTTTTTGTCTTGGTCAGTCACTCTCTGGACTGTATGGTACCTTCCAGCAGCTTGTCTCATTTCTTCTTTCGTTTCCTTCCCTCCTTCTTCTCCCAAAACAACAAAACAACTTACAAGAAGTGCCCGTTCTAGGCATTCCAGGGCAGATCACCTCGAAAGGCACGGTCCTCGTCCTCGTCCTAGGGTCCTCCAGCGTGTCCGACTCAAACATCAGCTTCGTGGCCTCGCCCACGATGGTGCTCCTGTCGACGGAGCCGCCCACAATGGCGTGTCGGTCGACACTCTTGACTTCGGCCATCTCGTTTGGTGAACCTTGCTATATAATTACAATGACGCTTACCAGACGGTTCGAGGAAAGGAGGGGAGGAAGTAAAGAAGGCGAGGAGAAATGGTTGAACTCGTCAACAATACGCGACAACGAGATGAGAAACCGAAAGACTAATTAACTGGTCTCAGTAAACCTTAAAGACAATGATCACAGCAGGCAATGTGTATCTGTGAAGTATTATTGTTGATATGGCTTCCAGGCCCTGGCATATACTCCAATGAGGTCGGGCTCAACGCATGCCCGACCTGCCGATCCACACTCGGCCGTGCAGGGGTTAATTGGGTTCTTTTTTTGGCCAGTCTCCCTCTCTGCCAGTGAGGAGGTCCGGTCCGGGGGTAATCAGCACATACCCGAGACCACATTTGCCTTGATCAAAACCCGACCACCAGTCTTAGGGAGGCCAAGAGGACCTCTACAATCACCTTCCATTTATGTTTACAAGGATTCAGCTCTCTCCGTACAGAGTTCTGTGAGGGATGTAATAGCATGTAACTACAGGCCCAGAGATGGGATTTTGGAGGAGACGGGGTATCGATTACATTTACATTACCCAGAAAGACAAAGTAGCTTCCAGAATCCAAGGCAAACCTGGTATAAATGATGTATGACAACATCTGTTAATATATGCTCACCCATCCCATGTTGACTGATGACATCAGGGGATCAATCCTACAGTATCATCGTCATGGCTGTTGAGACTGTGTGTCCTGAGTCTTTGTCTGCAGCTCGCTTGCCTGGATCGTCAATGCATTGTCAATCTCCGAGTGGGGCCTGCACAACCAAATAATGCTTCAGATGTCCCTTCAAGAATAGCTACTGCAGGTCTAGTCATACTCCCCCAGCGTATCTCTATCAACGTCTCGTTACATTGACCCCATCTGTGTTGTTAGACAAAGGTGGGCATCGTCTGCGGCTCTTCGCCGTCCAAAGAGCGTAGACCAGGGTGGAGTGGATCCCCTCTCGTGGCTCTTATCTCACTATTCACCGTCGACCTGCTTCTTGCGTCCAAGTCAGACACCAGGAACACCACAACAGCGAGGGTCCCCACTCCCACCTCCTAGTCAACATGGGGGCGCCGGCAGACAACAGACAGGGAGGGAGAGAGACAGGGAGGGAAGGCGGCTATCCCATAAAAACGAAAACACCGACACCCGGAAGAATCGCAACATTCGGCTTTTCCTTCATTCAGACCCCCTCCTCTTCACTACCCCCCTGCCCAGATGTTCCGATGTATCGCTACTTGTTACCCGAACCTCAACACCATCTACCATTCTCAGCCTCTCTCGACTTCCAAACCTTCTAGGCTCCCCACCCTGTTCACAACAATGAACCCACCCTCGGGGACTTGTTACGTTGGGGGAATGCAAGGGGCAACCAAGCCATCATACACAGGGTAACATGGAGGGAAGGGAAAGGCTGGGCTGGGCTTGTTTGATTTCTGGGTCCGCTCAGAGAGTCGAGGAAAATGAGAGACAGTCAATCCTCATTCGCTGACGGTCCTCCTCCCACACGTGACGCTCTGGGTCTCAAGGTAGTCCCATCATCTCCCCTCTAGGCAGTTGGGTAAGAGAGAAGGGAGGAAAGCCTGGTATGTTGCCCCCCCCCTCCCTCCCCCTTCCTCCTCCCCACTGAACCCATCCCCAGCCGCCACCACCACCTGAGAGTCGGGGAGCCACCACCAGATGCCTCGCTGCCACGCCCGGCCCCGGCTGCAACCCTCAATCCACCTACCAGCTGAACTTTGACGCGGCCCTCAACAGATGGTGCGTCGTTGACGGCGGGTCTCGTCCTGGTCCGGACGACTCGCTCGTCCGTTCGATCTCCCCACCGACTCTTCCGCTCGGATTAAGGTCGATATACGAGCTCTTCGTCTACAAACGGAAGCCGTTGCAGCTCGAGCCCGGCAGAGGGGGTTATTCATATTTGTATTCGGGCCCCGACCAGGTCAACAGCTCTCTCCGGTTCAGTCTCTCATATTCTCTTGAAGGGGGAGGCGACATGTTGCGTTCTCTTGGAGGACGGCGGAAAAGGGGTCTCACTTTAGAGCGTGTGGCCAGAACGAAACTGTTGATTCGAAGTCCCTTTGGCTTCCGTGAGCCAGGGAAAAAAGCATCCCCCCCCCCTATCTCTCTCGGATCATTCTACGTCAGTACATGTGAAATGCTGGACGTCAAAGATAAGATGTGTCCAGGCATATTTCCTACGAGTAGAATCGACTGCATATGGTGATGAACTTTGTGCCCTCTTTTTACCGTCCTGCCCGATACGATTCATTACTTAGAGCTGGTCATAAGTAAGCATAGCTATCGCATGGTTGATTGATCGATTCAGCAGTGAGCATCTGGATACTTATTACAAGGAAGCTGACGATACCATATGCGAGGGCTGGTCGCTTACCGGTGCGGTGAGCAACAGCTAATGACTATTAGAAAACTTCGGCAAGTTCAAGCCTCTGGCTCTATCTCTTTTCTTCTTTCTTCTGCGCATTCCCTCAGCCAATTGCCTTTCCACATATCTGTTTCATTAGCCCATTTTCCATTGATATTAGGGTAGCTTATAACGATTGAACTCCTCGTAAGCCCTGCATAGTCTTTGTCCGCAAAAAGGGGGCCAAAGAGAATCCCAAAGTAAAGATGTCCAGATTCTATTGAGCACTGATCTTTCATGGCCTTTATCATGCATAAGTCGGCCACCCATCCCCAGGAACTCCCGTTTCCAAGCAAGGAAGCACGAACGAATCGCCACGTCCTGCGCCGCCTAATGTTCCGACCTTCAGCTGGGAGAATTATTTCTCCAAATATGGATGAGGTCTATCTCATCCTAATTTGCTAAACTAAAGAAAAGCGAGTCATGGTCTGTAGCCCAAAAACATCAAGAGCAACCTCCCAACGCCTCCTTGTCATCGCATCATCATATGACAAACGAACAGAGACAGCTCAAGTGCATTAAGAGAAGAGAAGAACACAAGAAGAAGACACCCATCTACCATATATTCCAGCATGGTTTGTGTTCATAATCTGAGTGGGAAAAAAAGGTTGCATGATCATTACTCCATGAAAATCGGTGGTGGAAGTGTTATACTTCCTTCATGGCCAAGGCTTCGTTGTATTTAGCTCCCATCAGCCACCATAGCCTGGGTGCCTCTCCATCCTCTTGGCCCTTATTAGCGTTGAGCAGACTCTCTTTTCCCTTCCCATTCGTCGAGTATATCGCAGCAGCGGTCTAAAATCATGTCGTTACATCATCAGCGCCTTCGTAAGAAGAAAAGAGAAAAAGGGAAAAGGGGTGGTGGTGGAGTGGGGATGGCTACTGACCATTCCCAGTGTTAGATGGATGGCACCTTCGACTGCCGGCCATGGCTTATACACCTGACGGTGCCTCGAGCCCTTGATAATAGCCATGATGTTACTGGCTACAACCTGTGCCTGCGTCATGGCAGCTCTGCCCATCTTGGGTCCATTTGTGTCTGCCACATCGCCGAGGGCGAACCAGTGGTCGTTGCCACCAGTAGGAGAGTCGATCTGCAATGTAGGACGGACCCTGATCCTACCAGAGGTTGAATCAACGGCATCTGGCAGAACATCTCTCAAGAGCCCCGAGTTCGGTATCTGGCCTGTGCAAGGTATCTGAGCATGAGCTAGGTCAGCAAAAACACGCATATACCAAGCCGAGCATGTCATCATGAGAACACGGAAGATCCTCTCCTTCTTTTTCTCGTCCTCCTACTTACCACCAGATCAAAGTTCTCCACTGAGCCGTCAGGGAGCTGCAGCGCCTGCATCTCCTTCCCTGCCCCGTCGGCATCCACATCCATGAGCTTCGGGCGCACCCCAAGGCGGGTCTCGATCTTCAAGTCCCTCATGCCCTCCATGGTCCGCTCATGAAGCCTCTCACCATACCCAAACATCAACCTGTCCTTCGAGTGGAACAAAGTCACCCTCTTGTCCGGGTAGAAGCTGGCAAGATCCGTGGCCAGCTCGACCCCGACCGCGCCGCCGCCCACGACCGCGATGGACTGGGCCTCGAGGACGCTACGCTGCGTGGCTCGCAGCTCCTCGCACGCACCATGCTTGTCCGCCGACCCGACCTTGGAGGGGCGAGGGGACGACGTCCCCGTGGCGAAGACGAGGAACTCGCAGGGGAGCACCTCGCCCGAGGCGAGCCTGACCGAGCCGTCCTCTGTATTAATCCCTACAACCGTGTCCTGCCTCCTCTCGAAGATTCCGCTCGGCGTGCCACCGCGGCCGTCGCACAGGATCTCGTCATACGGGATGAATGCCTTTGGCTCGTGGCCCGGCACGACGCAGTACCGTGGCAGGACAAACAGGGAGTGGAAATGGCTGTTCTTTTCCACCACCACGACCTTGTAGTCGCCTGGGAGCGTCTCGCAGAGCCGTCGGGCCAGAAAGATGCCGGCGTAGGAGCCGCCGACGATGACGATGGTCTTCTGGTCCTTGGCTGCCTTGTAGGTGAGGCGGTGGATGTAGGCCACGGGCAGCTGGACCATCCGGCTACCAGCGACAGAGAGGAGGTAAGGGATGGCAAAGCGGATGAGCGTGGTGATATCTGCCAAGGCCATAATTCTGTCTGTGTGTGTGTCTGTGTCTGTGTGTGAAGAAAAGTATGTATGCAATATGTATATGGATTTGTGTTTGGAGAGTTTGGGTGCAAGTATTGTTCAGAGGGAAGAAGAAGAAGAAACAAAGAACATGGAAAAACATCAAACACAAACGGTACCTAGCTTCATTTCACCTTCATAAGTGTATTGAAGAACATGGACACGACAAACACAATGTTCCTGATTCCTCTCGGTCTCGGCAGGGCAGCCCCGATCCACCAGGATGTCCGGATTTCCGGAGCGGCCTTTTCGAAGAACACCTCGGACACGGGGTCTGCCACTCAGCCGCAGTGGCATCCACCGGTTGACGAGGCCGTCAGCAAAAGGAGCCTGGCAGCCAGGGACGGAGACAATTTGAACCAGACCCACATGAGTGGTGTCAGAATCACGAATCAAAGACGTATTCACGATCTTATCAGATCCTTAGCATCGGGTCGGCATTCCCGAGGCCGGTGAATATGCCGATGAGCTGGACCGAGTTGATCCTCCTAGACCCGATCTTCGGACGTTGGCTCCCTCATCATCTTAGAGGTGAAGTCTACACATGGGGTGTGTCGGATGGATTTTACTACTTTGCCATTTTATATGTAAGATTTTTCTTAACTTGTCATACTATTTGATTTTCGCTGTCCTGTGCTATTTTTGTCACATCACCTCCTTTTCGCTTGCTGCTGGTGTCAACATGTGTTCTATTGTCGTATTGGTTTCCTGTTCCCGTACAGTTATTAGCTCGAACACAGAACATTACGTTGTAAATATGCAGTAATTATTAAATAAGTAGCATGCATATAAAATTCTTGAGAAATGCCTATACTTGATCAGCTGAAATATGAGAATGCAAGCAGTTCTTGCAGGCCATGACGACTGCTAATTACTTCGTTCAGACCTGTTCGATCCAGAATAACCCGAGTTTCTGTACACGCAGTCACAAAGCGCTGCCGAGAACAGGAAAGAAAGAGAAGCAAGTATCTGGGTCTCAATTGAACTCTCTAGAGAGCGAGTCACTGCTATCTAATTGACCCAGTAGCAAAAATCATCATTTTCGTTCTATTCATCATCATCATCAGCATCATCATCATCATCATCATTCAGATCATCATTCTGCTCCTATTTCCGAGCTGCCATACTTCCGCTCCTGTCGTATCGCTTACCACGCCGGGTAGCTCTCTTACAGCATTTGATCGCTATGAAATCACCTGAAGGCGCTTCGTCGGTCTACCATTCTGCACCGGCGTGACCTGACGCTTCGGAAGAACCGCCGCGCAACCTGACGGCCCAGTCCTATCGTTCTCATTATCAATATTATCATTGTTACCATATGCAGGCGTCTCGCCCGCCGAAGCATCACACACAGACTCTTTCTCGCCCGCCGCCGATGCCTGGAGCCAAGCAGGCACACCAATGAAGGACACCTCGTCGCTGAACCGGACCTGCTTGCAGCCCTCCCGCCGGGGCCTTGGTGGGGCCTCGTCTTCGAACTCCTCGGCAGCAGGAGGCGGGATGAAGATCTTTGCCTCGGCGGCGACCAGGGCGACCTGTTCCATGGCCCAGCGGGAGACACGTTCGCACTGGCGCATGTTCTTCTCGGCGGCGATCTCCTTGGCGGCCTGGTGAAGGCGCTCGGAAAGGTCACCAAGGCTTGGCGGGGGCTCTGCCCTGCGGACGTATTCGTCCCTGAGAGCCTGCTCGTGCAGGCGGCGCTGCTGGTGCCTTTTACGCAGCAGGAGGACGGTCTTTTTGGCACGCGCAAAACACCAGTGCTCAAAGTTGACGTACTCGATCCACGTGGTCAGGGGGTCCTGCAGGGTGGCGTCGAGGTGTAGGCGGAGGCCCTGCCAGGCAAAGCCGTGCAGGGCGAGGCGGTGGACGACCGCGTTGGTGTAGCCGACGAAGCCAGCGCCCAGGCGCTTCTCACGGCGGTGCCATGTGCGCCCAGTCTCGTGGGCGCCGTCCTCGGCCTCGTCGTCGGTGGACTGCCGATTGTCGTGCTGCCAGGTGCGGAACTTGCTCCAGCGGTCGAACTGGCGCACGAAGACGCCCGACCAGGCTGGGAGTGCAGGGTCGAGCTCCTGCCAGGGCTCCATCATGCTACGGTAGAGCTCAGGGGCATAGATGATGATTTCGTACAGTTGGCGGATGTCATAGACAGGGCGGCCGCCAGCCTCCACCAGGAGCCTGTAGAACTCCACTTCGATCTCCTCAGCGGTGGGTGGTGGGAAGGGAGGGGGGAGCTCATGAGGGCCATGAGGGCCCAGCTCTGGCTTGCGCTCTGGCTTGCGCTGTGGCTCTGGCTGGAGATGTGGCTTTTGGTCTGGCTTGGGCTCTAACAAAAGCTCTGCTTCCTTCTTTGGCTGTAGCTCTGGGTCTATCTCTTGCTTTCTCTCTAACTCCGGCATTAGGTCCAGCCTCGGGTCTTGTTTTGTCTCTGGCACAGGCTCCTGGGACTTGCCCTGAGATGGCTCTGGCTCTGTCTTGTCAAGCCTTGGATCCATGTATTTTATTTCAACGAAAATGAGAGACGGGTTAAGGAAGAAGAAGTGCGGAGAAGAAAGAAAGAAAGAAACAATGATAATTATTTTGATTATTGATGATGATAAGGATGAAGCTGACGACGTTATGTATTCAAAGCGTGTTGTTGCTTGTGGATCGTTGCAGACGTTGGTGTGGGTATTGATTTGGAGTCTCGGAGCGAAACTAAAGACAATAATAAGGTTTGGTTTGGTTTAGGCGGATGTTTGATTCAGGGACCACGAGCTGCAGAAGGCGACAGCACCACAAAACGGCGCGGGTTAGGATCAGAAATAGGACAAGATGAAAAAGGATAAGGGAACAAACCAACAAAAGAGAGGAGGAGGAGGGAGGGTGCCCACCCATTGGTTTTTTTACCCGCTGCAACACAACAGAACATCAAACACAGTTGGTTACGACTCCTTTTTTTCCTACCCGAACCCAGCATCCGGGAGCACGTGCCCTGTTTTACTGTCGACTGCAAATATGCGCAGACCAAGTAAGTACTCCAGTAAGTAGCGAGACGTAGAGAGTGAGAAGGAGAAAGAGAGAAGTCGACTTGCCCTCGTTCGTCCTTCAGATTTCTCCTCCTCTTCTTCCCTCGCCTTCTCTTTCTCCCTCTTCTGCTCTGTGCTCCCACACCACCCCATTCTTTTGGACCTATGGCCATCCAGAGTCAGCCAGATGGTTCCATTGCATCGGTCTATCCTGTCCAAACCGGAGACCGCCAGAATGCCGTCTTCCGGTACCACGGATATAGAAAAGTGTTGCGGCATGTCTATGCATATAGTAACATATACACTCTTGACGATCTGTAAGTACATAGTACTACCTGGTTATCCACCTCATCAGTAGGGAGATAGATAAGAAGACTAGAAAGAAAAGAAAAGGAACAAAGGTACTATGTAGTGATGATGGTAGGGAAGCGAGGTCTGCTGGGTGTGGGTTTCATCAACCAACCTCTCCCCCCACAGCCGTTTCCCCAATGGGCCCTGTGCCCCTCCACCCTTGCCGGCAGCCGCCTAGGCGTATTGTAAGCTTAAAACATGCTCTCATGGTGTTCTCGTGTTCTCTTGTAACTCTTCCAACACGCTTACTCACGGCCTTAGAACTTCACTCAGTCAAGCGACACACTTCTTGGACATCTCCCACACCAGACCCAATTCCTGACCAATTTCTCTGCGTGTCAGAGAGAGCGAGAGAGCGAGAGAGGCTATTGTCCGTGGATCGATAGGTGACGATCAAGTGCCCACCCCCACTCGTTGCCCATCAAAACCCAACAAACCCACCAACCCGCTTGCCAACGCGCGCCCTAGAGATGAGCTGGCGGCGGGGTGTGCCGTCCTTGCATTAGCTCGTATAATAGCCTCGTTTCCTCTGCCGCCGTATCCCGGACCCCGGCATTTCCACACCCGCCCCCTCACATGGTTGTACACAAGCAAATGTGTTGAAGTCTTTTTTCTTTTTTTGATACTACTTCAAGTCCACACTGCTAGACTTTAACATGCGTTCACTTGCCAGAGACCAAATCAATCTCAAAGAACCACAATTACACGCGGGAGAGGACGGGAGGCAAGGGGAAAAGCACAATCGCAAGATACTCGTGGCCTTCGTATATGCCGTGTCACTCACAATGTATCAGGGCTATCCCCTGAAGAGTAAAAAAAGTTTAAAGTTTCGAGACGCCGAAACGTTTCCGAGAGAAAGACCTCAGCCTCTGACCCAGCGCAATACCAGGCAAATATAAAGCTGGTGGTGATACAAAGGCGTATCTCGTGCAACTTGCGCCTTCTCAAGTCCCGGAAGAGCGCTGCCCATACCCCCGCTCAAGCATCTCGATGCATTAGGCTGGCCATCCAGCGATCGAGATTATCTGCGTTGATCGGTCGACTGGCCTGCAAATGCTGGCACTTGAAAGAGAAGAAGAAAAAATCTTGCCCCAAATTTCTCCCCAGTGCATTGTTGCCCTCTTTATCCCGCTGTTACTTCGCTGCGCCAGCACTAACAATGCTCGGGGTCGTGCGACGGTCGGAGCCGGCCTCGAATACTGCTTGCGATTCCATCCTCGCGCTTAGCTCCTTCTATGGCGCGTTGCTCTCGTCCGAGGAAAATGTTCTGGACGTCGTTGATCCCAGAATATCGATGGAACCTTGCGCTGGTAGGCCAGGCTTGGATATTTTCGGCGAGGATACCTTTGAGGAGCCGTGCATTATACCTGAAGTGTCGAATGAACTGCACCCCCCCCCCCCCAAAAGGTGTGTTTAAATACGGTGGCCGTGAATGGACGTTCCCGACGTAGCCGACATAGCCTCAACCTCCCCGGGTGTAGACATGTCGATAGAATCTCGAGCAACAACTGCCGGTTCATGGAAATCTCTACCGTGGTACAGCCTTAGCCTTGGTGTGTGAGGTGTCTATGGAAACGCGCCGTTGACACTACGGCGGCGGCAGTTCAACAATCGTGTGATTGTAAAGTGGACTTACCGCCCTTGTGTACGCTCGGCGGCCATGGCGTTTGTAGCAGTCTTCGTATCGGCCACATACGACCAAGAGAGCCTCATATGGTATCCTCATCAGTCCATAGACAGCAGCCACGAATTCCTTCTGGGAAGAATCTTAACGTGCGCCCCGTCCGCCTCAACACTCCTATATCCCATATCTGTTTTTCGCGTCCCGTGTTGTCTTCCGTGGTCACCCCATCCGCCTCCTCAAGCAGACCAGCTGCCGATCTCGTAAAGGCGAGCATGATCAGAAGGAAACTTGCGAGAACGGGGGACCAGCCTGTTGATTTGCAATGATCGCAGGTATCATAATCCGGCAAAAATCCTCAGCCAGATCCATCAAGTAATACGCAGAAACTTCTTAAGCAAACATTGAGCTATATTCAGCTTTCTATTGTCTCAGCATATTGGTCACGGCTCTTTTCTTACTTGGAGGAAACTAGATTCGGTGGTAAGAAACTGAACTTGCCTCAGTACATAATTCTCTGCGTGAGCTAATTAATAGCCAGCCAAGCAGATATAGAAGGTGACCCAAAAAAAATACATCTTCATGGTGATTGAACCATGACGAAACACGGCTCAACAACTAAATAACTAACTACTTAAGTAGTAACGAGACAATCGCGAACGAATTACTCTGTAGAACGTTAAAAATAAAAATAAAAACTTTTTGTTAAAACGCCCCTCTGAAAAGACATAAACACAAGACCATTGGCATAGAAGAAGGGACCACCAACAAAATGAAACGAAAACATGATTCACTACATTCATGGCCGATAATGGCCGCCCAACATTAAGAACGACGACGATGACGACAAGAGGTCATGAGTGACCTCGATCTCTGATGCAGACCCAGAATCCACGATAAGAAGCAGCCACTATCATCACGACTGTCGATATGAAGTAATCGTCGAAACAAGATGAAGAAGCAGGAGTACACACACACACAAGACCAGCATGGTATATTTCATTCATTAGTTGCTGGTCTGCTGCAAAAAATGTTGGCTAGATGGCTCGCCGGCCTGCTCATAAGGCTGCTGGGGAAAACCAGTAAAGGTTCCCTGCATGAATGTATCGGTGTGTTCCTGGGCCAGCTGCTGGCCTGGCTGCTGGACGATGGGTTGCTGCAAGCCCTGCTGCTGGAAGTCTGGCTGGAAGGGCGGCTGCTGGAAGGACAGCAGGTCGAAGTGGTGGGCCATGGGCGTGCTATGTGGGTCAAAGTGATGCATGCCCTGCCCAAGAGTGTGCTGACCAAAATGCTGTAGTGCCTGTGAGAAGTTTTGCTGGCCGAACTGCTGTACAGACTGTTGCTGCTCAGAAGTCTGTTGGCCGCCAAACTGCTGCATGGGCTGAGAAACGGCGTGTTGGACAAAAGGCTGCTGCTGTATGGGTGAGTGTCCGACGAAAGCCTGTTGTGTGAGGTCCGGCGTGGGTTGCTCGAGAGCCAGCTGGGCGGGCTGTTGAGATGGCTGTTGGACATTCTGCTGGGTTGTCTGCTGAACTGCCCATTGAGCCAGTTGTGGAGTGGACTGCTGCGTAGGCTTCTGTTGAACGCATGGCTCCATGGTGCGTGGAGTAGGCTGTCGACTGCGTGATTCCACGATTTGCGGTGTAGCCTGCCGGCTCTGTTGCTCCAAGGGGGGCTGCTGGTGGTGACGGGGCCCTGCAGCGGCATGCGCCTCCAATGGCTGTCTGGCAGGATGCTGGACGAAGGGTTCCTGGAGGAACTTGTCGACAAATTCCTGAGGGAACAACGGGTGCTCTTCTCCCCCAGACAGCGCGACAACTTCTAGCGCGGCCAGGCGTACCGGCTCGGCCAGCTCCGTCTCCCGCCGCCTGGTCTCGGCAGCTTCCGCGAGTTGCTTCTTGGTGATGAGGTAGTCTCTCTCTGTGGCAAGTTCTTTCAAGGCTTTCTCTGCTTCGACGGCACTTCGAGCCCTGTAGACGACCGACCGTGCGTAGTACCCGTCGAGACCATCAAAGGGCTCCGCAGCACCGCGAGACTGGAGCCTCTGGACGACCTCCTTGATGCGCTCGGGTGGGAGTTCGGTCTCCGGGTCGGCGTCCTTTCCGGTCAGAATGGGTATAGCTAGAGGGTTCTTGCCATGTGGGACAATGTAGAGACCGACAGTCATGGAGAAGAAATCGACATGGCAGGTAAAGGAGATGATGGACGCCTCCCACGAGCTCAGGGCCGTCTTAGTCAGGTGCAAGGTAGCGATGGCGTCGCTAGCCGCGTCGAGGTTGACGTGGTCGTAGAAGGGCACGAACCTGTGGGCCAGGACGGCCAGCTTCATGTCTTCGCTCTTGACCTTGTGCTCGATGCTAAAGGCAGGGGCCACGTCGGCGATTCTCCAGTCAGGCATAGTAACACCCCAGCCCCTCATGCCCTTGATGAGCAGGACGTGGTCGTCCATCAGGCCGTTGAAGGCGACGAGAATGACGTCGCGATCTTCGCCGCGGCCCTTGGTCTTCGCAGCCAACCTGCCGCGGACCCAGGCGTTGAATTGGTGGAAGCCAAGGTTGGGATGGACCACCTTCTTGTCGTACGCATCACGCGACATCCTAGAGACCACGGGGCTGGTGTTGTTGCGAATGGTCGTCCTGAAGATGAGGTTGATCTGGTCGCCCTGGTCGGTGACGGCCGCCAGCTGGTCCAGCTGGAAATCCATGTTGGTGTGGATCTTAAAGAAGACAAAGAGTGTGTCCTCGTTGAGTTGCGACTCCCTGCCGCGGGCCCCAATTTGGCCCTTGTCAACATGTTCCATGCAGTACCTGTATCCGCATCGAAGTGGTGTCGATTCGGGCTTGGACCAGGTAGACCTGGCCAGACATAAGTAGTGAGAGCATCGGACCGGTGAAATCACGTGTGAGTTCGGTTTCTCTGCAGCAGGCATTGTAGTTGGTGCTGGTCTTTCAAGGCACAAACTAAGCGAGAAACACACACACACACACACAGAGAGAGAGAGAGAGGGAGGGAGAAAGAGAATATGATAATGAGGTTTCACCTTCAGCTATACATAGCGTTAGCGGCCCGATGGGACTTTTGTGAGAAGATGAGAGCAATCAGTTGGGCCGCTTACTGAACGGCCGTAACTGTATTTTGATTTGCAGAGAAAGACAATCTCCTCTTGGGCTGAAAGTAGTCACGGAGTCGGAGAGACGGAAGGGAGCAGGTCTTTTTTGAACAAGATTGGACGGCTTGGAGGTTAGTTAATGGGGTTACTGATGGCAAGACAGAGTAACTTGGACGAGCCCGCTTACGATGAAGTCTACTTGTGGATTATATGAAGAGATGTGACGGTCAGGATCATGCCCGTCTTTCTTTTAGCTGCTTCCTTCGTACTCCATAGGGATCAGCCAATTGGATTTATGAGAATATAGGACATGAAAGGGAGGATTATCCTGCATACAGAGAAACTGGACTTTCGTTTACTGTCCGGGTATGTTCAAAAGCGCAGAGTGTGAGACGGCATGAGGTAGGTAAAGATGCTTCCTAAAACTATGCCCAGAGTCACGAGACTCGGATAAAATGTAACATGAAGTAGGTTCCTCGTATATAATTGCAGAAGATTTCTCAAAAAGGTGTGATAGTGAGGTTCAGGGGAGAGGGAGGAGAGTCTAGAGAGGGGTTGGGTCGTTCTCAGTACGGGTTTATGTGCTTTCCCTTGTTCACCCCTCCCCTCTCTGTCTTTCTCTCGCTCTTTCTCTTCCATTGTTGTTTCCTTGTCTCACACTCCATAACAGATGATGATAATGTTACTGAGTTTGATGAGGCTTGCCCCCCCGAGGTCGGTAGGTGCAGCAGGAATGCGGGCAGTCGGAAAGACCTGCAGAGAAATCTCCCTTCCTTGACTGTTGACATAATCTGTACAGTGCGCATCTTACCCAGAAGAGAACACGTCTGCCTAGATTTAATTATTCATCCTACTGCCAATGTGACTCCATGCATTGCTCTGGTCATCGGACACATTTCATTGGCTGCCCTGATTTCACACATCGCCCTGTCTACATGGCCCGTCACCTAGGGCTTCGCTGAGACTCGCATGCTGCATAGAAAAAGAAGGATTAAGCAGCGGTGTGAGAAGCAAGACGAGGAATGATACAAGGTGCTTATACAGACTTTCGAAGGGACCAGGAACCCAAGAATGTTTCCTTGATTGTGTGATGTTTTCTTCGCTGCTTGGTGTTTTGAACCGTCATTGGACTGTCATAATGACCTCAGAAACGGCACACAATTTAAGCTCAATTGCTTAGACGCATGGCATCAAACCATTTTAGGACTCCCTTGGCACGGATCGCTCAATAGTTGAGAGACCTCTACGAATTAGATGTTTCAAGTGCTTATCAGGTGTTCAGGCGACTGGCAAGAGAAGCAAAAGTAGTAATTGTGACCCTTGGAAGACGAGCACGAGCATAATTGGACGGGTTCAAGTTCCGTCCCTTGCCATGCATATGTTGTGCAACACCTCGCTTGCAGGCCGGCAGCCTGATTAGGAGGAGGAAACATCGTCAGGCTGCAGTTTGCAACTGAGCTGACCTCTCCCCCGGCCCACCCTCCCTTCTCTTTCTTGTGGCCCATTCATCAACGTGACGACGAAAACACTAATGGCAAGAATGAAGATACGGCATGTAGCACTATAGATACACGATGGGTAAAATTTACTTGCTTTTGAATGAATGCTTGGGTCAGGCTCAAAGCTTAGGCCCAGATTTTCCCTGTGTCACCTCGGGCTCAGATGAAGCATTCCAAAGTGATCAGGGCCGCCCATCCCAAGGAGCTGTGGAGTCACGAAAAAGAGAGACGTAGGAGCATAGAGAGAAGGTGGGAAAATGTCAGTTCGTGTATGCCATAGTGTTCTAGCTTAGCAAGGCTCTCAAGGTTCCGTCGTAGCCTCGTTGGGGTAAAGCAGCATCATCAGGTCAGCACAGGGCGTCTTGTGGTGTTTCTAGATGAAACCTTTTGAACCGTCAGAAGCGGTTCCTCTCTCGTTCATTGCACCTCTTTTTCCCCGTTTTTTTCTTTTTTCGTTTCTTCTTTTTCCTTTTCTCTTTTTTTTTTAGCGGAGGCTAAACTAGTTAAAGGCTAAAATTGTTTTCCTGTGAGAACCCTCCCCCCCTTCCCTTTTGACGCCCACCTTGAGGTATGTTCTTTTGCCAACTGATATTTCCTCCACCCCCACCCCCTTACCCTGGGTACACAAGTTCATCGACCAGCGCAGAGCATGGCCAAAGCGACTGTCGGGAAGATGTCGGAATGATGTTGGGAAGAAACTGGCCAAAGTGTGGCTTGTTGTCTCAGAGCGAGTGTCCGAATACGGCTTTCGAAACTGCGAGGGGATATGATAATCATCTCTGCTTTAGGGCCAAATTTGAACATGAGGTAGCATTTATGTCTCTTTCCATCGCAAAAAAAAAAAAAAGCAAGAAAGAAAGAGGGAATGAAAAACTCAAATCTTGATACAGGATGGCGGCAGCGGCATGCACGACAGTATCCGCGGAGAGTGCCATTGCAAGTGCAGGCGTGCATGTG
The DNA here is from genome assembly GCA_014851275.1 of Cryphonectria japonica. Lineage (NCBI taxonomy): Eukaryota > Fungi > Ascomycota > Sordariomycetes > Diaporthales > Cryphonectriaceae > Cryphonectria > Cryphonectria japonica. The sequence goes on from JACWTT010000040.1 coordinate 152,571, forward strand.
TGTGTGTGATTGATGAGCTGGCTTGCCCTTTCCCCTCATCTTAATTAATTCCGTATGTAATAAGATGCGCCATAGGTAATTGTACAATGTGACTAGTGGTCAGCTCTCTGCTTCTAATGGGACAGCAATTCCATCCTGCAAGGTGAGCACTTCTGATGTTGTGTAACTACATGATCCCCATTGTATGGTGTGATTTAAGCATCGGAGCGGTACACCCTCCTCAACGCATCAGAAGGAAAAGGAGGGGGGGTGAGGGAAATGCAGCTGGGCATGCACGCGCTTGTCCAGGTTTGGGCCGCTGTGCATGCGACGCCAATAAGAAGAGGTCGGGCTCCAGAATCGAACCAATAGGGCGGCAGATGGTACCAAGTCATCGCCGACCTGATTCTCAAATGTCTCTCCTCTGGCAATGGAATGAGAAGTAGCGGTAGATGCATTCCATATCATCGCAGGAGGACACAAGGTCGAGAGAAGAAAAAAAAGGAGAGAGGGGGGTGGGGTCTTTTTGATTCTGATCGAACGTCCACCCGTCCCAATCTTTTTCTAGCGCTTAACAAGACGAAACAAAGGGTACGGTACACCTACAAGCATGCGATCCTGATGCTGTCCCTGCTACTGATGTTGTAATTCATAGCGGTCTTGGATATCACGAAGAGGCGTCGGGAGGGGAGGTCGGGGCGGCTGATGGAGTGAATTGTATGCTGTGTGCTAAGGCCGTATTGAACTCCATCTTTGCGTATCTCTAAAAAGAAGGTGTGAATGCAATGCATCGTTTTTTGCTTCTTGAGGGCAGCATAGGCACCTAAGCGAGATATGAAACCCCAACATCTTGCAACATCCCCGGAATGACGGGCTGGGGCAACGTGCCAGGCTTGGCCAAAAAAGAAAGAGGGAAAAACCATATAAAAGGGTTCTGCACCCAAGGGTCGACAGATGGCCGAGTCTGACATTCCCGTAAATGTACCGGTACATCCATTTGTTACTACCCAGGTAGATTGAGCACCTCGCAATCCCCCGGGCATGCGACATCTGCTCTCTTCTTTTTTCTCTCACCCACTCTCCTCTGCTTTTGTTCTACCCCCTCCTCTCTGCTTTGCTTACTTGTCCTCGAGGCGCCAAGTCCTTGTCAATATGAGGTGGAAGGAGGGGAGGGGCCATGTCAGCCATCGACCCGATGGCGGGGGATCATCAGAGGCTGCCTATGACATGGTCGTCTCGTCCATACAACCCAGCCCGTCCCATAAACAGCCCTGCCTGCATTGCGCTGCCAGCCTTCGGTATGAAAGGAGGAGGAGGGAGGATGGGGAGAGATAATGCGCAGCATGCCTACAAGATTCGGAGAAATGGGATTTCTTCTTCTGTTTTGCCTTTTGCCCGGTTGCTCTTCTATGTTGGCGAGCGTTAGCTTATGTACTCACGATATTTCTCTTCACAATCGTCTTTGCTGATTAGTATTTCTTACCAACAAAGATTCGGCATTCTGATTCTTCTATTTTCTTTTTGTCTCTCTTGTCTTTTATCCACCAAGTGATCATCAACAGCTCATCCGTGTGTGCGTGTATGTCAAAGCCAACGAGTACATTACAGTCATTGCTGTTCAGAGTTTCTCCCAAAGTGGCCTTTGTAAATGACCACTGGCTTGTCACCGCCCAAACTACCTGTAGGGTACCTGCAGTGAGATCTCCTGTACACCCTTCTCTTGCTCCACTACCCTGTGCAAGGTACGTAGGATGCAGACGGCTATAATCTACCCTCTTCTCTCGGTCCCCCTTCAAAGCTAGGGTCCTCACTGAAGGACTACTGACTGCTGCAAGCTTGAATGAGACGTCGGAACTGCTTCCATAACGCCTCCCACACACAAAAGTATGTGCTCTCACTTTCTCTGTCTGTGCCCTCTCCCCTTTTCAATATCGTCCCCTCATTCTTTCTGCCCCCGCCCCCCCTTCTCTCTCTCTGGCTCTGTCAGGGCAGCATGCCGGGTACCTTTGCGTGCCCGGCTTTTAGCCGCAGTACTGTCCTACCCACCACGAAGTAGTCACTCCACACCATGAAGAAAAAGAAAAAGAGGCTGAAGGGCTAGATCTGGACCCGAGCCGCCACACCCTCTCGAGGCCAGTCATTACTGACCCACCTGGCAGCAAACCGGATCCCGGAGTTGCTCATCCGCTCCTCCTGGTCTGGTAGACAACTCTCAACGATCTTTCAGCCTCGGCTTCACCCGACCATGCCTGATGATCCTCAGTCAGACCCAGACTCAAGCACGGAGACGAGGCTTGACAAAGGGAAAGGGCCTGCACACGACTTTCCACCTCACAATCACATCCTGAATCTCACAAATTACTGGTGGGGAGATCACGAATGGCAGAGAAGTAAGCAGAAACCCCTCCTTCCCCTTATGATGACACTGTCCAGCTCTCGATGATGACAAGAACAATCCCTTGCCATGAGGGATATTAAGAGCCAGATGCTCTTTGGGTATCAAAATCATTCGTCCTACTGATGTTTGTCACCGATATTAGGTAAATTCGGGGCTCCAGTGAACTATCGGGTCAGGACGCCTGGTGATACATACTTGCTTCCACGTCCAGAATTCGGTATCTGTGCCCAAGATTACAAGAACGTCTTGCTAAAGTACGCGGAAATCTTTACGAATAACGAAAGCTTGGCGGCTCACCTAGGGGTGGAAATGTCGGAACCGGTCCTCTCACGTAGCATAGACCGATTCTTCCATGGCCCGATCATGACTGGCGAGAGTTATACTTTCGTAGGCTACCCCAAGCCCCCGGTGACCTGGCTGGACATTGTCCAGTATTTCAGGTGCAACCCGAACGGTTACAGGCTCGTGGCAGATTTGGACGGCCAGAAGGCCTGCAAGTTCATGCTCAAGAATATGGAAGTGACCATTACCGAGGAGGACTGCCGCACCGCCAATTCCGGTATCCTCGAGCAAAACGGCCTGTCTCCGGTTCTGCCGCTCGACGATGATGAGGCCAAGGAGATCTGCATCATTGGCTTTGTCAGACAGCTGTGCAAGCTGGTGAAAAACCCGAAAGGGGAGGTCGATGATTTCGCGTTCTTGGTCAGTATACACTACTCGCTCCGACAGCAGGGACTGATCCGCAGGCGCGCGCTTCTGCGTTGCCCACGGCCTGGCACCGTCGACAGGGCAGTGGCGGAGAAGCTCGAGAAGGAGCAGAAGAAGCTCGTCCGAGATGAGCTCAAAAAGGCCTATGACCTCAGTGTCCATACCTGCAAACAGGCGATAGCGAACACGATGTTGAAGACTCGACTCCGCCCGGCGCCTTCCGAGTCGCGGCTGATGGGGCCGCCCCCTAGGCCTGAGTTACCACCGGCCTCGGAGAGGCCACAGCGTCCACCCCCTGGGACTTTGCCCATCAGCTTCCTGGTGGATGACAAGGACGACATCTGGCAGGAGAAGGAGGAAAACCAAGACCACGACCAAGACCATCCAGATCAGGAGCAGCAGCAGCAGCAGGACTTTAATCTCGGGAAACTGAAGCAACGGCTCAAAGAGTATATTGTCCAGATGCCACCCCTCTTGAAGACAGCCACCGAGCATGAGGAACTATTCCAGCCGCAGGAGGTGCCGGCACGATTGAAGAGGCGACAGGGGCATCGCTTCCCTTCGGTCCTTCAACAGCAATACTGGACAGACTTTCCGCAACAGCAGCAGCTCTTCCAGCCAGCCCACCATCAGGGAGTATTGCCGACTCTTGAACAGCAGAACTTCTCGCCAAACTTTCCACAACAACTTCCAAAACATGGTTTCCAACCGCCTCCGAAACAGCTGTTCTCGCCCAGGTTCGAGGATTCGCTGGTCTTGCCGGTCCCCCTACTGCAGCAGCCTCTTCACCCATCCGCTTGCTACCCGCTGCGGGCCTCTGGAATTCTCCCACAAGAAGAATTGCCGGTTTTGCCAGCTCTTCAGCTACAGCATGCTTCCTTACCGGGCCAGCAGCAGCATCATGTCTTGCCGAGTCTTCAGGAGCAGGAACTCTTGCGGGTCCACCTGGAGCGAGACGATACAGTCCGTCAGCGGCGACAAACCATCCGGCCGGCCGGCCAGCAGCATCGTTTCTTTCAGGCGGTTCAGCAGCAGCAGCAGAAGCAGCAGCAACAGCTTCCTCCACTTTCTCAACAACAAAAGAAGACGAAGAACAAGAAGAAAGTGCGGATCATCGCTCCAACTGACCAGCCGGAGCAATCGGAGCCGCAGCAGCAGCTCGCGCCAATCCCTCAACAACAACATGCCATCCAGCCATTTGGCCAGCAGCAGTATACTTACCAGCCGGCCCAGCAACAGCAGGAGGGCTTCTCCTTTCAGCAGCAACAACAGCAGCAGGAGCAGGAGCAGCATTACCAACAACAGCCAAATCTGTTGCCGCCGCAGCAACTCCTGCATGAGTCACCAATACCACCGTGGCCACAGCAGCAGCCCCCATCGCGGCCGCCACAGAGGGCGCAAGACCTGCCAAGCACGGCCGGAAGGAGGCTGGCCACTCCCACTCGAACGTCCCGGGCGCTGGGCATACTGTCCTCTCTCTCAACGCTCTCGGCGGGGCGGAACAGGAGAGGAAGCGTGAGGCAGGAGACGTTGCCTGCCTGCGAAGTGTGCCACGTGACCGGAGCACGTTGCCGCCAGCACCGGGCGGGCCCCGACGTGGAAGAGGACCGTCCGCAGCCCGCAGGGTCGATCACAGCTCCTCACGCGATAGAGTACATTCATAGGAACAACAACGACGCCAACAACAACAACGAACGTGGTGTCGGCCAATGCGGCCATGTCGAGCACACGTCGACGCCGTCTTTCTTCCAGGCCCTGGGTTCCCCCTTCATCCCTCACATGAGGGCCCAATCTGGGACTCATGATCCGCGCACTCCCTCTCCTGAGAATGCTGCAACCCTAAGCCGAATGGCATTCGCTGGGCTAAACCAGAGCATGACCTCGCTTACCATGTCCCCTGCTTTCCATCATTAGAATTGTAATATAGACTCTTGATATTTAAAGGGTAGCAGTATGGCCTCTTTCTAGATGGAGAGTATGAACTACATGCATGTGGTCTTGATCTTGGTTGTGGTAATAGGGATGTTGATTCTGATAATGGTGACGATGATGAAGATGGAGATGGCTGTCGTGGTTGGTGCAGGTCGTCGTGGTGATGATATGATGGTGGTACTTAGTTGTAGTTGGGAGGTAGGGTAAGGTGGATAAGGGCTATTTTAGCGAGTGGGTCATGGAGACCCTGACAAGGATAACCCAAGCTGTCAAGTTGGACAGGGGCACAAAGGAGGGAAGAGCGACGATTGGTGTGCCGAGGTACAGTCATGGAAACACATCAGTACTCTCGTTTTTTCCTCTCCTTTTTTGCTCTTCTTTTCTTTCGATGAGTTGGACTCGCATCGGAGCAGCGTTTCTGGAGCATAGGCCCGGGAAGAGGCTCAAAAATTGGTGGGTCTGAGGTATCAAGAAGCAAGATGACATTTCAGCTGGAGCAGCGATGGCCATGGGAAAGGTCGTAGCCGCGACATTGCGACATTGTGTCTGGGAATAATCCTATTCATTCCTGGCTTTTTGGGAGGTTCCTCAAAGGAAAATATATTCTGCAGGTGAGGAGGATGCACTGTAGAATGCAGTGCACTGCTACGTGGTCTGGAAAAGAAGATAATCACAGAGGGCGTGCTGCCGTTCTAAGTACGAAAAGTGAGGCAAGGCTTCATTCAGCTTCTCTCATCGTAACATTACATCTCGAGTTAGCCTTTCTAGTACGGCTTTGTATAAATTTATGACTCAATATCTATCATCGTTTTTAGTCGTGATTGAAATGGTCGAAAGTTCCCCAATCACCCAGTACCAAATCGATGCTCCCGGGTGATACCCTGCCAGCTCTCTTCCAAGGTTCTTGATTTGTGGCTCAAGTATTAGAGGGTCTTGCTCCGATAACCTCAAGTGGAATCAGTACCTGAATACGATAGACCCGTTTCTATGAGGTTTGACATTGTAAGTTAAAATCCACGTACGATGAAAAGGTCAGTGTTCGGGATTAAACGGCCGCTCCTAGATGATGTTTGCTCCCGACATATCGGCGTCACTCGTAATGAACAATTGCTACTTTCTTTCAAGTCTGGTCTCTCTAGCCTTCTGTCAGAGGGACACGGGCAGTTCGACTAAGCGATAGCGATAGAATAGACGTGGTTCCATCAGAAGGTCGTCAAGGTTTTAGCCAAACATTGGCCAATTGAGCATCCCCACGTACCACCACACCATCTCAAGGAAGTCAGTAATATAGGGGAAACGGATAGGTGCAACCGGTTTCATGACTCAAGCTGTCAAGAACAACCTCTCTCTCTCTCTCTCTCTCTCTTCTTACTTTTGCTCTGTCCCTTCCCCTCGCTAGCCAAAGAGTCTGCTAGTTAGATGACGGGGTCTACGTCCAGAGCCGGTCATATTAATGTCAGCGTCTGAGCGCCCCCTTGGAGCGAGCACCGCGCTGTATCACTATTAGATGGACTATCATGTCAAAAGAAAATTACTGCGACGCCGTGTGGCGGCTTTGGGGGTTCCCCGCAGGACCAGGGCGTCGTGATGCGCTCCAAAAACTGATTTGACAATTCTGGCCGGCGGTGAAGTAATTTCGAGGAGCAGGGCAGAGGATTCCTCCCTTCCTGCAGCTCTTGCTAGATTCGTTCCTCTTTCTTTTCCCAGGGCAGTGCGCGCATAGTGCATGTAGTAGCAAGCTTCAGGCTCTGGCCTGCCGGCTGGGTTGAACACAACATTGGGACTTGATACATACAGCTTGTAAATCTTCATCATTGATATCAAGGACATGGCGTCTTTCGTGCATTTCTCGGAGAAAATGATGATTGAATGCATTGGAACTCGTTGGCGAGGTGATGCTTACCAACGTGGCAATTGTGGTCGGCAGTCGGTATGAGCCGCTGCTGCTGTGATCCATGGATGGAGGGGTGGGTAGGGGAAACGACAGCCCTGATCCATCTCCAAGCCCGGAAACAGGCAGCTGGGCTGCAACACACATCGACATTTTGTTGAAAGCCGGCCAGATACGAAGCAACCTTTTTCTCAATGCCGTTCATCAAGACCCACAAAGACGGAGTTGAGTGCCTGCTGATTGTACCGTTACACCTGATCAACATCCCTTTTGTCAGATTGGACCTGCATTGACAAGACTGCGCGGGGGAGGGGAAGAAGTAAAAACAAAGGGAAAACCAATACGATGCTGCCACAAACACCCCATTTTCTTCTTCTTCTTCTTCTTTTCTTTTTTGTTTCTGGGGTCAAGGGAACCACTACCTCAAGTTTGCAATTTCACCACTGGCTGGGCTCCTGATTATAGTGAGGACCGCAATGTATTCCCTGGGAGTCACTCCAACATATCTACGCCGAGACCATCGGATGACTTTTGCCTACATCTCTCCAGACGTTTCGCGGACGAGAATCGATGATGCCGGGTGTGGCACTGGAATTCACCTCTTGGGGTATAATTTTAGACTTCGCTACCCGAGCAATACTTACGTGCTCATTGAAATGGAATTCTCCTCTTCTGTCTCCAACATTTACCACTAGTCCTTTTGATAATACTCAATGCAGACAGGTTGTGCCTGAACTTCAGCATCTATTTACTGAATTAGCATGTATTAATCAAAACAAAGCTAACTTTGTACTGGATTCTATGGGGCAGGGTATGCACTGCTCAGGTTGCGAAGTTGAAAGTTATACTTTGAGAGTTGTAAAGCAATGGCCACGATGATTGCGGCTGGCTACGTCGGCTAATGAGCCAGTTAATATCGTTCTCGATTGGCCATTGGCTCGAGATAATTAAATCATAAAATTGAAGAGGAGTCTCAGTCGGGTGATTGATAGATGGCGAGTCCAACCGGGCTATCTGTCATTTTCTATGGCGGGATTGGCTGTTATCATGCTATGGGGCCACCTTCGAGCACCCTGCACCCGAAACTCAGACGGCACCAGCGGCAAAAATATGTGGCCATCTTTCTGTACAATGGAGAAGTCCTACGGGAATTGTTTACAGCGAGAATCGAGAGAATGAACGTGCTAGCAATATTCAACAACAGGTGTAACCCTATTACAGTTTATTGGCGGGTCTGTCCATGTGTGTACCTTATGTCGTGCCAGGGTCGTGGTCTGCCGAGAGGAAGGGTCAAGCAAGAGGAGGCAAGTCATCTCACCAGCAGAATGTGGGTAAGAAGTAGGTAGGTAAGTACTGAGGTATTTTTGCCACAGCATGATTAGACAATGAAGTCGTTTACAGTTGGCCAGCATCACAGGTCTGACCTCCCCCTAGCCGATGGCTTTAGCCTCCTCACCTTTCTAGAAGGACCCCAGGCGGAGGTGTCCAGCAGCTTGGTTGGTAGATGGACATGACCGTGAAATTTAATCGAAGGACTATGCAGTACAAAGGTTAATTTGGAGTGGGGAGAAGCACATGTCAGCATGATAAGTAAGGTTTTACAGAGCAAAGTTAGAGGAAAGAGTAGGAAATTCTAAATACAGAAACAAAAGGGAAAGAACGAGAAGAAAAAGAGAAAACAGGAAAAGAGAAGAAGAAAAGACCACGGAAGAATCTGTAGAATACTTGCAGGCCTTTGTCATACGAAAGTCAGGAGGAAGGTAGATATCCTTTTCCTAGTGACAACAGGCGTAGAGAGCGAGGAAAGTAAATACAAGAAACAATCGAGGGCACATTAACCCCAGGACCCCCCCCCCCTCTCCCCACTCCCTTCCAACCGTTCAGATATGGTGTTCTCCCTGGTTCCTGGGCATCAGCCAGTAAACATTGCAGTTTCCATGTTCCGTCCTAGGAGCTTTTTGCATACGCGCCCCACCAACAACGGCACCAATGATCAGGCAATCACACATCGACTATTGCCGCAGAACCGCCTCCCCCCCCCCCTCTTTCTCTCTCTTCATTCCCCCAATCATCTTCTCAGCCGCAGCCACCAACCAGGCAGCATGATCTAATTCCACAACCAACCGGGCTGGAACAAAAGAAGGATAGAAAATAACAGAATTAGAAATAAAATAAAAGATCAAAGCATTGACCAAGAGATCCTCCCCAGTCTTCTCCCCAATCGGCTTGCCACCTTTTCTCTTCTTGCCTCTCAACCAAGATCCCCTTCCCTCTTTCCCTCACACACAGCTTCCCACCGCCACATGATCACTCACCCAGTCTCAGGTTGACACCACCCCCAAGTTCCATCTCCATCACTTATCGCATATCTGGTCCACACACCAAAGAAAACAAAGACAGAAAGACAATAGCCCTTGTAGAGGACGGGTGAGATCTTGATTCCCAGTTTATTTCCAAGGGAATCAATGTTTCGGGGGATTCATTCAACACAACAGAACAGTCAGCGCGGTGGTGCATCTCAGCACAACACAGCACAGAAGGCTGGATGGATCTGGATCTGGCACTAGCTTATTAAACAACCAACCCCTCCCCCCGGAGACACACACACTCTCTCACTCACTCACACACACACACCACTACAGATATACCCTGCATGCCTGCCTGTCACATACTTTACATGTGCCTCACAGTCTGACATTGATCCTGTTCTTCTCGTTTAGCTTAGCCATCGCTCTCTGTTTTTCTTATTCTGTTCTTGGCTTCATTTCTTTTCTTTTTGGGGGGTATCATCACTTCTCACTCCAGGACAGGGCCGTGTCTCAGCCTGGCCATTTCCTCCACCTCCAAGTCAACCTGGACAGGAGGAGGGGGAGGAAGAGGACAAAGTATTAAGCTCAGCATCTGCCTCGGCTTTATTTTATTCTATTTATTATTATTTTCTTGGCGGGTGCTGGGCTGGCTGGGCTGCACCACTCACCACCACATCCTTGACTCAGCCGCGTCGACCATCTGCTCTATCAGCATCATGGGTGATGTGGACATCCTCGTCAACTTAGCTGCTGCTGCCCAGGCTCAACTGCTAGCCTTGCACACGACAGTGCTTGTTGAGAAGGAGAAGGAGGAGGGGGGGCAGCAGCAGCAGCAGCAGCAGCGACTGAAGCCACCGCCGCCGCCTGTTGCCCCGAGGCCCCAAGTCGAGGTGCAGCTCCAGGTGCAGCAGCAGCAGCAGGAGAAGAAGGCTGAGGATAAAGGGAAGCAGCAACAGAAGTACCAGCACCAGCACCAGCACCAGTATGAGCATCAGCATCAGCACCAGCATCGGTACCAGCACCAGCCCCAAGCTAGTTATTACCAAGGCAAGTCCCATCACGGCGCCTTCCCACCTGTCAATTATTACCAGGGCGATGGCCACCACCAAAATTATTACCACCACGGCAATTACTACCAAGGTGATTACCATCAAGGCAGGCACCACCAGCAAACCTACCGTCACCAACAACCCTACCAGCAAACCTACCAACAAACACAGCACCAGCCCTACCACCGACCCCATCACCAGGACCAGGACCAGCACCAGCATCAGCACCAGCACCAACACCACCGTCAGGAGGAATTCCTCCCAGATTATGACCGGCAACAATACTATCAGCAGCCCCAGCCGCACCAGCCACAATCACAATCACAATCACAACCACAGCAAAAGACTGTGTCAATATCACAGGCCTCCATCGAAGCCGACCCTGCGCCAACCTACCAGTTCCCAGGCTTGCGCTTGTTGAGGAAGAAGACGTCGGTCGAAGCCAGCGCTCAGCCAAGCTACCAATTCCCAGGCCTGCGCCTGCCGAGGCAGAGGAAGAAGAAAATAGTAACAGGCCCGGTCGTCCTCCCTAGGAAGCGGTCACCAGTCCCCCTGCGGGCCCTCGTGCCTAAGCCCCATAAACCCGCCTACGATCGCATTGGGGAATTCGCGGGTCCATATCCCTCTTCCCGCCACGCGTCCACCAAGTCCACTACACTCCAGACCACTGCCAGCCAGATTGTAAACATTGCCTCTCACACCTCCAGGATGGACGTTGTTGAGCGCGCCGAGGTTGCTGGCAAGCCACCCCCTAAGGTCTCTGGGCTCCCTGCACGCTCTGCCTTTGGCCGCGGCCAGTATATCCGTGTTAAGGGTCAGCCCCGCCGCCCCAAGAGCCACGGCCGCAGCGCGTCTTTCAGCTCCGTGGCACCGTCGCGCAAACCCGCAGACGCCTCCGGCCGCACTCCTCGCGACAACGCGATAAGTGCTCACATCCCCCCGTCCCCGCGAAGACCACGATCCGCCTCTGCCAGCCTGGGCACGGTTGTCGCCTCTGCTAGCTTTACCCCTCACAATCCCAAGATGGACATCTCGTCGCTGCTACTCCCTTACTCGCCCTCGCTCGCGCCCCAGACTCCTGACGACCTCCCTGCGCCCGTCTCAGAGGACCACAGCGAGTTCTCCGCCCCTCCCACCGACACCTTCTCCCACAGCACGTCCACCACCTCTACGCCTCCCACCACAGCTGCCGATGCCGCCAGCATTGCCTCCTCCGACATCCACGACCCCAAACCCGACATCGCCGTCGCCCTCAGCCCCCTTGACGACCACCAACACCACCACCTTGATCACGACAGTGACCACCTTCCCCTTGCTGACGACGCGGTCGTCGTCGAGCAGACTGTTCAGGTCGGCACGCCTCAGCCCGACCCACCTGAACCGGACTCGCCCCTCGACCCTGACCATGATGATGGCTATGTACAGGAGGCGGTCAACGAGGACACCCGCCGCCCCCAGCGCGGTCGCCCTACGCGTCTCAAGACCGGCAGACCCATCTACAACATTCTCCAGCTTACAGGCACCTATATACACGGCAGGAGACGCGCCAATGGTGACGACATCATCATAAGGAAGCGCAAGCCGCGAACGACGCGCATCGACGCGCCTGAGGACGCGACCCATCCCCTCCCGCCGCCTGCCTCGCCGCCCACGACCTCAACAAGGCCCAGGGCGGCCAAGGACAAGGCAAAGGAGGTTGTCAAGGAGGACGTCAACGAAAAGGTCAAGGAGAAGATCAAGGTCAAGGTCAGAGCCGAGGCTCAGGCCAAAACCGCCCCGTCGGCCATTGAATCGCGCAGGGCTACGCGTTCCTCTGGCACAATCAACCCCGCCGCCGTCACGACCAGCATCCTCGGCAAGCGCAGCCGCAAAGCCACGGACGGCTTGCGCATCTCACGCGAGCTCAAGAGGCTGCGGGACACAAACGAGTTTGTCGGCATCGACAAGAAGGAGGTGCTGCACACCATCTGGAGCAATGGCAAGTACATCGACCCCAGGGATCTGGATGAGGACGGCCAGCCTGTTCGCAAGAAGGCACGCAGGGGCGGGGTGAAGACCGAGAGCCAGCAGCAACAGAAACAGGAAAAGCAAGCCGAGGAGGCCGCGAACGAGGAGGCCGCCGCCGCCGCCGCTGCCGCCGCCCCACCTGTCAAGGAGAGGCGCGTCAAGAAGTGGCTACAAAAGGGACTGTATGCCGGGCAAGAGATCCCTTCAGACTGGAGTGCCGGCCTAAATGCCACGGACAAGAAGAAGCTTGCACAGCATCCGGAGCTCGTGCCCAGCGGCGGCAAGGTCAACAAGGTGCTCCCACCGCCCATGTTCGCCGGCCTGCGGCTCCTACTCGACGGTCGCGACTTCAAACTGCCTTTTGACGTCTGCAACCCCCTCCCGCCCGGCCAGCCCAAGCCGGAAGAGTGGCGCAAGATGGCCAAGAGTAAGTCATTGGCTTCTAAGTCCCCTTTGAACGTGGACTTGTTATGCTAACGCGTCGATTCCCTTTTTACCCGCCCTCTCAGATCGATTTATCGGAGATGCTGGAACGTACTGGCGCAAGACCGACCACTTCAAGGACTACCAATCAAAGTGCATTTGCAAGCCTGAGGACGGGTGCGCCGAGGACTGCCAAAACCGCATCATGCTATACGAGTGCGACGATACAAACTGCAATGCCGGCAAGGAAACCTGTCAGAACCGTGCCTTTCAGAACCTCAATGAGCGCACCAAGCAGGGCGGGCCGTTTCGCGTCGGCGTGGAAGTGCTGAAGACTCCTGACCGCGGCTATGGTGTGCGCAGCAGCCGCTGCTTCGAGCCCAACCAGATCATTATGGAGTACACCGGTGAGATCATTACCGAGGCCGAGTGTGAGCGCCGGATGAACGAGAAATACAAGAACAATGCGGTGAGTTTCATGGACACAAGACGGGACACACGCGAGAAGACCAAAAAAAGAGTTCCATATCTGACATGATTCCTCTTTTTTTTTCCTTTTCCTTCTCTATTCTAGTGCTACTACCTTATGGCTTTTGATCAGAACATGATCATCGACGCGACGACGGGCAGCATCGCCAGATTCGTCAACCACTCATGCGACCCCAATTGCCGGATGGAGAAATGGATCGTACACGGTCAGCCGAGGATGGCCTTGTTCGCAGGAGACAAGCCGATCATGTCTGGAGACGAGCTGACGTATGACTACAACTTCGACCCGTTCTCCGCCAAGAACGTGCAGAAGTGCCTCTGCGGGAGCGTAAACTGCCGTGGCGTCCTGGGTCCCAAAGCCGCCAAAATTCTCAAAGGCCAGACGAAGAAGGATATCCCGGTGGCCAAGCCTGCCAAGGTAGCCACGATGCCTGCAAAGGGCAAGCGGAAGGCGGTCTCTGATGCCGCCGACGAGGAAGCTTCGGTGGCGCAGAGCAAGAAGCGCAAGATCATGACGGCAGCTGCAGGCACCAAGCAGCCTCGGAACATCAAGGTGAAAGCCAAAGCAGCTGTGAAGGCGGCGGTCAACAGCATCTCGGTCGACGCACAGATACCTGGTCCGAAGAAGAAGAAGGCGCCCGCGACGGTGTCAGTGCGCAAGGCAAATCTTGTCAAGGCCTCCAAGGTCTACAACAAGAACGGCAAGGCGCTGCTCCTCGCTGACAGCATAATCTCCAAGGCACAAAGGAATGTCCAGGTCAAGCGGGTGGTGAAGGCCAAGGCGGCAGCGGCAGCCACGACGCGCAAGAAGAGCACGACTTCTGCTACCAAGAAGAGCACAGCTTCTGCTACCAAGAAGAGCACGGCTTCTGCTACCAAGAAGGCGAAGGCCCCATCTCGAGCAGCAGCCAAGCCCAGGACCTCCACGAAGATCACCATAAAGCGCTCCAACAAGAGTACCAGCAGGAAGGCCGCGACAGGGAGTACCTCTGCCAGTGTGACGGTCGCCGCCAGAAATTCAACCGCACGCGGGTGGCGCTCGATCAACAAACCCACCAGAGAGGGCACGGCCGACGAAATCGTGACCAGCACGATAACCACAACCGTGACCGGGACGACAATTCTGGCAGAGCCTGCTGCTGGCAAGGACATAGATGACCTTGTGGACAAGGACATGCCGGCTCCTGCCGAGGCAGAATCCATTTCTGTCAAGCGGCTGAGCGAGGGCGCTTCGGAGTTGTCACAAACGCAGGATAAGATTCTTGTCTTGACTGACCCCGCATAGACTGACCCTGTGAAAGTCCGAGGACGGAGAGAATGGCGGCAACCCTCTGAAAAGATGCGGATAATTGGTGAGCGGGCTGCCTACTTCAGAATTCGGAAGGGAGGGGGGGGGGGGGCAACATAGACAACTTTGCTACAATGAATGGCTTTTGAACAACCATGTAAGACTAGGGGGATTGCTCAACGTGCAGGACAGGCGGCGTTGCAAAAGGGCGGATCATAGCGCCTGCGTGGGCTGGTTGCCACATTCAACTGGAATTCACCAAGACGAACCCCGCCCCCAGGAGAGACTGGGACGAGTAGAGCAGGATTAGAGAGACGGGGTGGGAGAAGAGACGAATCTACATGGCCAGGACAGTGGACACTAAAGGGAGTTGGGAAGAAAGAATCTCGCAGCGAAAATGACTAGTTTTCTCCATACACTTTGCTGAGGGAAGAAGGGGGCCGGCCGGTACAAACCCCTGGTTGGGGTGGTCGTGTGCTTCTGTCTACGTCCACGGGTAATTACTTCTTAGGTACTCAATTAGGCAAGGGACAATCCCTTCTTCCGCCGACTAAGTTCACATGAAGCTTCCACACCCTAGCTGGCTTCGATCCAGCGACTCTCCCCAGGAGAACCCTTTCCATGGCCAATGAGAAGATGATTTTCAAGAGGGCATAAGTACTGATATAAGCTATTCATAATGACTGTTAGTTGCCAGGGCTCACTCACACTAGAGATTTCCTTTTTTAAGTCAAGAGAGGCGGGCTGGTGGTTTTCTTCTTTTCTTTGTTGGGGGAGGGGGGGGGGTCGATGCAGATGTCTAGCAGGAGAGGGTATGCCTAGAGGAATGGAGAAACAAGGGCTGCGTCGGCCAGGCTGTAGATGAAGTGACTGAAAAACATACATGCATGCATCATCATTTCACGTCACGACAACAATGATTGCAATGCAGAACAATTATTTCCCAGGCGTTGTTGAAGAAGAAGAACAAGAAGAAGAAATACAAATAGGACTATTCCTTGTCTTTTTTCATATAGGGGAAAGACCACCGTGGGGAACAAACGCAAGAGGGTCAGTGCCCAGGTGAGTCAGATCGGGCTCGTGATAGAGAACTTTCCAAAGTCTGACCCTAGCAGCAAGAAGCCGCTTGTCGTTTTGCAGTGCACCTGCTGTGTGTAGAACAGCAGACACCGGGCAAGAGGGAAAAGAGCATCTGAACTGAGTTGATGTTTCCTCTCTCTCTCTCTCTCTCTCTCTCTCTCTCTGTGTGTGTGTGTGTGTGTGTATGTGGGAGTCCGTGTATGTGGATATGCTTCTTCTTCTTCTTCTCAGCTCAGTCGATTCCAGGTGTCTGGAATACGAGGTTGTGGTGGACTGATTCACCGAGTTATTTTTTTCCGAATAACGTTTTTGCTGACCTATTTGTCGAGTGGCTGGAGGTGGCCTGGAGATGGGAGAAGAAGGAAAGGTAGGAAATGCATCTGCTGGGGTTTAGATGGATACTTCAGAATTGGAGAGGGGAAGGAAAAGCCGAACAAAGAGAGAGGACATAGAAGGGCCAAGAAAGAAGGGGGGGGGCGGGGATTGTTGATTGGAGTGCACCCATTTCCAACGGGAAGCACATGCATGAGCGCATCATCGTTAGACCGTGTCACTTTTTTGTCTTTTTTTGTTTGGAGGAAATGAGTTCCCATAGGGCTGATAGGACGCCTCTTCGGGAATACGTAGAAGAGGGAACGGACGGGCGCCAGGGAAGGGAGTGGTGGGAGGAAAGAGCCTCAATTTTCTCTAATCAGTGTGTCACACACGGGAAAGTTGGTGGTCGGCCGGGTGATGGCGTGTATGAGTATGTGGCGATGCTGACGGTATGACCACCACCACCACCAGCAGCAGCACCACCAGCACGCATCCTCCGCCGCGGACGGGTTGTTTTCCCAGGGAGGTTTTCCATAGAGCGAGTCATGAGAGAGAAGGAGCACCGAAAATGGCAGGCGATGAGAACGCTAGAGATTCTTTCGAAACAAAACAGTCAAACTAAAAGAAAAGGAGGAAGAAAAAGCAATATTCATTGCCAGGGCAAGTGATTGGGTCCAACCTCTCTTTGACATTAGGAGTCTCAGCCAACCCTTGGAAGTAGGCTGAGATTCAGCAGCGATCGATGCATGCTTGGTATTGAGTAGTTAGGTAGAGAGGAGTAGACTGGAACAAAGAGAAGGAGACATAAGAAATCGAAAGAAGAAAGAAAGAAGATACCACCCAGACAAGGCTCGGTCATGTGCTTATGTCCCCGGTGATGCTGGTCGGCACGAGTGGACTGGGGGGGGCTGGTTCCCACTGTACACCCTTGCACCTACGCTGTCTGAGGAATTAGGCAAGGCTTAGTGTTCATGTTTTGGATGAGGCTCTCTCGTTAGGTTCGAAAAGGAGACAGGGAAATTCTTCCTTCGTAAGCAGTGCCAGGGCAAGATAGAATAAATGAATGGCTCAGAGAGAACAGAAAAGAAAGAGACAGGAAAAGACTGCAACAGCTCTGGAAGCTAGCTGACCAATCAGGGCTGGTAATACAGACATCCTTGCTTTTAAGTTCACGAAACCCCTGCACAGTGCGCGCTTTGATGATCATATGCGTAAGGACAGACAAGAAAAGCATTGGAACCCAGGTATGTGTATATATATATATATCAAAAAGAGAAAGAAGAAGACTTCTGGTACACTAATCAAAGGGGGAAAAAACACAGAGATAGAGGGGTGGGGGAGGGGGGGAAGGAAGGGGAAAAAGAAAAGAAAAAAAAAGGAAAGAATCCAAAATCCCTGCTCAAGCTCGCTACGCCGTTCGCAAGTTGAAAGCGCGTTGTACAAGAACACCACCCATGGACATGAACATGAACATGAACATTCGGTTGAGGGCTTGCGCCCGTGGTCACCGAGACCTTGTCTGTCTATCTCCGCTTGCTGTAAACGCATTTGTCTGCCAGCCGTGAGGTCATACCCTTTAAAACACCCAAAAGACAGCACGTAAAAGATCAAGGAAATTCGTACAAGAATCTATACCGCCCCTGAGGGAAAAAGAGGCCGGGGGGAGGGGATGGAAAGGGGGAAAAACAGTCCAAAGAAATACAAAGAAAGAGAGAGAAAGAAAAAGTGTGCAAGTCTCCTAAGTGCGAATCTGTTTAAAAGCTTGAAAACACTTTGAATGGGCCAGGACGCTTCAGGCGCCCTCCTCTCCTTCTTGCATAGGATAGAAAAATAAAGAACAGAAAGAGTGAGCGCTGACGACTGTCGAATGAACTGTTGTTGGACATTGTCGAAAAGTTGAACTGTATTGTGGGTCTTGATAAACTTCCTCCTCGCCGTCGCCATAAGTCGTCTGTTGATACCATCCGGTCCGAGTTTCCGTCGACAGCTGTAAGTGGTTGGCAACAAGTCGTAGAGTTTGGCGCAGTATAGATTGCCCTGACAGCGATGGCTCGATCGTCCTGGTTATGAAGCTGACACGATGAAATGAAGCGTTGATGGTCGGGTCTCGATTGCTTGTTGCCCTTGTTCTCTTTCGTGTATAGGGATTTAGGAGAGCCGTCGATGTTGTCTCATCGTCTACTGCCTCACTTCTTGACTGCCTCGGAGTTGCAGAATCTGTCGAAAGCGTGCCCGCAGTGGAGGCAAGAAAGTGTCGTGCTGTAGTTCCAGGGTCCATGTCCACATCTGCAGCATACCCACATCAGGCACTTGACTTTGCTGCCCATCTTGAATGATAGAAGAGTAGCTAGGTAGGTGGCCAACGATACAGGACAGGTAAGGACTGCTTTCCCTTTAGGATACTGCTGAACGCGAGATCAGAAGATTTTGAATCTCGAGGATATGAACTGGTCAGACGATAGAGAAACTTTGGACTAGAATTTGAGTGCTCAAAGCTTGTAAATGTGCAGGAGATGATGAGTGCGAGTGAACACAATCGAGACAGACGAGCCAGGTGGAGGGAATTGGACTTTTTTTAAGTATCCTGAATGCTGTCATGCCGGACCACGAACGAGGGCTGGCCCAGGATCGCACTGCAGACATGAAATAAAATCCATATCAGGGTTGAAGGCGAGGCGAGCAGTGCATATTGGCACCGCCTAGCACCATCAGAATCCACATCCATAATTGATCGCATGGCCACGATTTCAAGGCTTACAAGGGCCCTGCGCCGTCTTTCGCACCGAGAAGGCACGGCCGTCGTGATGACTCTCAGGCTACTTGGCCCCGCCGTTGCTTGTGACTGTTCCAGGCAACTCTCCGGAAGTGCGACATGGAGAACTTGTGATAACGCGGGCGAGTCGACGGTCTGGGCCCAAATGCGGATGGGTCTACCGTGATGTTTCAGGAGGCACTGCAAGTCATTAGTAGGGGGACCAACGGGAACCTTCTCGGGTCTCCTCCACTAAGGGCTCGTCGAGAAGAAGAAAGAGAGGGGGGAGGGGCAAAAGACGACTAGGCGCTCTTCTCTGCCTCGCCGTCAAGGTGGCAGCGAGTCATCATCTCCAAGCCCCAGGCCAAGCTGTGCCGTGGCTGTTGCTCGCTTCTCCGTCCCGGTTTTCTCCCCCGGGAGCAACGTCCGAGAGCTCTGGCCCAGATGCGCACATTTGTCAGGACGCAAGAAAGGTAGGTGGTGAGTGCGCGGCAGTGGTGACATAACGAGATGACATGCACAGCAACCTCGGTGGCCGGCGACATCGATTGGTCCTGCTGATGGGTGGAAGAAAACAGGGACCGCGAAGGCAGCGATCAAACCATGAGGCCAATGAGCCCGCAATTCCTCCACATGAGATTCGCTAGAAATTAGCTTTGACCGAGATATCGGCATAACACCTATGAGAGCTCTTCTGATTCTCGGCGAGGATGGCACGGGAACGACGAGGGGACGACGCAGGCTGGAGACGTTGGTTGGCTGAATCCCGTTCGATGCCAAGTTGACGTACTATGTAGTCGCACAGGCTATTCTAGACTGATTAGACCCCTGAAGGAAAAGGAAAAGAAGAAAAAGCAAAGCCACAGCATGATGCGCAGGTCAGATCCTATGTGATCGTCCCAAGAGAGAAAGTAGTGTAAGTGAGGGAAGGAGGGGGGGCGGGAGAGACAGAGAAAGACGGGGTGTAATTGCGGGATGGACAGGAAGGAGAGATGGAGGCAGATGGAGAGGGGGGGGGGCTGGCCCCATCCAAACAGAGAGGGGGCGGCCCACTTGAGCCGCATCGCTGCAGTACGGCGGGTACGTAAGAACTACCGAGTGAGGTTTGCACCTTCCCCAGGCACCAGCCTAATTAGTGGATTCAAAGAAAAAAGAAAGAAACTCAGCCTTTGCCCGAAATGTAGCACTGTGACTGAAGGAGACTGGCATCATCACCCTGGGCGTCATTCTTTTTGGGGGGGCTTGGGCCCCGTCCCAGAGCAGAGCCGCATGCCGCCCTAGGTGCACTCTCAGAGTGCCCTGAAACCAGCGAGCACCGCAGTGTGAATCCTCCCCGTCTCCCTTTCCTCCCCCCCCCCCCAGCCCCCTCCAACACGGGGCCTTTGACTCACCTGAAGCATGTGCACACCGAGATGCATCATCGGTCTGCAGCAGGGGAGGCACCAGCTTGCTTAAGCCGCAGAGCCTCCTTCCATCGAGGCTACCGTCGGTCTTTGATCCACGTCGTTCGTCGTTCTTGTGTGAGCGGTGGAGTACAGCGCTCGCGCGCGCTGATCAGCAATCACCCAAGACGTTGGTTCGTTGCTTTGCTGGTCCTCACGCCTCTTCTGCCTGGGGCTGTGGCAGGGTGCGGCCGAACCAACCCAGGGTGTTTCTCATACCGCGGGTGGTTGTGCACATTGGCACATGCACGTGCTCTTTCGAGTCATTATAGGCCTGACGCTTGGTGAATGCGTATCTGCGCAAGTGTGCTGCAGATGTTGGTCCCTCCCCGCGGCCCTCCCTCCTTCCTTTGAGTCGTATGGCCCTCCCGTGTCCGAGGTCTGCCATGTTCCCCTCCTCCACGCTGCGCGTACGTGCCAGACGCGCCGTCTCCGTCTCCTCATCATCCTCCCTCAAGGCCGTCGCGTAAGGTTCCTGTGGCCTGGGTCGGGGTCTGATGGATGTACGGCCATGTCGTTGGGCCTTGGAAGGTGATCGGAATGGAAGAGTCGTCGGCCTCGTCCTCCTTCAATCAGGTTCTCGTTTCTTGGCCATGGCCATGGTGTTCTTGCCCTTGGCTAGTCGTGATTCTTCTCTCGGTCCCCTCTCCGTTGTTTAAAGCGCCACCCAGATTGGTCATCATCATTGCCAATATCATCCCTCCCCAGCCAAACTTGTCGGAGTATTCAGTTGTCTGGAGTTGCCTCGTGACTGGGCTTGAGTCTGAGACACATGTTCGACTTGGACTCTGGTCTCATCTTATTGCGGTCATGAGGAGATGAAATCCAGTTTGCCTAGTCATGGAGAGGATTCTGGATCCTAAATCTCAACCCTCAATCGCGAGTGCTTCGCTCGCCAAAAAATACAAGTCCTCATCATTCTTGGGATGCGCACGGCACCTTCATGAAGTCCGTACAGCCAAGTGATTCTTCATCAAAGAGGAAGAGGAAATGATGGACAATGAGAAAGAAAAGGACCATGAACGAAGAGAATAGGTAGTCTGCATCGAACCATGCTGCTGACCTGGCAGGCCCTACTAGGGTATTAAGAAGTTGGGAGAAGGGAAGGAAAGAAAAGGCAAATAGGGGGCGGCATGGTTGAATTGGAGCTTCTCTTGGATTGATAGACATCAAAGGCTACGACGATGGACCACCAGTGGTCGATTGAGCGTTTCCTTTCCGACCAGATGTCTTGCAAAGCAAACAACGGGGAGTAAACAGAATGAGACGAGGTAATGACTTACTATCATCGGGCCTGATGACTGCCCAAGTGGGCGTGGTCCATCCTTATGAACCTTCACACATGAAGGCTGTCGAGTCTGAAAGAGGACATCACCCAGAGTAAAGCTATTACCTGAAGATGGCCAACGTAACGAAAGCAGAGAAACGAGGAAGCGGAAGGGAAGGCTCTTGCCCTCTTTTATATCTTGAAAGATGAATCATTGAGGCTCAATAGAAGGGAAACCCCAAGGAACTTTTGTCCGCGTGTGATCGTATATACGCGTGTGTGGTCTTGTGGCTGCCCAGGTAGCTAGCCAAGGAAAGAAGGTGTGGTCAGAAGTGCAGGTTATCGTCATGGTAGCCTGCTTCATGCCCTGGTGGGTTAAGGAGAAGAGACCATCGGGGGGTCAGGATGTATTCACACCGGTGAGGTAGCGGTGGCTATTCTATAACACACTATGACATGATTCGCCCAAGGCTGCTGGTCGTTCAGGTCGCCTCATGAATGTTGTTGGTAGTAGTGATCGGTGTTTTGGTGACTGGGCGGTCGCGTTAATAGGCCCTGGACGGGGGAAGCCGGGCGACCAGCCTTGGACGCTGTTGAGACCAGGGTTTGTTCCAAGTCGAGAATGTTGGCTCCCTTCCGGATCTTATAAGCTCCCGAGGTCGTCATATGATTATGGTATAAATACGTGGCATCTAATGAACCTTGTCAACCTATTGCTGTCCCTTTGTGGCTTATTTTCTGCCCAATAATCGAACACTATGATCCGGGATTAGCCTCTCGCCGAGCTCAGATGAGGCCGAATCCACATATTTGGTGATTCTCCACTGCCAGGGGGGTATCGAAGAAGCCATAACCAAATTTGCACAGAATGGTGAACGACAATTCCTCAGTGGACGCCACGCTTCTCTTCTGAAGAGACCCACAGCCTAATGGGCTGAAGGATCGTACATGATCGATGATAGTCGTCCTTCGTCATGACTGGGGGAAACGTCGATCCCAGGTAGTGATATAAAAGGTCATTCGTGTAAATCTGCCCCGTCGCAGAGCCTCATCAAATGCCCAGAAACTACCAAAAGTACAGGGCGAGCACTATGCATGAAAGCGTGTATGATGGTGTGTAGACGGTGACTGTGCAAAAAGGTTCCCGCGTAGGCAGTGCCGTGCACGTTGGAGCGGCGTGAACCAGAGTGAGTTGAGCGGGTGGCATTTTAATAAATCATTAGACAACCCCACTTCGATGGCAGGGAACAATACTACCGACACGCTTCGTCCATATTCCAAGAAGAAACACTGACCTTCCGAAAAAGTGCTGGATGGCGGCATTTGATGCGTGGTGGCAAGAGGTATACGCAGGCCTCGTGTGGCTTTGCTCGGAACAACATCGTTATTTCAACCTGCACGCGTGGCCTTGGAGAGCTTGAATTCGCCGCCATAATCGCATCTTTGGCTTGTTTCAGGTGAATGATTGCCAACTTGCGGACCTTTCCCCCGCGTCTTTTATTCTGTACCTGAAAAGCAGTAGGACTTTTCGTTGGGTGCACAGAGGAGACAAGCGAGTGTGCAGTTGGCGGTTGTGCTGCAAGGCAACATTGACCAGCCCTTAGGCGGTGGCGGAGTGTCCAGAAGTTGCTACACTGGACACTGTAAAAATTCAGAAGGGGCAAATTAGTATGGAAAAAGAAAGACAGAAATGGAGAGAAGAAGAAAAGACAGAAGATCAACGAAAGAAGAAAAAGAAGTAGCACACGAGATCCTGGGGCCTTACTGGCGGCCATCGGGATGAGAGGGACAACATTACTGCTATGGTAATAATGGTATATCATTTCTCGTCTATGAAGGTAGATGGGTCATCCTCCTTCTAAATATGGCTACCGATTGATTCACGAAACAATCGACCAGCCCACTCGCCATTAGATGAGATTCCAGTAAATTGCTGCGCCAAATATAGAAGAAAAGGAGAAAGGAGAAGAACATTATAAGCAATCAAATTGGACGAGCGGTAGGTGCCCAGCTTTCATTTTACTATTTCTTCTTGATCTCGTTTCGCATTGGTGACTTCGGGAGGCGCGGATGGATCCGAGCTGAGACCAGCAGCGGCTCGCGGTTGGAACCACGTCTTGGGCTATCGTGGGTTGGGATGCCGTCTGCCTGGTTCGACTGGTGTAGAGGCGTCCGCTCCATTTCGTCTGCCACCGAGTTTTCCTTCTTTGCAGTCGTGCAAAAGGAGTTTCCCGTATGTGAGAGGGTAATTATATTTAATATTAAATTTCCGAACCATCGTGCTATGATGCCTGCAGCGCGTAACTCGATTAGGCAGAAATCACCAATATGGCAGGGGGTGGGGCGGCACCTGCCCATGGTAGGCTGATCCATGCACGATAGTCGGGTACAACAGTATCGGTTGCAGTTCTTAGATGATTGCAGTACTTCTGTATCCATAGTAGATACCATTGACAGTACTAAAGCTTGTAATGATGAGGAGTCACCAGCACTGCTGGAGTATGTGAATACAGGGCATGCTGGAGAATACTTGGCCCTAGACATGCTGGCCAGGCAGCCGGCAGGGTAGGTCTTCTGCAAGGACAACTTGCTTCCGACAACTCAGCAACAAGCTGTCACTTGAGGAAAAGAACGAGGGGGGAAAATGATGTCGTCATGTCTCTCACCCCACACAGCACAAAGGGCCCACTGATGAGGTTCAAGGCTGCTAGCAGATGTCTACTATGTACTACTATTATGCATTGTGAGCATTATGCATGCCTGCGCTCTCTCTCCGAGCCTGATCGTTTAGGAAGTAGGCAATGCAATACAGATCATGTCCTGCCTGCCTTATTATCCGGTTCTCGCTGCAGAGCACTTACCCAACTTTGGACATCTTCGACCAGGGCAACCACCATCTGAAGAGGGTACCGGGTTTGAGAGAGAAGAAGGAGGTAAAAAATGCAAAACACACAACCTTAACGCTAATCCGCTTCCCGTTCTAATGTCACCTACCCACCCACCGTTCTCCACAGCGCCTCTCCATCGGCTCGAGGCCACCCCCCCTGTGGCCTCCACCCTCGTCGCACCCACACTCACTCGTCCTTGTTTGGTTGGTCCGCTTGCCGTTCGTTCACATGTCTCTGCTAAGGCAGTCCGTCTTGGGTCTGGAGATTGGTAAACCAAGTAAGCTCTACTCCCGTTTCCCCTTCTCATTTATCTTCCCCCCTTCGTCACAACACTGCGAGTCGCGTGTTGAAGAGATCCCCTTCGAACGTGGCGTGGCGTTGACGTGGTGGCAGGAATGGCTGAAGGATCCAGGCCTCCTTCAGTGGCGTCCCTCGCTGCCGCCTCTGTCGCGGCCCAGGAGAAGTGCACGATCCAGTCACGAGCAAGGAGCCACAAGTCCCCGACGCGTTGGACGACGCGTATCATTCCCTTGTTTCTTCTCTGCGTCATTGCTTTCTCTTCTTGGACGCTTACAAAACCTATCTGTGGTAAGTAGCCTCCCCCTGGGTGGGGGGTAAAACACCCGAGACCGATGTTGGATGGGATGCTAATTTGGACCTTTTTTCTCTCTGCCTTCCTCCCCGTTCAGTCGACTTCTTCTTACGCAAGCACGAGAATCGCAAGGCCATAGCCTTTCTCGTTTTGCACTATGTCTCCTTCTTCCTCATGCTTGCCTCCTACGGCCGCACTCTTTATGTTGTGAACTACGTGCCGGGCCTGGTTCCTCGTTTGCCGAAACTGGGCCTCAAGCACTTCTTTACCCGCGATGTCTTCACTTGCCGGAGCGATGGGATGCCTCTCTGGTGCCACGACTGTCAAAACTGGAAACCCGAGAGGGCTCACCATAGCCGTGAGATTCAGAGATGCGTGAGGAAGATGGATCACTACTGCCCTTGGGCCGGAGGCATGATCGGGGAGACATGTAAGTTCACTCGACGGAGGTGCCAGTGCGACAAGGTTGGGGTGGGGCTGGCATTCCCTGCTGACTCATCTCTTGCAGCCTTCAAGTTCTTCATCCAGTTCTGCAGCTATGCCTCCATCTACTGTGGCGTGTGCCTGTCTGCTGCCGCTTACGTGACCAGCCGGCTCGTCAGGGGGGGCGCGGCCACCTCCACGCCGGCCATCGTGCTCATTGCTGTTGCCGGCTTCTTCGGGCTCTTCGCCTTCACCATGGCGGCTCTCTCCGTCCGTTATGCCCTTCTCAACCTAACTAACGTGGAGAATCTCAGTGGAGGCGACAAAGTCTACCAGCTGGCCGTCCGGGTGCCATTGGACCCGAACCCCAATGCCGAGTACATCCCTTCGATGGTCAATGGTCATGAGACCGTCGTCTTCCCACTTGCGGATCCAAACTTTGACGGCAACCGGTACATCTTCCTCCACTCCGGCGCGGAGGCGGTCAACCGTCCTCCCCCGGAGCACAAGTTCGCCCTCGTTAAGACCGATAAGGGCGACAATCCCTGGGACACAGGATCGTACTACACCAATTTCACGTCCGTTATGGGTGACATGGGCCCACTAGACTGGTTACTTCCGGTACGATTCTCGCCCTGTTGCGCTTATGACTGCGACTACCCCATGGGTCCGGTCCTCAAGAAGCTGCGAGAGCGCCTGGAGCGATCATCACCATCACGCAGCTTTTCCAGCGAAAGGACGGACAGAGCAACCCCGCTTTCTTGATGGGGACAGTGAGCTGTCTCACACATGTCTCCTGCTGACGATTGCGGATTATATACCCCCTCCCCCCAACAAAGCCTGCGTCGGAGAATTTGTATCATGTTGTTTCGTTTCGTTTTGTGTGTAATTTCCTTCTTTTTGCATTTTCGGCGAACGGATGGACTTTGTATCGGGATATGAATGAACGGGAGTCGCCGGACTGTCACCTTACTATACTTATTGTTGCGAATACCCCAGATATGGTGTCGGGAAGACTATGTGAGCATTCTCAAGCATTTTCAGGGCGATGGCCTAGCATTTCTCTATTCTATGTTGGTAAATTGGTCCGCCGGAGACTACGGACGCGGACTGGGACCGGACTGCTCGAATGACCACCTAGCTATACTTACAACCTTGAACACCTTAGGGCCGGTGGTGTACTAATATAATAAAGACAGACAGAGAGAAAAAGAAAAGAGAACGATCGAAGATACCATGCAATGCAAATCATTGGCGAAGAATAGATCTCGTCCGAGTTCGGGTCTCTCCTCTTCCGTGCTATTCTGCCGGCTGACTTGACTTGGTGAGGCGCGCGCCTCTGGAGCCGATGACAAGACATGCCTGAAGTCCGGTATGCAGGATCCAGCTCCCTATACGAGGCGCCGTCTTGAGCGGGCCGCGCCAGTGACTGTCGAGTCTGCGCGCCGGATGACACACTGTGGGAACGTGTCGAGATTCCAGCGCAAGCTATGCCGGCCAGTGCATCTTGCTATGCCTCTATTGACGCGTCTTTGTGCCGAATATCAGTGGATCTCCACGAGAGATGCCACGCCCTCGTGAAAACCTGGCCAGGGCGGTGAAAACGATAGCATTTATACACTACAAATGGTAGGTTTCGACTGAAATTTCCCGGTAGCCAATCCTGAAACAGGCAGCAGGCAGCTAGCCTGATGAGGTGGGCACCAGTCCAAGTATTCTTCTTTGTCTCCTATCTCTGGCCCTCTCTCTCTCTCTCTTATGGTACGTGGAAGGGAGACTCCTTTCTGCTCGTCCGATGCCTGGGCCAACCAGCGCGACTAATCCCTCCCCTTTCTAGATCTGTTTCATGCGGGCATAGCACTGACATGGACTTCGGGTGAGCTTCGAGAAGGCGTCGTTGCTGTCCAGGGCTTGAGGGAGGGGAAGGAACTCAAAGTTGAGCACCAGGACGACAAGCATGACTCGGAACTGCTGGGAGGCGAATTTCCGACCTAATTTATTTTTAAAGACAACATATCAGCAAAAGCAAAATTCCAGCCGGCAAAGATGGGAGAGGGGAAGAAAGATCTCAAGACTCACCGAAGCAGCCTCGTGGCCCCGCAGAGAAGGCCAGCTTCGGCACGGCCTTGGCATCAAAGGTGCCGTCATTGCGCATCCACCTCTCCGGGTGGTAACCGGCCATGTCGGCCTCCCAGACGGCACGGTAGCCACCCTTGTTAGCCCTGCTATTCTCGCTGCGGGCGGACTCGGGCACGACGTCTTCGCCAAAGGGCTTGTGGGCGACGTAAGTGCTACAGACGACGGTGGCGCCCTTGGGAATGCGGCGGCCCAACAGCTCGGTGTCGCACGAGGTCTCGCGCACGACCTCAGGGATGATGTTGCCTACACGCACGAGCTCCTCGACCGAGGCGTCCAGGTAGGGAATCTCGGCAGCCAGGATGGCCTGAACGTCTGGGGTCTTTGGGGTTGCGGGAAAGTGGGCGCGCAGGGCGGTACGCAGCTTGGTCTGCTCGATCTGGTTCTGGGTGAGGATCTTGGCCATCCAGGCCAGGAGGGTGGCTGTTGTCTCGTGGCCCTGGGGAGGAAGCGTGTTGGGGCTGTCAGTCAAGATGGTCACTGTGCGGGCTGAGGTGGGGGAGGGGGTTCTGGAGGCGAGGTGGCATAATGGAGGGAGATGATCTTTCTGCCTTACCGACATCAGGAGCAGGAAGAGCTCATCGTACATGTCGTCTGTGGTAGGACGGTAGATATCGGCGGGCGAAACCTTGGCGAACCTTCTCAACGCCCTGTCGAGAGCACATACGTCCCTTTTCTCGGCAATGGATTCGTCATTCCTCAATTCCCCAAGGTCTGCAAACCTCGCCTTCGAGCTCTCGATCAGCTCCCTCATCAACCTTGTCTTGGTGGCCCAGTGGCGCCTCCAGGTCGGCGTCAGGGAGTAACAGAAGTGCAGCAGGCCTGGAATGGGGCTCATGAGCGTCGAAGGAATCAACGAGAGGAAGTAACCGGCGGCCTCCCACTCATCGCTGCGAGGCGCTGTGGGCATGCTGACCGGCTCGTCCCTCTCGTCATGGCCATTGGCGGGGGGAGGCAGACTGCCGGCGGCGGCGCGTACGGCCTCGGTCTCGGCTTCGACCATGTGCAGGTCGGAGCCGAGCATGGCCTTCCAGATGACGTCGAAGGTGGCAATCTTGAAGTCCTCGGCAACCCAGAACGGCCTACCCTGGGCTGCGGTGGCCTTGGCGGCGAAGAGAGCAACCAAATCGGAGGCGGCGCGGTGCATGATGGGCGCGGCGACGTCGCGCAGATAGCCGACAGAGATGACGTCCATCCACAGGCGGACCTGAGCGCGCCAGACAGGGCCCTTGACCTTGCAGATGCTGGCGCCGGGGACGAGAGGCTGGAAGGGGGCGATGGTGGTGCGGCTCTTGTCGAACTCGCGAGTGCGGTTCTGCAGCAGGTCTTCCACCTCCTGGGTGTCATTCACGTAGACCATGGGCCGCCAGAAGGGGGCGAGAAAGAGCTGGATGACGGGGGCGCCGAGGCGGGCGAACTGGGGGCGGGTCATGCGCGAGGGGTCGCCTTCAGCCTGGGCGGCGGCTGTCAGTTCGGGGATGTCGCCCAAGAGCCGGCGCGTCGAGGACGGGTTGTATGGGATACCTGGGTAGGGGCGGCGGCGGTAGGCAAGGCGATGGAGGCGGATGAGGGTGGTTGTCAGAAGAGCCAGCAGGAGGGCGGCCATAAGCTGGCGGGCCGTCATGGTGGTGATGGCCGTGGTGTTGGTGGTGAAGCCAGCCATGACGCTAGAGGTTCATGGAGGGGGGAGGGGGTCAACCTCTCGGTATAAATGATCTGTATGATATATTTCGTACGACGATGTTTGTGAGTATAATGCAATTCGTTGTATTATACATGAGGTAGAAGAAAGGAGGATGGGGGGCAGGAAGAGGCATCATAGCTTTGTTATTTAAGGCACTGCCTGAACTGGACTGACCTTGACCGTCTGCATGCATAGACATCTTCATCCTTTGTCACATTTTGAAGGGCATGTAGCAGAAGTGCTGTGATTGAAGGCCCTCAATTGATGTCTAGCAGTATCTGCTTGTGTTGGGTGGTGGTATTGTTCTCGGCCAGGAGTTGATATTGTGCCCCGGTGCGGCTATGCAATCAACCACTGCAGACAAAGGGACTCGGCCCAGGAAGAAGAAAAGAAGAATAGAAAGAATGCACGAACCATTATTCCTCTTCTCATCCCGTGCACCAGATCGTCTTTGCCCGGGAAACAAAAATCATATTAGCCAGCATTTTGTCCCACCGTACTGTGAAGGTGAGATCCAAAAACAATCAGAGACATGGAATTGTCGTTAGTGGCGTTACTGTATTGCTGAGGAAAGTTCGCTCCGTCCTGTAGTGCTCCTTCCCAGTGCGCTTCCTGCCTACAATCGCTGCTGCCGTTTCCTAACTAGTTTTACCTGTCCGACCCTACGTCAACATGTCTGCAAATTCATAATGATTGTCAAGGTCCTTTCAAGTAACCAACCCACCCTCAAAAACCTCAAGAGATGACAATCAATGGAACGATAAAACGAAGATTGCATCGCACGGTTTGATTTCTCCATATTTTTGTCTGTCAGGTGCAGATGTCCACAACAGGCAGGGAGGCTCGCTCCACCACCAACGTCCAAGTCCTGGTCCACTGGCCATTGTCACCGCACGCCATGCAACCAGTGTGTCTTTTCTCTCTCTACAACAAACTTCCGGTCTGCCCTGAAAGAGAGAGAGATTCCTTGCTCAGCGCAGCCTCGCCTCAGTCATTCACAAGACCCCGTCCAAGTTGTGACGTGATGGCACCGTTTCACCACCCACCGGCCACGCAGCGAAATAACTACCCACCAACAGACGCGGAACCCTTTCTGGCACCTCTTTTTCCTGCACGTCTCATCAGGCTCGGTAGCCAATGACTTCGTATACTGACCCCTGCACCACCACACGCTTTACTTTCAGCTTTTCCCCTCTCTCCAACCCGCAGACAAACGACAAATTTTGAGTGGTTCCGCCGTGTTCAACTTTTTTTCCTCCTTCTGTCCTCCCCCCCACCCTCGCTTTTCTTTCCGTCGTAGGCATTCTTGTGGTTCTCTATTTTTATCTTTCTTGATTCTTGAGGCTCTAGAGCGGCTCTTTACGCCATGGGGTCACATCGACGTGACTCACTCGAGGGACTTTTGCGCCACCCGTGGTCTAGTCTCTCGCAGACTACTGCTCCTGTTTTCCCTCGCTCCTCCTCTACCTCTACGAAGCTTGGACCTGTTGTTGTTGTTGTTGTTGTTATACCTTCGGACAATATCAAACCGGGAATGTGTCGCCGGCGCCGAGGATATTTGGCCAATTTGATGGAGGGGACCGGGAGGGAAATGGAGGGAATATGGGGGCCAGCCGTTGCCACGTTACTGGTGGTGGATGGTGATGGGTGTGAGTGTCACCTAGCATGACCATGTGGGAGGAGCCTTGTTCTTCAGAGGCGTGCGCTGCCACGAGGGAAATGCTGGACCCCCCCACCGCGAAGGATGAGAGTGAGTAGTCTGCTCCCTCATGGAACACCACTCGGGATCAGCAGCTGCTCTATATGCTCGACCTACCCCTCGGCCATGCTTCCTCATTACAGTTAGCCATGGCGGTTCCAACCCACCGGAACCGAGACGAGGCTGCGTGCCCCTGAAAGAGACAATATTGACGCAGAGGACCTATAGGAGTTCCCGGCAGGCCTTCCTTCTTTTCTTCTCTGCTTCCTTCTTCTCGGGCATGCAGGATGACTGCATAGATCTCCCGAGGCTTGTGGCCACACGGAAACCGCACCGTACAGCTCTCTGCAGTTGCAGTGGACGTGTTTTCTTTTCCTTTGTGTGCAAGGCGGCTATTTGGCCTTGATGTGAGGGTGGATGGGTAGGACAAAGGGAAGTCCACGATAGGCAGGAGCACACGGAAATCAGGTCTGACGTTCGTGCTCACGGAACACATGAGGCTCTGTCTGCCCCTCTTTTCCCCTCGTGCCCCTCGCTCTTTGACGAGTGAGTGGTCAGAACGGCCAGATTGGCAAGTGGGAACCCTAGACCAGAGTTGCAGATCTCATGCCTGACCTGGGAACAGCCTGTCCAAGGCAGATACTCGAGCCAGCTCGGCTGTGAGAATTCCTCGGTCTCGATGCACCTGGTCCACGCTTCGATACTGTAGTGGAGCTCGTATCGGGTTGGTTGCCGAGAAGGTCGCGTGGCATCCAGAACGAACCAACGCAGGGTTGAGCTTCCAGAACATCAGAGGCTAGGGACTTTCCTTCTTCCTCTTCAGCACAGAGGACGGGGTCTCCCAAGAAACGAAGGATCGAAGCTTCGGCACGTCAGACGTTGAAATTACTGCTACACAAGAGATGGATTGGCTGTCCAAGTTTCCGGGACGAGCAGCTTGCTAGCGTTGGCAGATGCGTATCACGTTGCTTTTCTTGACTCCCTTGCCCCCCCCCCCCTTTGCCTTCTTTGCCCTCCTTCTACCTGCCTCCCTTCCTCCTCTCTATCCTCCCACCCACCGCTCTACCCCCTCCCCCCAGCCTCCTCGCTCTTGATGGTACTTTCCCCCTCCCTCCTCCCCATCAACGATCCCGGCCCGTCAGCCACCTCAGCGTTGTTGATAGTAACCGTACCCCTGGTTATGATCATGGACATATCCTTGTCCATACTCATAGGCCGGGGGGCAGCCGTTGCCTGTAGACGCAGTCGTGCACCTGGAGCACCGTGGATGCTGACAGTTATTGTCCTCGCAGACGCGGCTGTAAGGGCTGTTCGTATTGTAGAGGAGACTGCCTTTTCTCGCTCGGCATTGGCAACCTGGTGTGTGGGAGTGTGTATGTGTTAGCACTCTGTATCCTCAGAACACGGTGTATACTTCTCAGACAGTTCTTTTTTTCTCTTTACTCCCCCCCCCCCTTTTCCCTTCAGATAAGTAGCATCGTATGACACAAAAGGAGAGAACAGCCACTACGCACAATACCAGTGGCCCGCACCGGCCGAGTGAAATCCCCCGCCACCCCTGTATAGTCCATCAGTATTTCTTCACCTTATGTTGATGACAGATGTGTCAAGCGACTAATTACATTTTGAGCGAGTGAGTGATGATCGAGACTGTGAACTCGCTTGGGAACCAGAGCTCTGGACAGTGGAAACAGCTGGGCTGCACAAGCGCGTGAATCGGCAAGTCGAACAATAGCACGGAGACAAAAGAGCCAAGAGGACTTGAGTGAAAACAACAATGGAAACCGACAGACTGATCGCGTGCTGTGTGTACCGCGATGACCAGAGATGTTGTGACGACCTTGTCTGCCGATAGAGCTGAACGGTAACAGACACCCACCACAGCTTCAACGATTTATATATGTGCGTAGAGATAGTATCTATGGGCCGTGTCCATCTGCTACACCAAGTATTGAGCCTCATCTCTGGCCCAGATTGCTCTGCAACATCAAGGGAGGGCAAGGTAAAAAATGCTAGTATCAATTCGGGCCTCTGGGACAAAACGTCAGCCTCGACACAACCGAGATGATGTTCTCACCAGGTGGCTACGGCTCACCAGCCCTTTTTAGGGCAAAGTGTAGTCCTCGGGGCGGATCCACCGAGCCCTCGTCCAGGGCTTCAAAGCTCTCGTAGGATCCTGTGGTGTGCCCATCTCGTCACTCTCGGCACGTCGAGAATGCTGCTGTTCCGGTACACGATGAATAGTCCGGAGGGAAAAGGGGGGGGGGGGCTCCACGCCTGGACCCGGAAGGAAGGGGAGGGAGGAAGACGTGTGACGCTGTAGCCCGAGAATTATGTGGAGCAATGGCAGGATAGAATGGGGTCAAGAAGCTGCACCAAAGAAGAAACCTTGGAACGTGGAGGCTGGTAGGGTAGGGCGTCGGTCAGGACGATATGGAGACACGCAAGGGGGGGTCGCACATCCTGTGAAGAAGAAAGGTCGACTATGGGCCTCCGAAAAAACGACTACCTTGTGGGTGGACGGGGCGGTAGAGCCTCTGGTTGGCGGCGGAAGAAAATCTAGGAAGCTTCTGAAACCCTCGCTGCACGTGCTATGCTCGAGAAAAACGATGCCGGAGGGCGTTGTCAGTGTGCTCATTCTGCGGTAGGGCTGTCGGGGCCCGTAGCGTCGCAGGAGAAGATGAGCCGTCGTACCACCGCCACCATGTGAAAGAGAACAAAGAGACAGGAACAAGAATAAGAACAAGAACAAGAACAATAGGAAGGGAAAGAGAAGGAAAAAAGACAACTTTGTTGTCAAAATCCATCAGACACGTGGCCGAGCACGGCACACGATGACAGCAGCCTTATGAGGACCCGAGGTGATAGCAGCACGCCGGCTGGTCTGTCCTTGCTCCTTGCCCTCAGGAGCATCACCTTTTGGCAACAAGCCCGCCTTTTGTTATTCCGTCTCGGTGTACTAATATTGTGTAGAGTGCACTTGAAGCTCACAGCCATATCCCACGACGTGAAGAGTGGTGTGCGTGTCTCTCTCGCCCTATAATGAGGAATAAGCAAATCCGAGTACATTGACGCCGGTTATGGGGTTCATTAGTTTTCCCAGAGCCCTGTTCGCGCTCAAAATCTCGTCGAGATCCAAATTCTGTGATGACACATCATGCTTAGAAACGGAAGAAGAAAAGCCAATCGAGTCTGCCCCCCGGATTGGAAGTCAGATGGTAGGAGCCCGAAGCACGTGGGGTGGAGTATGTTTTGCCCACAGCCTTATTGCGTCAACAATGAGATAGAGTTTGAACGCGCTCCCTCGTCATCTGACATCGTGCATATGCACGACAGACAGTGTTAGGACGGTTTAGGTCCTCCATGTGTCTTGAGAACCCAGGCTCCGAGGAATCCTCGTTGCTACCATAGTCTGCGATCACGAGGGTTTGATAGACTGCAGAGGAGTGATCAAAGCCCCCGCCCCCCCTTCGGGCAAAATCCCGACGCGTCTTCGTTCGCCCTACGGTCCGAAGTTAGTAACTTGTACACAACGGAAGAACAACGTGTGTGTATATAAGAGAGAGAGAGAGATTCGGAGAGAGGGGGAGGAATCTAGCAGGGACAGAATTTGACAACAGCCCCTCAACGCATTCCTGAACATCACTTTTGAGGCGGTGATGCAGATTACCATGACTGAGTCGCCCCGGTGAGTGTCGGGCACTGAGGCCCAAATTATCCTCGTGTATGAGCACTTGATGTTAGACTCAGGGCCATGCAGATTACTGTTGTCTGCTGAGGTTCTCGGTCATAATCGATCGGGTCCGTGGCGACGTAACGAGTATGCATGCTCGGGAACGTAGACACACGGTGAAGCAGAAGCAGACCGGATTAGGACGTAGTACTGGGGCGAGCACGAGCAAAGCAAGAGTGGCAGTCCTCCAGCTCATCGACATGTTCGCTTCGATGAAGATCAAAGCCACGTGCGTTGCTGGTAGCAGGAGTGATTGCGCTGCTTTCCGCCCTCGTCAAGCAGTGATAGGCCCCCATTAGAACAGATAAGGAAACTGTCACAGATGGGCGTAACATTGCCGCAGACGCATCAGTTATTTAAAAGAAAAGAAAAGAAATTGAGAAACAAGAGAGAAGAGGGGAAAAGAGCGAGAGCGTCGAAGACCTCAATGAACATACCATGCAATTAGAGAGAGGATGAACTGCTCTCAGGACACATGGCATGGAATTCAAATCAACAGCAGCAAGAATCGTCACACCAGATCCGATGTCTTGCAGTGTTCACACGACGTCACACTTGGTCTTGTTTGGTTTTGGACGGTACCCAATCCCCCCTCCTCCATCATCATATAGGACAAAGGTCCCATACGGCAGGGACAGCCGCGTGCGCAGAAGATTGCCTCTTGCCACTGAGTTTGCAATCATTGTGAACATACTGACCCTCGAGTCGGATCTGTCTGGTCGCGACTTATGGGGTTTGACCTCGCCCAAGGGGGTTTTCCGGGGGCGGGGGGCGGGGGGATTCTCGTTGGCGCACCACTCATACTCTTGACCGAGAGCCCCGCCAGAGCAGTTTTTATCAAGCATTTCGTAAGCCAGCACATGTCCGCACTTCGATTTCCCACGTGTGCTCATGAAATGTCGACAGCCATTGCTCAATGATTACCAGATTCTCTGCAACGTCAAACTCGCTCTTCCGGATGGTGAGGGGAGAGTAACCGAACGAAGTGCCGCCGCCGGAACACAGCATGAGTAAGCACCCAGCAGCATCCAGCAGAGGATGATAGTATCAGAAGAGGGAGAAGACAAAGAAGGACATGAAGGATGAACAGAGGGATACCGTCTCCCCGTCCACCTGTCTCTGCTTGCTAGAGGAGGGTCCAATCCCTATTTGGGTAACCCGAATGTACCGTGGAGGTTTTGACGCTCGCTGTGGTGCTCGGGCGCCGTAGGGCCATCAGTTGAGGAGAGACGGTACATCGCCAGGGTCCATCCCATTGAGAACTGGGGCATCATAATGGAAAATAGTTAGCAAATTAGGCGCATCTGCTTCCTGAGAGCAGTGGTTAGTCACAATGTGACGGGTCGTGGACAAGAGGAGAGGTTGATTGAGGTAGTTAGTGTGTTGGATGCTTTACGAAAATTAGTCGATACCCATGCCATGTTTATCGCACTATCAGAAGCACATGATCTGACAAGTGCACATCTGTTAAATGCACTAACGCCGCCCTTACCAAAATGCAGGGTTATCCCCCTACACGCCCGTTGTGGACGTCCTCACTCCAAAAGGACGACCTCATCCAGACGCCACTTGCGTCTTGGGACCCTGAGGCGCTGCAGAGATTGTTCGACGTCTCTCGTTCCAGCTTGACCTGTCATGCAGTCTTTGGTATCGTCATGAGCGCCTGAATCAACCACATTACCTGGCGCCATGTCGTCACCGCCGCCAAGCTTCAGGCAGTCGTCGCCGGCGGGCGCTCCTGGGCGCCAGAGATCCAAGTTCACGTATCGCAACTTTGCTCATTTGGCATCCTATCCAACATCTTGCCCTCTCCGAGTCGTGGCTCATATCGACCTGGATGCCTTCTATGCGCAGTGTGAGATGCGGCGCTTGAACCTTCCCGACGACCAACCCCTAGCTGTGCAGCAGTGGTACGGCGGCACCCTTTCTCTTCTGCAAAAGAGTTTTGATTTAAAATAAAAAGAATCAAATGTGCTGACATACGCGACAGGCAAGGCTTGATTGCTGTCAACTATCCTGCCAGGGACAAGGGCGTTGGACGATTCCACGACATTGGCGAGGCAAAGAAACTTTGCGAGAACCTCATCTGTCAGCATGTCGCGACATGGCGGGAGGGCGAGGAGAACTGGGCGTACCGAGACGACCCCTTGGTGAATACTGACAAGGTGTCACTGGACCCGTGAGAATCCTCCTCACAGTTTTCTCTTATTGCTTTCTTTCTTTTGTTGCTTGCGGGGAAACCCAGCCAGCGATGCTGCCACATCATGTTGACACTTTAATACTGCAGTTATCGGATGCAGTCGAGAAATATCCTGTCCGCCATCAAGGAGTCGCTTCCGGCAGATCTCCAAAAGGTGGAGAAAGCATCTATCGACGAAGTGGTGAGTGCCAATGTCTGGTCACCGGACTTCCCCTCCCTGGACCTGCGAGGTGGATTGTTTCTAACGGCCATGTCTACCCAGTTCCTCGATTTATCTGCTCAAGTCCATTCTATCATGTCCGCGCGATTTCCAGAGCTTAACCGCCCCCCACCCTACGATGATCCTACTGAGAAACTTCCCGTGCCATCCATCACGGCACTGGACTGGAAGGCCGACGCCCTTGTGGACCTGGATGATACAGAGACCGAGACTGATGACCCGGACTGGGACGACGTGGCAATATTGATCGGGTCAGAGATTGTAAGGGGCGTTAGGGCGGCTATCCGTGACAGATTGAACTTCACATGCGTAAGCAACACCCCCTACTGAGGTTGCAATGTGACCTTTGAAGATAAGCTGACTGGCTTCCTGGTGCAGTCGGCGGGTGTTGCCCAGAACAAGATGCTTTCGAAATTGGGCTCTGGCTCCAAGAAGCCCAATGGCCAGACAGTCGTCCGAAATCGCGCCATTGCTCACTTCTTGTCGGGCTTCAAGTTCACCAAGATACGCAATTTGGGCGGCAAGTTGGGCGACCAAGTTGCGCAGACATTCGGCACAGACTCCGTTGGTGAGCTGCTATTGGTACCTATCGAGCAGCTCAAGCTGAAGTTGGGAGACGACACGGGAAGTTGGGTATACAATACCATCAGGGGCATCGACCAGTCGGAGGTCAACTCCCGGGTCCAGATCAAGTCCATGTTGTCGGCCAAGTCATTCCGGCCGAGCATCAACAGCACCGAGCAGGCCATCAAATGGCTTCGCATCTTCGTGGGTGACATCTTCTCCCGCCTAGTCGAAGAGGGTGTTCTCGAAAACAAGAGGCGTCCTCGGACCATTAACCTTCACCATCGCCACGGAGGTCAGACCAAATCCAGACAGGGCCCAATTCCTCAGGGGAAACCAATCGACAAGGAGATGCTGCTCGGACTCGGAAAGCATTTACTGAACCAGATTGTCTTGGAGGGCAAAGTATGGCCCTGCGCAAATTTGTCGCTCAGCGTGGGCGGCTTCGATGAGGGTGTGACCGGGAACATGGGCATCGGCGCGTTTCTTGTCAAGGGAGAAGAGGCCCAGGCTCTGAAGAGGACTTCTCGGGAGGCTCCTGAGGAGTCGTCCCCAGACCACCATGATAGCTTCCACCAAGCCCCTCCGGGCAAGCAAAGAAAATTGGACAAAAAGCCAGGAATCCAACAATTCTTCTCGAGACAGCCCGACAAGTTTGCAGGCGGCGGCGGCACCTCCTCTCCGAATACGAGCAACGGAGAAGTCGAAGGTAGTGAAACGTCGCACGGTCACAACCGCGATCCTGTTCCGGAGCGACAGTCTACACCTGCAGGACTTCATGCGAGGGAGGGACTCGACAGTGACCGCCAGATGCAGATTCCAATAGCGGCTTACACGTGTGAGCGCTGCAGGGAAGGCTTCCAGTCTGCCGAGGGGCTCCAGTGTCATCAGGATGAGCACCTTGCCAGAGACCTCCAGGAGGAAGAACGTGGCAGTCGAGCATTTGTTAGCCATGGCGCTGCATCTGCAGCTGCAGCATCCTCCTCGTCATCATCCTCAACTCGCAACAACGCCACCCGCACGGGAACACCAGGTGCAGCGGCAAGACGGCCCACCAACAAGAGCAAGCAAAAGATGGAGACTGGTCAGAGCAAGTTGAATTTTGGATGACCGGGCCTCACATCATCGGAAAACAAGGGGGCCCCCCCACTGCATTCTGATGCCCAATAAGACGGAGCAGAGGGTTTTCTTCTCGCCAGCGTACAATCTAGCATGCTTTGCGAGTCCCTCGGGGATGTTGATGAAGGCGGAATAGTCCACGCGTCAAGGCTTGTGACCAAGCTTCAGGTGGCATCATCTGCCGGGAAAGCATACAGCAGGATGAGCTTTCTTGTCCCGTTCCACTGCGCCAGCAGTGACCGGAGAACACCGGGTCCTTGTCCGATGGAGCCTCATATTTGACTCTGAATGAAAAGGAACGCCCACGACCGCTGCTCTGGCCCAATACCCACCGACATGTTGCACCATCCAGCCAGAAATGTAGTGAGGCGGCAGATCAGTCTTGGCCCTCGACTCGCTTGCTCCGGAGCCCTGACTGCTGACCACACACACACACACACACACACACACACACACACACACACACACCTCTCGGTCAGAATGACGCATCTTGACCTGGCCTCGGGTCTCGAAATGCGTGCGTCTTGTGTCTGGAGGCCGCGGGTGAGGGGTTGAGGCACAGTACCTGCAAGGGCGAGGTTGGATCGACCCTCACGCATGCCGTCCTGCCCTACCACTAGGGAGACAATTGATCCCATTCACACGAGTACGTATAGAGCAAAGCCATGATCATCGCAGCCAGAGCAACCTTGACTACATACTTCCACTACATTAT
This sequence comes from Cryphonectria japonica, assembly GCA_014851275.1. Taxonomy (NCBI): domain Eukaryota; kingdom Fungi; phylum Ascomycota; class Sordariomycetes; order Diaporthales; family Cryphonectriaceae; genus Cryphonectria; species Cryphonectria japonica. The sequence continues at coordinate 191,873 of JACWTT010000040.1, forward strand.
AGTACATCCTCTGGTGCCAAGTTACAAGGTCTCGCAACACATTCGTTCCATCGTGAAGCCCCTTTATTTAATATGGTTCCGATTCTGCCGTGACGACGCGGGTACAACGATTATCTCGTTCTTACTGCAACGTGCCTCATCAGGTGAAGGTCATCCAGTCCACATGCGGAGTACCGTACGTACCATGTACTATGTAACTCTGTATCAGTATCTATGGTGTGGTGGCAAAGCTGATTGGACAATACCAGGGCGCCTTGGACCCATAACCCCTGTTCCCGCCCAACGTCGGGCTCCAGCGCATTGGAGCCCAACAGCCTCAGGCCAAAAATGGAGGGGAAAAAAACAAGAGGAAACCCACACACAAGGAATTTTCACATCACCTCAGTGGGCAGACCAAGAGGGCAGCACCCTCGTGCTCTGCTCTGATTTGCCTGCTAGACACCAGTGCCGTTGCTATCGCGTCGGCAGGGCCTTGGGTGGTCTGGGTTTTGGACCACAGGCGCCGTCGCGATTGTCGGTCGACATGCGGGCGTGGAGATGACTGCTGCATACGAGCTCGCCACTGGGCGATAACAGCGATGGGTGGATGGATGGGTGGATGGACCAAGAATCAAGAACTTGGACGAGCGCACTCCTCTCCCCGCCGCTCGCCAACCTTGATGATGATCTTCGTCCTTGTGATGCAGTCAGTGTATGGGAGTACCACCAAAACAGTGTACGTAAGATTGCGCGGCGTGGTGACCGGCAGCCTTGCCACCAGGAGCAGCCATGTTGGTAGGGTAGCAATGGCGCCTCGTGCGAAGCTAAGTCAAACACGCGCACACACACAAAACAAAGAAGATGTGGTGACGGTCATGGGACAGCCCCGGCTCTCGAGAGAGTTATGTGTGTGAGAGCGAGTGAGTGAATGGTCGGATCATCATCTATTGACGGTTCACAGCATCGGTGTACAACAGAGTTGGTGGAAGAACCCCGCTGGCGTGGCTGGAGGAGGTCCAATACTAAGTACTCGTGTGCGTTGCGGTTCCGCCGTCCGGTCAGCCGGCCTCGCTCTATCCATGAGCCAGTCTGCCTGTTTAAGCTAAGACCCAAAAGAATCACCGAGTTGAATGCGGCTGCAAGCCTCAGCTGCGGGCTGTCGCGGGCTGATTGACGAGCGAAAGCTTCTGTGCTGTATCCCATATTCCCATTTGCTGCTGACGACAGACTAGGGAGGTTTTGGTAAAAAGGAAAAGAAGAAGAAGAAAGAAAGAAAGAAGAAGAAAAAAAGAAGAAAAGAACGAACAAATCCGGGCCGACGGGCATCGCGAGCTGGGGGATCATCCTCTCACCGCCGGCCTAAGCCTGCTGCATCTCTCAATGTCTGGCGGTGGTATGGGATTGCATGGACATCTATTCGCCCATTCCATCCCCTCTCTTGCTGACGAGGTGTACAGACAGGAGAAGTTGGGGGTTCAGTCCGCAAGTACTGACCGGCTGGGTGATGTTGACCAAAAGAGATATTGACGAGTGTCTCAGGATTGGAGTGAGGAGAGAAAAACAAGCGAGCGACCACGGAGGAGGTCGTCCTGCCTGGCGACAAGGAGGCAGTCGCTCAGTCGGTTGCAATCTCACCCAAGGTCGTCATTCTCCTTACTGCCATCATCATCACCTTCATCCTAGTCACCAACATTCATCTGAATTTATCGTCATGACGAATCAACAACAACAAACGGCAGAATCAATGACAACAACATGATCAACGGACGACTTCCTGAACCTGCAAAGGCGACAGGTTTAGCCCCCATCATGCGTGCATTTCGATGCTGCCGTTGCAACACTTGTTTTAGGTACATTTCATGACCCCAAATCTAATGGGCGCGAGCCCTGGGCTAAACTTCCTCACCGTAAGGATCAGTAGGTACATTCGAGGAGGGGGGAGTGGTACCGCTTGGCCGACCAACCAGGCTCTCCCACGCAAGCGGTGATCTCCCGCTGGCTCACCGGGAACCTTGTTTGGACCTTGTTCTAGTTGCAAGTGTCAGTTGTACCATGTACTACAATAATAAATATGCATGTACATAATGGTAGGGGCTGGGTCTGGCCAGAACCTTTTCTCTTGGTCATGTACTATGGCATTACGATATGGCGGTACGGTACTGTGGTACATTCTGTGGTACGTGCCACACACATACTTGTACTATGTAGTAGGCGCACACCCACCTCTCTCTGGCTCGCACGCTCGCTCATGCTCCCTCTCGGAAGGCATGCCCAGTCGAGGACCCAGGTCATGCTGACCATGAGCACCAGCCTGCAGTGCGCAGCCTGTTTCGTCCTCCGAAGGGGGTTAAAGGCTGGTCGTCTAGTCAGGAGCTGTCTCGCGCGAGCTGAGGCAGTCTCGGAAACTTGAGGGAAGAAACAATCGACCCAGCTACAGCTTGTTGCATGACATGCTGGTGAGATCCTCGCCCCCCCCCCCCCCTTCCTCTGTCACTCTTCCCCACGCGCGGTGCCTGACGTGGAGAGAGAGAAACAGGACAGCACCAGGGAAATCCGACAGCGACCCAATCTTTTTGGGGACACCCAAGAATGTCGTCAAGCTGCCTGACAAGCCCGGGAAGCCCCTGTTCCCGTTGCATCGGTAGACTCCCTAATCCTGCAGCTCAGGGGAGATCTACGGCGCTCTGTCAGGCTGTTGGCCAGGCCTTGTGTGGCCCGTGGCTCCACTGGAAAGCCCCCCCAGCCAACGGTAGGCCCAGGATGAGGTCCAGCAGGCCCTTGTTTTCCCCACTAGTGACCTGCCAACCACCTCACTCTGGGATGTATGGGGACCGTATGGAAACAGGCCACTACTTGCTGACTGTGTGCCAGTGTCTCTGTGGGCTGTGGTACTCTTCGCTCTATGTACCCTCCCCCCCTCCCCCCCTGTGTGCCCGCCTAGTCTTGCCTCTCTCTGTGTAATTTTTTCTTCTGGGTCTTCCACAGAGGGCCAGAAGCCCTGTTGGAGAACTCTGAGTTGGGAAGGATCCACTATGTAGCAGCAGCAGGCTCAGGCCGCCTATCCTGTTGTTGAACCTGCGCCTTCCTGGCGGCCATTCACTAACTCTGGGTCTGAGAGTCACTCGCTCCTTTCTAGCAGCTAGTGTTCGAAGGTCTCGGCCCCCCCCCCGTCTCTCAACCTACCTCCCCCACCGCTGTTCCTTCTTCAACCAGCTTGTCCCCATTCTCTTTTCCCCCTCCCAGACCGACCACCCTGTTTCTCTTCACAACCTCCCAAAACCGCCCACTCGTCGTAGACACCTCGACATACAAGCAGTTATCCCTTGTCTTTCCTCTTTCCTCCTCGGGTGCCAGCTGTCTGTTCTTTTCTCCTTCTTCATTACACTTCGTGGCGGCTTCCGCGTCAATCTACTTTTCAACGCTGAACAGGAAATCCCGCGACCCCTCTCGTTCTCACTCACATCCCCGTTAGACAGGACGATCAGCACTTTTAGTTGCTTTTTGCCTTTGCCACACCCGGCCTGCACACGATGTCTTCAAGAAGAGATGGCGCTTCAGGCGCGGCGCAGTCCTCGGCGCCACGGCAAAACGAATATTTCGTACCTCGTGATGGGATAGACCGAGAGGTCATCACCGCCGACATTTGCCGCTACCTGGGCAACGACGCGCTCGTCCGACCTGGAACCTATACTGTATGCCTCCCCCCCCTTTCTTCTCGTTGCTGCCTGGTCGTTGGCGCGCGCGCTTTGGGATACAACATCGAGGGGAGGAGACTCTCCTCCCCCCTCTTAAAAAACGAAGATAAAATTGTATATATTGATGTCGCCTTTTCTTCACAGGACCCGACTACCGGCCAGATGATGCAGGGCTATCGTGTCACTGCCTATCGAGCTCTGACTACTGTACGTGTTATCTGAGTTGCGCCCTCCCAACCGATGCGCCCACGGAAGCTAAAAGTATAACTTGTCATGTTTCACAGGCTATGATCCAGGATCTGAAGAACGACTCCGCTCGCTGGGAGCAGGAGAGGAGAAGTCATTCTGGCGGTAGTGGAGGTATAACCACCTCGAGCGATCTGTCTTGTTTTCTTGTGGGAAGCACACACTCTAACACCCCGACAGCGAGATACAGCGACTCGTCCAGTCGCTTCAACAGCGCATCGACCCCTGCACAGTATGAGTCTCCTGCACCATCCTACCCTACCGGCTTAAGCCGTGATTCTTATGACAATGTGCTCAGATACCCTGGAAATGATGCTCCTGGATACAGTGGCGCCGGAACGGGACCAGGAGCAGCAGGCTTTCAATATGACAACCGACAGGCATCATATGGCAACCCTCCGTACACTCAAGGACAGGCCTTCTCACCCCAGGCACCGGACAGCAGGTATAGCGCACAATCAGGACAGGGTGCCTATACGCAAGGTCCTTATGGCACCACCGTATACAGCGCGGAGGGAGGCGGCCCACCGTACCTCGACGTCGGCGCGCACCAGACGAGCCGGTCTGGTCGTCCGTACCAGGATTCCAGGATAACGGGCTCTGCCTACGTACCTCAGCCCCAAGGCGCTGGGTATTATAGTCAAAGCCAATACCAAGGAGGCCACCCTGCACAGCCGCTAGACACCGTGTATGGCCGTGGGAACACTTACCCGACCCAGCAGGACTACAACTCCTCAGGCCAGCCGGTTTACCAGTATGACCCCCAGTCCCAGTACGATCCTGCGAGCCAGAATCCCCTTCCTCGTGCGACCACTTCCTCCCCCACCAGTACACCAGCTCAGACAGGAAACAGTGGAGCCTCTCATTCCCACCGCCACCGGGAACGCGACACCCGTGACGGCAGTTACAGCAAGTCCGACAGGCACCGCCGGGCTCAGTAAATCCCCCTTACTCTTACGTTGGGGCAGTGATGATGAGCCGTACGGCGTGGACCGGATCTTGTGAGTGAGTGATGGTAGCACCGGCCTCTCTTGTTTGATCTGGACCCTTCCTGTTTTTTTCTTTCCCTATCGGAATGGCGTTTGCGCTGCTTTCTGCTTTTACCGCCCGGACAACGCCTTGGTTGAGAGGTCATTGAAGAGAAGAAAGAAGAAGAAAAAAAGAAGTCTCTTCAATGTTGCAAGTCTGCATCTCCCCCTCCCCCCCCCGGACCTCTTCTTTTACGAGCGACCGGATCTCCTGGACCTTTTCAGCTTCGACTTCAATTTGGCGTGGCGCCCCGGCTCTCCTGGAGTTCACCTGGACTTTAACCCCTCTCTTGGACCTGGATTTTTTGTCGCATGGCCTCGGTTGTTTTTTTCGATCTGCATTCTGGTCGGGCGCTGCGTCCCATCATGTTTCTTGTTTATGATTTTGATGATCTCGGAGGCTCCTGCGGTGTTCTCGCACTACGCTGGACCGAACCTTCATGAGGGAACACAGAGAAAGCACACACCCCCAGGACTTTAACTGATACACGCCGCCGCCCATATAATGACTGAAAATACCTTTCTCTTGGCACGGTGTCGTCACCGGCCAACACCCCTCCCGTCTTGTGTTATCTTGTCGATTTTGCCACGCTCGTGTCATTCGGCTTTGGGAGAGGCCGTGTGTCTTCGTGCAAGGACTTCATGCGAGTCTACGCTGACACAGTTCGGAGTTCGTTGGAAGGTGAGAGCTCTGTGCATACTCCAGAGACCAAGGGTACTATTGGCTGCTCCAGCTCGCTCGGCATGGGTCCTCTCCAGCTTTTACCATTTTCAACATGGGGCATTTCTCGTGGCATACCAGGTCTCTTTTCCTAGGAGTTGATCATAGGCCTCCGATCCCAAGTCTGGACCAATCAAGCAGTAAAATCGACTCAACCATGGCTGGATCCTTCGTTTGGATTGTTCTGGATGATGTCTTGGACGTTGATCTTGAAAGAAAATGATCTCAAGGACTTGGCTCACCATCCAGACCCTCTTCCCATCTGCTGTTCGGGGATCCTGCAGAGACGCACAGCGTCCAGGCGACCTCTACTACATGGCGGCAACTCAATGGCAAAGTCCCCTCTCTTCCGCACCTGGCACCTCCCAGAGGCTCAATTTCTCCCAGGACCAAAGACACACAAACATGTGATTGAAGGAAAAGAAAGTTTCTCTGATCTCGCGCTGGTAAGACTGGACAGCATCTCGGGCTGCCTCGCTGAGGTACCGGGCCAGATCGTCAATCGCAGTGTCTCCCATGAAGGACTTTTACTCAGTCGTTGCCCGACGCTGCGGATCTTCCACCTCCCAAGCCCCATGGTACACGCTTGTCTCTTGCCCTTGGGCCGCGCTCTGCTCCTGCAAAGATTTTGGACATGTGTCTCTGCTTTAATGGCCAACACCAGGATTGTCGACTCCAGTTCCCGGGAGCCAGACACACTTATTTGATAACGGTGGTCCTCAAAAGAGTCGAATCTGCCTGTGCCTTGCACACCTTAACACCGGTGGTTATCAATCAATTCATAACTCAGGATCTGGACTACTACATCGGGACCCAGGAGTTTTCGCAGTCGCGCTGCGGATTGGTTTTCGTCGTGCTGCTCAGCTTTCTCCGCGGCGAGTTGTGAACCAGAGCCTGGATCGGCGGTGGTTGCATTGACCCCTCCAAAAGCCTGGACCTGGATCCATCCGAATGCGTATGTCTTGTTTTTTTCCTGTTCTTATAATTCGGATTAGGTCGTTTGGTGTTTCAAAGCATCCACAGCCGTGGACTGGAGAGTGGTTCTTTTTCTTTTGATTTTACCCCCGCTGGCGGATTGCTAACCTTAGGCCTCCAGCTTTTTGTTAAATCACAATTCAACCTACCGATAAGGCGTGAAGATTTCCAGCAAGGGACGGGGCGTGCATTCTTGACTGCCAGATCTGGACTGAGGATTGGTGTATACGCCATGGAGGGAAAACGGCCGAGCAACATGGTAATACTGGAAGTGAACAAGCAGGGACCTGCAGGGGTGTTGTGTGGATGATCATACTCGTTTTGAAGATTCACGTTACGGCTTACGAGATCGTGTATGCAGGAGAGATGGGTGAATCCGGGCGGCCGGATTTTTTCTTTCTTTCTCTATCCCTTTGAAACGGTTTTACCTTTATCTGTATGATGGGCGTTGATTAATGCATGGTGGGCAGAGACTCACTAAATGAATTTGGACTTGAATGTTGATGACAACAGAGCTTGGATAGGGTCTATGTGATCCGATGTCTTCTTGTGTGATCCTGTTGATTTTATTGTGTGTGCGTGCCATATCACAGCAACACCTTGACTCGCTTGAACGCAACAATGAGCATGATTCCTATCAGCTGTGGACGTGGCAAACGTGCATTTCTGACGGATTCTAGAAACAGCTAATGCTTGACTGGTGCACTCTTGCACATTTCTCATATGGCCCGGTGGACTGGGGGAGGGGGGGAGATCCTGCCCGTATAATTGTAGGAATGAAAAGCGAGGGGAGGGGAACCAAGATCAGACTGGGCCAGCACACGCACGGAGGGCGTTTTCCCGTCTATAGATTAAACACGCACGGTAGTTAACTTTGGACAGCAGGGGAAGACATATTTTCAAGCACCAACGAAGCTGGGGGGACAAGCAGGAGGCACGCGCTCCTTGCGAGAAGTGTGTGTCTGTGTGTGTAACGGGGGAATCCGCTTTGGCCGCATAGCTCGAGGCCCGTCCGGCGCATACAAGACATGAGAAGCATCCTGTATGTCTGACGTGACAGATCGGCTGAGTGCATCTGCGTCTGCGATGGTGCGGTATACGAGGCGTTGAGCGATGGATGGGCGTACCTTGGCAGGTGACCTAATTCATTAATCCTGGTAGAGCAACGGGGCGCTGAAGGGGGCGGCTTGCAGATGTTGTTTACTCCGTGTTGTTTCTTGTCACAGCATAGTGTCAATGATGATTGGAGGAGAGAGACAGAGACAAAAGAGAGAGATGGAGGGAGAGGGAGAGGGGAGGAGAGAATATGGATCATTGCAGATATTCGTAATATTCTTAACTACAGTGGCCTCGTAAGGAGCATTAGCTTTTGATCGAGCTATTTCAGAGTTGAAAAAGTGATAGGCACTGTAGTAAGTGATTGGGGGGGGGGGGTGGTTTTTCATGTTGTATTGTATGACACCCCTGTGAGCACAGCGGGGGGGGAGGATAAACATGAAAAGACCACGCTGGGTACCACGCTGGGTCCTCGGCGCTGCAACCTTTCTTGTTGCTTTGAGATGATCAAATATCTTCCCACCGAGTGGGTTCAAACAGCTCGCTGTCAAGACAAAAAGACCACACAGGCAAGTCACTCTGGGTAGTAGCTGGGATGGTTTCAGGGCGACCTATCTTTTTCCGTCCTTTTTTTCTTCGCGATCGACAAGGTCTTGGTCCGACAGTCGAGATTCTAGGCGCTTCCTCTCAATCCAGCTCCCAACCCTGACAGAGACCTAGTACAGTAAATCACTTGTTAGCTGGGGTACTTGACCCGCTGCCTCCAACACAGCACGATCCGCGGTACCCTTAACTAAAGAATACAAAGACAATCCCCGTCATTGGCTGGGTGTAACTCTAGTGGGGGTAGGGTCCCTGGAAAAGAGCCTCCTAGTGCCTAAACTCTCTTCTTTTTGTAGGGGGGCCAACACACAGAGAGAGAGACTGGAAGGTAGTGCAAGGAGAGGGGGAGCCACCCAGCCAGAACGCCAGGCACGACCAGCCACGGCGGGGTTCAAGCTATTTTTTTTGTAGGCCACCGCAAGCCCAATTAGAGGGGGCCACCAGATGCCACTCCATCACGTCCAAACCAAATCCTACTTTCTTGATACCAACATCCGCCCCAAGGCCGCACACGCACAATCTTCAGCGAACGACCGGAACACCTACACACACCACATCTTGATATCCCCAGACACCCGGTGATTGCCGTTTTTCAACAAAAAACCCCGTCCCCTCTCTGCACAGCTTTCGACGTACTCGTTGGCTCGCCACTGCCTTTTGCTGCATGTCTACGCCCCGCGTTTGGTTTTGAAGATGGATGCCGCTGCAATTAGAAATTGCATCATCGCGACTCTTGACGCAGACGCCAACGTCCGCAAGAGGGCCGAGTTGCAGCTTAAACAGGTACGCAACCCCCCAGAGCCCAGTGTCGCCCCCGTCTATCTCTTGTCCTCCCTCCGCCTCCTTTGCCATGACCACACATTGGAGTCTTCCTCTCACCTCTCTCTTCCCTCCTTTCCCCCTTCCCCCATCGCGTTCTGGCATCCGTCTCCTGTCTCTCGCCGCTTTCTTCATCCCTCCGTCCCTGCCTCCCTTTTCTCGGCGCGCCGATAGCTAACTCGGCCCCTTCTCACGTGTGTGTGTGTGCGCGCGGCATGTAGGCAGAAGAACACAATGGCTTTCTCGACGCCCTCCTTCAGATCCTGCAGTCAGAGCAGGAACAGAACATCCGCCTCTCCAGTACGTGCTATACCTGCGGCGCAACTCTTTCGAGACGCGTCCCTGAACCACCCACCCCAACCGACCTGTTCACACCCCCGTGTACATTTCATAATACTGAGACTCACGCGTATTTCAGCCGTTATCTACCTCAAGAACCGCGTAAACCGGGCATGGGCAGGCACAGATCACTTCCCCAACGAGACCCCGATACCAGAAGACGAGAAGGCGAGAGTCCGCGACCGTTTACTCCCCATCCTAGCCTCCTCGCAAGGCCTGATCCGCCAGCAACTCATCCCCATCCTGCAGCGAATCCTGCACTGGGACTTCCCTGACAAGTGGCCTACATTTATGGACTTTACCATCCAGCTCTTGAACACGAATGATGCGCCCTCCGTCCTCGCCGGTCTGCAGTGCCTGCTGGCCATCTGCCGTGCCTATCGTTTCAAGGCCAGTGATGGTGACAACAAGGCTCATTTTGACAAGATTGTCGAGGCCAGTTTCCCTCGCCTGCTGGCCATCTCGACCGAACTGGTGTCGCAGGAGAGCGAGGAGGCCGGAGAAATGCTCCACATTGCCCTCAAGGCATACAAGCACGCAACATGGGTCAGCAATCTCTATATACAAGTATCCTCGTCCCATCTGGAAAAAGAGTTTGGACTGACTTGACGAGTATAGCTCGACCTGGCCGCCTTCCTCCGCGAGCAGCAAAACACCATTGGCTGGTGTACCGTCTTCCTTCAAACCGTTTCTAAAGCCCCTCCTGCTATCGCTATGGGAGACGACCCCCTCGAACGCGAGCGTCACCACTGGTGGAAGGCAAAGAAATGGGCATACTTCAACCTCAACCGTCTATACATCAGGTGGGCATCTTGTTGTTCCTTTCTTTTCTCGCTACACCGTCGCGAACCGAGGGCTGACCCGTGACACTAGGCACGGAAACCCACATGCGATTACCAAGGACGACGCGGACCAGATGGCCTTTGCCAACTTTTTTGCTGCCAATATTGCGCCTGAGATCCTCAAGCACTACCTGCAGGAGATCGAGAAGTGGGTTAGCAAAACCTCGTGGCTGAGCAGGCCGTGTTTGTCCTACTCAATCGTTTTCATGGATGAATGCGTGCGCCCCAAGGAAATGTGGGCGCATCTGAGGCCGCACCTGACAAATCTGGTCACCCACTTCATCTTCCCTGTGCTCTGTTTGTCCCCAGAAGACCTCGAGAAGTTTGAGGACGAGCCCGAGGAGTACCTCCACCGGAAGCTGAATTTCTACGAAGAGGTCTCGGCCCCCGACGTCTCGGCCACAAACTTCCTCGTAACTCTAACCAAGAACCGCCGGAAGCAAACGTTTGAGCTGCTGTCGTTTGTGAACAGCGTCGTTAGCACCTACGAGACGGCAGAGCCTGACAAGAAGGACCACATCTCCAAGGAGGGTGCCCTGCGCATGATTGGCACCCTCGCTCCTGTCCTCCTGAGCAAGAAGTCACCGATCGCGGATCAGGTCGAGTACTTCCTTGTGCGATACGTTTTCCCCGACTTTACCAGCCCTCAGGGGTACCTGCGCGCGCGGGCCTGCGACACCATCGAGAAGTTTGAGCAGCTGGATTTCAAGGACCAGAACCACCTGCTCACCATCTACCGGAACATTCTTGACTGCATGGCCGATCCGGCCCTGCCTGTTCGTGTTACTGCGGCCCTCGCACTGCAGCCTCTGATCCGGCATGACATCATCCGCACGAGCATGCAGACCTCTATTCCCACAATCATGCAGCAGCTGCTCAAGCTCGCAAATGAGGCTGACATTGACGCCCTGGCCAACGTGATGGAGGACTTCGTCGAGGTATTTGCGACCGAGCTTACCCCGTTCGCGGTGGCCCTCAGTGAGCAGCTGCGTGACACGTACCTCAGGATCGTCAACGAGCTACTCGAGCGGAACAATACCCGGGATGAGGAAGACTTCAGCGATTTCCTGGACGACAAGAGCATAACAGCGCTTGGTGTCCTCCAGACGATCGGCACCCTGATCCTCACACTTGAGAGCACACCTGATGTTCTTTTGCACATCGAGGCGGTTCTCATGCCTGTCGTCCAGATCACCCTCGATCACAAGCTTTATGGTAAGCCCGGTTCTGCAATAGAAATTCTCTTCCCCTTCCACCGACATGTCATTATGATGCTGATGAACTTGCAGATCTATATAACGAGGTGTTTGAGATTATTGACAGCTGCACTTTTGCTGCGAAGTCTATCTCCCCTACCATGTGGCAGGCCTTTGAACTGATCCACCGCACCTTCAAGGCCGGCGCCGAGCTGTACTTGGAGGACATGCTGCCCGCACTCGACAACTTCGTCCAGTTTGGCGTTCCGCAGCTCATTCAGCACCCTGAATACGTCCAAGCCCTGTACTCGATGGTCTCTGATATGTTCGACGACCCGAAGGTGGGCGGCATTGACCGAATCTGCGCGTGCAAGCTGTCGGAAGCCATGATGCTTAGCCTGCCAGGGCATATTGACAACTGCGTGTCGGGCTTCATTAGCATGGCCATGAACGTCCTCAGCGAGCCCGAGCAGAAGATGAAGTCGTACAAGATCCATCTGATGGAGATGGTTATCAACGCGATCTATTACAACCCGATACTGGCGCTGCAGGTGCTCGAATCCAACGGATGGACCAACAAGTTCTTCAGCATGTGGTTCGGCACCATGGACTCCTTCACACGGGTGCATGACAAGAAGCTCTGCATTGTTGCCATAGTGGCGCTGCTCGGTCTCAGTCCTGACCAGGTTCCTGTGAGCGTCTCGGTCGGCTGGCCGCGGCTACTTACGGTAGGTGCCACGCAGCACCCATCATGCTCTCATGCGGAGTCAAATCGCTGATGTCAATCTAGGGAATCACATCACTCTTCAAGACACTGCCTACAGCAGTCAAGAGTGAGTCTAACCCGCCCTGTCAGCTCTAGCAGTGTGTTCGATGCTGACTTGACTTCACAGACCGCGAGGATGCCATGAAGGATGACTACGGCCTCGACGCTAACTATACCTACGATGACGATGATGAATGGGGCGATGATGATGCTGCGTGGACCGCAGAGGAGGAACCGGAAGAGGAGCCTACTGATGCCAAAGACGAGAGCTCCGCCTATTTGGAATTCCTGAACGAGGAGGTGAGTCACCAGCGCCGGCCAAGTAACAACTAATATTGTCTTTGGGCGACCTATCTGACGTAAAAAGCAGGCTCAAAAGTTTGGCCAGGTCGAGGACGCGGCGATTTCGGATGACGAGCTTGGCGAGAACAGCGTACTCCTCGAGTCTCCCCTGGATAAGCTCGAGCCATACCAGATTTTCCGGTCGTGCCTCATGAGTAGGTTTTGCCCTTTATACTCGGCAACGAGGGGATTGGTCCCAGATGCTGACATAGATGAATTAGGAATGCAACAAGAACAGCCCCAATTCTACACCAGCCTTTCGTCTCATCTCTCGGGCGAGGAGCAGGGCGTGATCCAGAATGTGGTTCAGCAGGCGGAAGCAAACCAAGTCATCGCACAACAAGCCGCCCAGCAGCTCGCCGTAGCCGCCCAACAGGCCAACGGCGGCGCTAGCTAGGAAAACCTAGGCCGATATTGTCGCAAAGGCTACAATGTATGGGGTACTGCCACTATGGAAACACGGAATCAGTATGACGGGCACAGGACCGTCACCAGCGCTTGCACCAAATGGAGGGATGTTGAACTGGGAGATGGCGACCCCCAAGCCTGACCCGAGGCGGAAGAGGGATCTCCAGATCAAACGCGATCTTTTCAAGGCGGGAGGACAGAGGGCATCAAGTGATACCAAAGTATAGAGGAGGCGGACCCCGGAGAACAAAATCCTAGGCGGAAGAAAAAAAAGGCAATTCTCGTTTTTGGGTTCGACCTGTTGCGGAATACCGCGCCACTCCTGCGCATAGTATAGTATGTAAGACACCTGGAGGATGCAGAAGGGCGGAAAGGCGCGGTGTGTGGGCCCGACCGACGCACTTCATAAATCCCCAGGACCCTGGCTTCATACGATGGATATTTTCTTCTTCTTTCTTCATGAGGATCATGACTGCGCACAACACCCCAACAGGGGTTATGTCTGGAGTAGTAGAGGAGTGGTTGAAAAGGCGGCGGCGGCAGCGGCGGCGCAGGGGATTCACATATTAGAGGGGGTGAACAATCATGGTCATATTATCTGTAGTCACATTTACATGATCTTTGAAGACACGCTGTCATTTCAGGGTATGCCGTAAGAAGATGATGCGTGATGAAAGCGTCTGATACACAGTATGAGACCAGGGCTGAGAGACTCTCCCTACGGCAGTCTACGGTGCTGCATATACGTACTTAGCGAGGGATGAGAAGGTGGCTGATGTTGATAGACGGAAGAATACCGAGAGTTACATTCGTGAGAGGACAAGAGGAGGAGAAAGGGGACAGGAAGGTACATGTGACCAAAGACAATTGGCTTTTGACCTCTTGTGTCTTAGTGAGAGGAATGTGTTGACTGGAGGATATTTTTTAGGAGAGGGAGGGGGACATCTTGCAGAAAAGTGGTTTCGGCTAGACAAGAAAGTATCATTCAAGATAATCACAGACACGGTTGCTGGATGAGACTGGGAGGATTAACCCTGCCATGGTGTAATCATCAATAGACAACCGAGTTGGGCAGGGCAGCACAGCGTCACACAGTGTGATTAGATAAGCAGTGACGAACGGTGCAGGTCACTAACCTCAATTGTTGTTGCCTTCCAACGCTTTGAACCTGTGCCTACCAACTCTTAAATGGGATCATATTTCCTCAAGAGTACCTGAGGCATCATTCAGGCAAGACGACCTGTTGTGGAAACAAGCATGTCTATCCTCTAGAGTCCAATTGGCCCTGCCTGTCGTTGAGGTCTCTCTGCTAAGAAGGCTCTTTGTCGCATGACCCAAAGCATGACACGTCGCCCTGGTTATCCACGTCCACCACTACCACCACGTCTCAAGTTGGACAGCAGCTAACCGGTTCTCTTCTTCCTCCCGCCTCCTTCAACTGGACACGGGTTTTTGATAATTCAAAAGCAAAATATACTGTACATTAGAAAGATCCAAGAGCCCTCTCCTCATCATTATGACGACAAGGTACAGGGTGGAATGTGAGATGTGTCTCCTCTGACCCTGCGCCAGCTCCAGTCTGCTGACTTTTGTGGACCTATAGATGCTCTCAAGACGCACAGAAGGGATCAATTTATAGGTAATGATGGCCATTAAACATCCTTTTCATTCGTCCCTCCTCAGAACTAGTTGACACACGGCTTGCGTGGAAGAGGCTCTCCATGATCGCGGCCCTTAAGTGACCCTCTAGCAGCCTCGCAGTACCTGACAGCCACACCACAATGAAAAGAAATTGACTCTCTCTTGCTACTGCTATTCTGAATCTGTCCACTGACACTCCTGTACAGAATGGATCAAGGGCCTTCTCGCCGTCCCCTTCGTCCTCCACTCTCAACCGCACGGCATCTTCCAGCCCAATGGCCGTGCCCTGTCCCTCGAGCACATGGCTGAGGAGGCCGCGAGACGTTATGCCGAGATTATGCGCGACGTCGAGGTCATGATAGACGACCATATCGCCCTCCAAGCGCCCTCCTCCGCCGCCACTACTCTCGTCAAGCCGCCGCCCTCGAAGCTGAAGCTGCTGGTCCCGTCGGCCGGGCCCTTCTTTACACGCCTGCCACTGGAGGCGGCGTTCCGGTACCAAGACCGCACGCGGCACATCAGCAGCCGGCGCTTCGTGAGCCCGAGCTTCAACGACGTGCGGCTGATCCTGAACTCGGCCCAGGTCATGGCCGTCACGGCTTACAGCAGCCTGCGCCTCGCCACCTTCGACGGGGACGTCACGCTCTACGAGGACGGACAGAGCCTCGAGGCCGACAGCCCTCTTGTGCCGCGCCTGCTGGACCTGCTGGGCCGGGGCGTGCGCGTCGGCATCGTCACAGCCGCCGGCTACACCACCGCAGACCGGTACCACGCACGCCTGCACGGGCTCCTCGACGCCCTCGCCGCCGCCACCGCCTCCGGTCAGATCCCGCCGTCCCTCGGCGCCAACCTACTTGTCATGGGCGGCGAGGCCAACTACCTCTTCGCCTTCGACGCCGCCGCCCCGCCCTACTACCTCCGTCCCGTCCCGCGGCGCGAGTGGTTGACCCCCGAGATGCAGGCCTGGAGCGAGGCCGACATCGCCGCCCTGCTGGACGACGCCGAGGCCGCGCTGCGGGACTGCGTTCGCGCCCTGCACCTCCCCGCGGCGGTCATGCGCAAGGACCGCGCCGTCGGCATCATCCCCGAGCCCGAGGGCGCGCGCATCCCGCGGGAGAGCCTGGAGGAGACGGTGCTCGTCGTGCAGAGGCTGCTCGAGAACAGCCTGGCGGGGCGGAGGAAGGAGGTGCCGTTTTGTGCCTTGTAAGTTTTATACCTCGTAGTTGGTGATGACGATGCATTTGGGGGGGGGGGGGGGGGCTTTGCAAGTGGTGGTGTGGTTTGTGTGTGTAACGTGTTGTCTTTCAAAGTACACTGCTGACTCGATCGCGGAATTTCTTCCCTCTTCTTTCCCAAATCAACAGCAATGGAGGCCGCGATGTCTTTGTTGACATAGGCGATAAATCCTGGGGTGTGACGGTGTGCCAGCAATATTTTGAGAGGCAACAGAAGCTACAACAGCAGCAGCAGCAGCAGCAGCAGTCCAGCATCGAGACAATCGGACCAGAGAACACGCTCCACGTCGGCGATCAGTTCCTCAGCGCGGGCGCCAACGACTTCCGCGCCCGCAGCGTCGGCACCACGGCCTGGATCGCCAGTCCTGGCGAGACCGTCGAGCTTCTGGATGAGTTGGGCGCGCTGATGGATAAGTAAAGAATCACTGGTTCCCGTCCTGGATCTGATGGCGAGGGCCGGGCCATCAGGAAACCTCCATGGACTTATTTGAGGTCCTACTCTGTAGGTATAGATGAGATGAGACATGATCATCATTGAGGGGCTGGGGGATTTTGTAAGAGATCAAGCTTGTCTTGGAAGGTTCTAATAGATTGAATCACTTGCTTGCATGGACCATCAAACAAGATGATGAGCCACAGCAGGATGGATCTCTAGCACCACAAGCATTGACATGGCAGGCGCACAGGGGGTTCACAGATGGATGGATAAATTAAATTGTCTGTCGTTAAAGCCCCAAAAGGAAGCTGTGCATGAAGGGGGTATTTGTCGTGTCATCTATTCTGTTTCCAAAAACAAGAAACTAAGGGGTATTTTCAACGTGAATGCTCCAGCGCGCTCATATCGCTTTATCCGAAAGGTCAATCAGACCTTGAACTCCCATACTTTTGTAAAAGACTTTTTGCTCCCAAAAGATGACAATCTTTATCCCTGTCATCGAAACGCTCTCATGGCGGTCCACCTCCACTGGTTGGGTAACCCCTCAAAAGAGGGCAGGACCAGTCAAGTCTGTACAGAAAGCAAATGTAGGTTATCAGGCGCCAGTTCAGGCGACCCCGAAGGGCTTGCCAAAGTTGGAAGACGTGTTTTTCAGCTTCAGAGGGATGACCTCTTCAACTTCCTTGGCGTCGCCCGGCTCCTCGTCTTCCTCGTCGTCCGAATACTTGAGCACGGTCGGGGTGGCATCTTCGCCACAGGCGGCCTTCTCGAGCTTATCGTCTAGCCGCCTGAGAAAAAGCTCGTCCTTCGCAGGCATGTTGCGTAGTGTCAGTGGGCCCTTGAGCTCGGCATCTCCGTCGGAGGCCTCCAGGATGGCCGGGGCATGGTCGTCGTCCACGCCCGTCGGGACAGGCTCGGCGGGTTCGCTAAACTCATCCTTGTATTCATTGTCGTCAGAGCTCAGGGCGCCGTCTCCGCTCAGAAGCGTGGGTGTGTTCGATCCGCTGCTAACGACTGTGTTGGTAGCTCCTGTGTGGGCAATGGACAGCGAGATAGTCGGGGTATGACCAGCATTCATTGTGAGCCGCGAGTGCGCGTCTGCCCTGAGAGCACGGATAGACCGCGCTCTAGCCAGGGCCTTGGTGTCTTCTGGGTGCTGAGGCGGCGACCCTCCGCTGCTAGGCGACTTGGAGCCTGGGCCTGAGCCGGAGCCTGAGCCCGAGGCCGATGGTGTATCGGTGAATGTCTCCTTCTTGACAAAGTTCTCCTTGAGGTGGATTCCCTCCAGGTCCTTGTGATACTCCTGCACGTCGATGACTTTGGATGGCCGTTCGAATTCCGCCGCCATAGCTGCTGCTGCTGCTGATGGAAATGATGCGTCTAGTAGATCGCCGTCGTGGCCGACCAATGGGTGTGAAAGGCCGGCCTGACCCGTAGGGCTGAAGACGGCGGACATGCCAGACTGAGATGTGGGCGATCTCGGGTCGGAGGCGACCTTTTCAAGTTCCTTGAGTCGGCTCTGCAGCTGCATGACCTGCGACTGCAACTCAAACTTCTGGGCCTCCCACTGGGCTCTCTGTCGTGCATGGTCCTCGGCCAGCTCATCAATGATCTCCCTGTAGACCTCCTCTGCCCTGTCGCGGCTTGCTTGGAGGTGTCTCCTCTCATCGTCAAAGGCCTGCCTGATTTTCCTGGAGAGATAATGTTAGCCGAGAGATCCTGTTGTGCACCTGTCGTGTGGACGCAGGCGACATATCGTTCGGTGTGTGCGTATGGATAGAAAAAACTCACTCTAGCCTACGGTAGTCCTGCTCCATCGTAGATGCTGAAGACTGATGCTCGGCAGCCAATATATAGTCGACGCTAGGATTCACGCGCACAGCAGGGCGGCGCACAGTGATCAGGCCAGAACCGGTGCCTGAGATGGTGTCGACGGGCACCGAGACCTGGGGCGCGGGGCGACCCCTCAAACTCGCGATATCAATGTCTATGTCCATCTTCCTCTCCACTGCACCGTTTTGTCTCCTACGAGAAGCCCCCCTGGTTGGTGACAGGCTTGAGGCACGTTGCTGTGGGTGGCGTTGGAATTGTAATTGGTACTGGGCGTGTGACGGAATAGGTGTGAGGTGCGGTGAGAGGAAACTGGTAGGTTGAGCTTGAGGAGGACCTGTACTGGCCG
The DNA here is from genome assembly GCA_014851275.1 of Cryphonectria japonica. NCBI lineage: Eukaryota > Fungi > Ascomycota > Sordariomycetes > Diaporthales > Cryphonectriaceae > Cryphonectria > Cryphonectria japonica. Next base: position 210,379 of record JACWTT010000040.1, read on the forward strand.
GCTTGCTGTTGTTGTTGACAACAGGAGGAGGAGACCAGGTGTGATTCGTAAATGTGGTTGGGTGGCTCGTCACGGAGGGGTGCGTCATAGGCTCGAAGTACTGGACGCCACCGGGCAGGCTCAAGGGAGAGATGACAGAGGAGGAGGAGGGTAAGGGCGGGTAGCCGCTACCACCACCAGCAGTTGCAGCAGCAGTAAGACCGGCCAGCGATAGGTGAAGGTCGGCGTCCATAGCGCCTGAGGGTAAGAACGAGTCGGGCGGCAGCCTCGTCATGGTGGGCGCGCAAGACAAGCCGACGACACGCAGATTTTGGGTCGAGAAGTGGGCGACGGACGTGGTAAAGCAAGGAGGATTCGTATTGCCTTGGTTCGCGTTGCCGAGCAGTTCGAGTCAGGTTTTGGTCGAATTGGGAGCAAGACCCAGAGTGATTCTCAAGAGAAAGCGGATCCAGGCGGAAAGAAGAGAGAAGAGGTATGGGATTTTAGTTAGGGCAGAGAGAGGCGATATGTGTATGTATGTATGTATGTATGTATGTGTGTGCGCGCGTGTGTATGTGTATTTTGTCTTCTCCTTCTCGCCCTCCGTTGTTATCGCGTGCTATTGACTAGTACAGCAGAACCAATCCTCGCGGAGAAATCATTCCGTCGACAACGGATCTCTCAATGGGCGAGAGATTGGGCGATGGTATCGCAGTGGATGTTGACGTGGATTTCTGGTTGGTACCTTGCAGGATGGAAAACGGGGCACAGATGCGGTGACATGGGGACGAGCCATCGACTTTTTATGCAGCGAGGAGGGGCGGGTCGAGCGAGGGAGGGGACCAGGAAAAAGGAACAAAAGATCGTGAGTTGTCACGCGGTGATTTGGTGGAGGTTGTCAGGCCGCGAGAAGAAGAGAGCAGCATTGAAGAGCACTGAAGAGTAAGGACGAATGGATCTTGTATGGGGCACGCACAGCACTCTCTCTTACACATTGGGGCAGAACGGGGGGGGGGCATGGACATGGGCATCGGCGCCGGGCAGATAGATGCATGGGTCAGGGTATGCACACTAAGAGTAGGGTGCCTACTCGTGCAGTAAGTTACAGTAAGTACAGTCAGTACAGAAGACGGTGGTGGTTCAGCTCCTCCCTTCCCACACACCCACCCTCTCTCTTCTCCCTTTAGGCTCTTACCTTCAGGCGCAGGTCCCACTTGCCTGTCGCCCACGCGGCCCTTTCCAGGGTTGTGCTCACGCCCCCTCCTAACTGGCTGTACCTCCCCACCCCTACCTGTCTATCCCTTGAACGCCGTCAGTGGTCAGTGTACTCCAGTACCGCAGTACACAAGAGCCTAACGGGTAGTGCTCAGGGCGTGTCCCCAACAGGCCACAGCAAAGGGAAGCGGCATGCCACTACTGCAGTAGCTAGAACCGATCAACAGTGGCCCAGTAACCACTGTCAGGGGAGCCAATTAGGGTCTTCGGGACCCTGACGTAGACAGCAAGTCGGCCAACCACAGGTGTCATGGGCGTTCCGGAATGACCCAGCCGCATACCCATTTGGAATGTGAGGGCTCAGGGTGTGTCAACCCTTGCATGCGACATCCCTCTTCCGTCCATTGACTGACCTTTTTCTGGACACAGGGCCCCCAAGGCGCTGTCTGACTGTTGTTGTTTCAATTCATACGAACGGGGAGCCCTTGTTGTCCATGGCAGTTTTGGCCGAGTCGTGTGTGCTTGCGTTTCAACCGTATCCTTCTTCTTCTCTACCGACCCCGAACCGAGTTTCCTCGACGAATCTTGGCAGGACATACTAATGGACCAAGTATTATGGTAACCCACGGGCGTACTACGGCGGTATAGGGGCAATCAACCATGTGCCACACAGTGTTGTGTGATACGGTAACGGTTACCAGAATACTAAGCTTGGACCTTCCCCCGCCCTCTTCGCCCTAGAATCTCTTGTTTTCACATGCCAGAGACAAGATCAAAAGAGAGCAAATGTTGGGATCGAGACAGATCTCAGGATGGGGGTATGAGATAACCCAGTGCCAGGAGCTGAACCATGCGTATCAAGGTTCACTCTAAGTCGGAGGCGATGGGCTAAGAGAGAGATAGAGACGTGGCAGTCGACTAGTCGTCTGGCTACGACGCTCTGATTCCTGTCCTGTAAGCCCTGATAAACAGGTGCAAAAGAGATGTGAGACTGTGTGGTCTAGTCTACGGACTATGGGTAGTAGAAGAGATGGACGCGCAAGAGTGAAAAGGCTTTTTTCCAACGCCACTCGGACGGTTCCCGAACTTCCCATCCCCTCCTACTGACTACTACATTCACTCCCGACCGTGTGGGAGAGGCATGACTGCTATGTATGCCTATGACTTACAGCAAGTACCGTGTATAGTCAGTCTGGTACTATGGTCCCCTCCTCACCCACCTCTCTCCAGCTGCCAGGTGGCACCTCTCTCGTTCCTTGCAGGACTCAATGCAACCCCCTTCTCAAGGGCCCCCAAGAGTGACTGCCCTTTGCCTCTAATGCTGATCGGGATCCAGAAAAAGAAACTAAGTCTGTTAAAAACTCTGACAAAGGGTCTGTCTTGTCACGGATATTACCATCTGCACACCGTCAGGGCAGGAGGAGAGAATTAGGTTGTGCAATGTTACTCCGGACATTGCGAGGCGGCGCCCAACAAAGTGCAGCTGCCGCCGCTGCCGGGATCCTGTCACCCTAGCCCTTTGCTCTCTCTCCATTAGGTTCCCTGGCTTGTTGTCTTCGGGCCTCATAACCGGTAGATTGGGACCCCCATTCCCATCGGGCTTGAGCGGGGCTTGGGCTTGGCCGGTGAGAGTTTTGCCAAGGGGGGCCGGCCCTACGCTTCACCACCTGGATGGATAATGAGGCGGTCAGTCCAGTCAATTCCAATTCACTCAAATCATTCTCGTCAGTCAACAAGTCTGGTCCCCTTGGGTTCTCATCTTAACCAAGGCATTGCATTTATCCGCTTGAGGCTGAAAACAATCCTCCTCCTCCTCTTTGTTGTCCCTTGGGTCAGTTTCGACGGCAGCAACTTTTGCTCATCGTTCACGTCGACTCCCATCTGGGCGTGCTGATCCAAGACCATCATCAACCGTGGACCCCACGTGGCAGTCAGTCGTCTAAGGCGCCCTCTCTTTTTCCCCCTTGGCACAAATTTACCCGTTTCTTTTTCATATGTTATTTTCTTTTCCCCGCGTCTGACTGACTTCCCCCCAGCTACCCCGGCCTCGCTTGCGACCCAGGCCCTTCCAAGGCCCTCGAGGCGGATGGGCGGCCAAATTTCAGGGTCCCCATACTTACGCGCTCCAGTAGCCCGGGGTAATGGCCAGCGGGGGCGATAGAATTTGGGGTCATGTGTGCCCTCAGAACTTCTTTATAAGGACTAGCCTCAACATCACGAGAGCCTCAACGACGATCTCCCCTTCGCGTGCAACATGTGGTGTGTCTTGGGCAGGGAATTTGCTGCGCATGCCCCCGCGTTCCCATTGGTGCTACTTAAGCGCCTGTGCAATTCCAAAATGAGCCGTCGAGTCTCCTCTCGTACAAAACAGAAGCGTCGGTGTCTTTCCCTTCCCCTGCCTGGCCTGGGATGTTCTAAAGAATGCGCAACTGGTGATGGGAACCCCCAGCCCGTCAAGATCTGCAGGCCATGCAGGGTCTCAGTGCGCACTACGGGCCATCGACCGTGCTGTTGCATTGCATTGATCTTCTATGAAAGCGTAAGGCGGATTCACAGCTCACTAGCCTATGTTTGCGCACCTGAACACGTCCAAACACTGCATAATTATTCCGTCTTCCCAAGATAGTAGGAGTAGCAGCAGGAGTGGTAATAGTTAAATGACTGGCTTACTATTACTTGCCGCAATGGTCTTCAAAAGAGGAAAAGAAGCCCAGTAGTCGGGTACGTTGACCGCCACCAAAGCTAGGTATTTTCTTTCTGGCCTGCCCACCCCCGGACAACGGTCGTCGTCTCGTGACGGTCACCTGTTGGCCGTTCGTTCGATTTCCACTTTGTCTCCAATATCGCAAAAGCAGCAGCAGCGTGGGGTGACGGAGCACCGATCCTATGTGACGACTCCCCCCTCACAACACCGCACACCGGAAATGTTTTGACCCGGGGAAGCTCCATTCTCATCGCTTCTTGTCCGTGCGTGCGGCGGTTTTTGCGGCCAGGAAGTAATGCTGGTAGACCAAACCTGGTTCCTTTCTTCAGAGGAATGACCCAGACCCCCGGGACCCGTTTCCGAGAACATCCATAGCCTGTTCCCGAGCATTGCCTCGGTAGTCTTCTGAAACCGGCTGCTTTGGTTTGCTAGGAATTTACCGGATTGTTGATGCTTGTGCAGAGGAGGCTGACGGGTTTGTCAAGAGCATGTGGGTGAACGCATCGCCGCAGACTTGGTGAGCAACCACTTGGGTAAAGACTCAACCCACTACGCGGAACGTTTCCTATTCTTTCTTATCTTAACTCCCTACTCCTTCATGCAGCTTCGACGTGGCGTCCTCTGCAGTACTTTTTCACCATGTATAATGACCAAAAAGGGTCAAGTCGGTGAGACGAGACGATGCAAGGTGGCAGAAGGGATTCGATCCTAGCACGGGTATGTCCGTGAGCCGTGCTGAAAGAGTGTGAAACTGCAGTGGGGGCCCTTTTAGTATCTCAGCAGGCCAGCTGCTGTTGCTGCTGCCAGATGATCCGTAGGCTCTCACGGACAAAAAGGAGTTGAGCCATGGATTTCCTTTCCCCCTTGCCGTATGCTTAAGAACTGTCCATCTTGGTGCTCATCTGGGGAAGATCTGGTTGCCGTGTACGGTACAACGCCGAACGTGTTCTCTCTGAGTGCACCAATTGATGTGCGGCTCTCTCTTCCCGTTACGGAGTCCCTGGTGCCCTGATCGGCGGTTGGCCTTGGGAAAGCGTGCACATGGTACTGGAACGGGCCGCTCCTTTACATCTTTGACATGGGCGGCATGTCCTCGCCAGTTACCCCCTTTCTTTTCTTGTTTCTTTTTTTCTTTTTCTTTCTCTCTTTCTTTTTTCCCCTCCTACTCTTTCCTTCAAAACCTTTCAGGAAACGCCTTTTTGAGCAATCTCGCTCACGGTCCGGCATTCTTGAGTTGAAGCGGCCAGACAGATCGCATTCTCCGTACGTCCTACATAAATATGGAGATAGCTAGCTTCGATGCAGGTGGCTAGCAAGACAATCCGTCGCTGATGTCTCAAGCCGTCGGACAAGGCTCAATGATCATGACCCAGATCGGTCCCGAGAGTCCATGTCGAGCCTATCTACTTACTTAGGTAGTATGACGGTGTCTTTTGCGTTTTCTGCTTCTTTTGGGGGGGGGGGGGTGGAGTAAAGAAGAAAAAACAAAGAAGAACAAGAATCACCCTAAAAACGCCAGCGGACCTTGGCGTTGGACTGTTTCTCGACAAGGACGTTTGAATCCTGGGTTGACAAACTCAGAAGGTCCCAGTGGCGGTCACCATCTTGCAAGGCCATTGACACCACTAACGCCTCATCTCATCATGTTTCCTCGGACTCGGTACTGAGTCTAGCTATCCACTAGACGTGACATCTATCGGCTCGAATACACTCCAGGTGTGCGATGGTGATGGTGAACAACATACGATTCGTATTAAGCACTAACTTGAAGTTGGAGTTGTACGCGTAATTAGGTCGGAAATGCACCGCAAATCCATTACAAACGATGGAGAGCTTGTGAAGGTCCATCCCTGTCCATCATCCCTCAGCCTCATCAAGCTCGATCACGTAACCCTTGAACTGTCTGGCTGGTATCCTCTTGTCAAACAGCAGGTCAAGTTCCTCGTAAGTGCGCCCCATGGTCTCAGGCATACGGAAGAATGCCCAAAGGTAGCAGAGCAGTCCCAGTCCGCCGAAGAAGAAGCCCAGCTTGCCCTGCATGTTCGCCTCGTCGGGGTTGATCTGTGATTCATCGGAGTGTTAGGACAGGATCAGATAGTTTCCAAGAGACAGGAAGGGGTGAAAGGACAATGGAGCAGAGTAGGCAGGGATTGAGGTGCCGTCGGCTGCCCGTCTGCATAGAAGAAACCCAGATGAGACAACGTACCATGTAGGGAATGGCAACCGTCATGGCGATGCCGAGTACTGCCTGAGCGGCGGTGGCAACCGCGATCGATTTGGAGCGAACCCGTGTGGCCGACGCCTCGGAAATGATAATGAAACATATGGGGCCGACAGAGAGGTCGTAGGCGAAGTTCCAGATGATCATCAACGCTGACTCGGCCCACTCCACGCCCGAAGGTCGACCAGGAATGCAGTCGAGGATGCCGATGATGAGCATCAAGACAACCAAGGAGGCCAGACCGGTGAGGAAGATCCGGCGGCGACCAATGCGCGTGATCAGAAACCAGGAGATGATAGTGGCCACGAAGCCAACCGCTACACGACGTCTGAATTAGACCTCTTGTTTGTTCTTCAAATTAAGAGTAGCACGAAGAGAGAACAAGACTTACCCAGGAAACCGATGCTGACATCGAAAGCCTTGCCATCTGGAAGGCCGGCAAGCTCAAAGAAGTAGGTCGCGTAGTTGACCAGGTAGATGCCACTCAGGACCTGGGTGCAGTACACGCCACAGGCAATCTCCGTCCTCCGCAAGTTGACGCCCTTGAGACAGTCCATGTAGGTGCTGCCCGCCTCGAGCTCCTGTTCCAGACGGTCCGTCTCCAGGATGACGGCCAGCGTAGGCTTGACGTCCACCCCGGGGCTGGCAAGCCGCCGCAGGGACGCCTCTGCCTCCTCGAGCCTGCCGCGCCGGGCCAGCCACCAGGGGCTCTCTGGCACAAAAAAGATGCCAGGCAGAATGATGGCGACCCAGAACCACTGCAGCGCAAAGGGCAGCGAGTAGGCCCAGTGGTTGTCCATCTGCTCGGTGCCCGCCGTGACCCCGTTGGCCAGGAGCTGGCCCATGACGAAGCAGAGGTTGACGTAGCTGGTGAGGAGGCCACGCAGGGCGACGGGCGCCACCTCGGAGGCGTAGGCCGGCGCGATCGTGACGTAGCACCCCAGGACGAGGCCGCCGAGCAGCTCGCCCACCAGCAGCACCGGCAGGCTGCGCGCGAAGAACTGGATGAAGACCAGGCACCCGGTCAGGGCCACGCAGGCGCCAAAGGTGTACTTGCGCCCGAACAGGTCCATGGGGTACGCCGCGAACAGGGCGCCCACCACCTGGCCGACGGGGTTGCCCATCGACAGGCCCGTCTGCCACGGGGCCGAGATGATGTACTCGCCGTTGTACAGATAGCCAAAGTCGCGGCAGAACTGGGGCGTCGCGTATAGGTTTCCCAGCAGCTGCGGGTCAAAGGCCAGCATGATGACGCCGAGGGAGACAAAGGCCGACCAGCCGATGGCGGCAGGATAGAGCCTGCATGCCTCTCGGAAGGTCAGCTCGTGCTCTGCCTGGATCGCGAGGGCGGTGGTGGCTGTCTGGCCGATGCTGGGCTTGACGGCCACATCGCCGTCATCTGCAGTCGGCTGCCTGCCCAGTTCCTCTGGTCGTGCCATGGTCGTACAGCTGCTCCGACTGGTGTAGCGAGGTGCTTCTCTGGCCGAGGGAGACGGGCTGGTTGGATGGTCTCTTGGGCTGCACAGCAGTGGGCTCTGCTCGTCTTCTCCAAAAGAGGAGAACATGCTCTTACCCTCAGGTTTGGGCCCTCGGCCATCTTTTATCGGTAGCGATCTGCTTGGATGTTTGGGGGCTCGGTCGGCGTGCCGGTCCTTATCAAGGTATCGGACCCTGATGCAACGTTGAAGTGACTGGTGGCCGGGGACCCCCCAGTGGACTTGTCACTATAAGGTATGTGAACCGCTAGCCCGGCCCCGCTGTCGATCAGCGAACAATACTCTGTGCTGATATCGTGTAAGTGAGTGTAGGGGTCCCCCACCTTATTATGGTGTCTGGCATTCACCGCTGTACTATAAGTCTTGATCATGTGATGCCGGGTATCAGGTTTATGATATACTATAGTAGATAGAAGGAGGAGAGGGGCAATGAATAGATAGATGTTGGTGTGGTGAGAAGATCCATAGTCCCAGGTTGTTTTCTGGCCTCGACGTAAATGCAGGTCTCCTCTGTCCTGCGTGCTGTTGCATTGCTATCTGAACATCAAGACGCAAGACACGTCTCTGCTCTGCTCTGACACCACATTCATTACGTTACCGAAGTAACTACCATGTGTTCAAGTAGAGAATCCTCACGCCTTCTGCACTGACTCTTCCTGACCAATCCATCTGGTTCGTTTTAATATTAAAGTTATGTGCTCTACAAAAGTGTGCTGCTACTTGCTTGTATCAACAATATATCGACCGGTGATCTTGCCCCCGAGCATCATGTCGTACACATCCTGCAGCTTCGATAGGCCCACCGTCCTAGAGAATTGCAACAGAGGTTAGCAAGCGGCCCATGTGCCTATACAGTTCCTCGAGGGGTGGCTCACTTGTATGGTGCCTTGATCAGGCCTCGCCTAAAGAAATCGATTGCTTCTGCCGTGTCCTGGCGATTGCCCACATAGCTGCCCTTGACCCTAATCTCTCTGTTCCAGTGAAAGTACTTTATGTCAGCATTTGTCTTGTTCCTATGAAGTAACAATAAAATAAACAATTATGAAGTGCTGAAATCTCACCTGACAACAGTGTCGAAAACGGGTGCTTTGATGAAGGCGTCGGCTGGCAGCCCCACGCAGACAATGGTTCCTTTGCTCCTCACATATCTGCTGGCCTGCTCAAAGGGCTTCTCGCTCGCGGCCAGCAGCAGGGCTGCATTGGGGCCGGAGCCATCAGTCGCCTTCCTCACGTCCTCGACGATGTCTTTGGACTGGAGGAAGTCGACGTATGCCTCGGCACCAAGGTCGAGACAGACCTGGCGCTTCTCCTCGCCGGCATCGATGGCGATAGGATGCAGACCCATCGCTGTGGCGTACTGCAGGGCAAAGACGCCCAGACCGCCGCCGGCACCGGCGATGGCGACGTGCTGGCCCGGCCGCGCATCTGACTCCTTGAGGGCCTTGTACACCGTCAGCCCCGCGCAGAGGATCGGGGCGACGGCCTCGAGATCACAGTCCTTGGGAATCCGGGCGACGTGCGCCGCCTTGCCGATGGCGTACTGCTGGAAGCTCCCGTCGACTGTGTATCCAGACAGGCTTGCGTGGTCGCAGAGCGACTCGTCGGACTGGCGGCAGTGTTCACAGCTCATGCAAGAGCCGTTCAGCCACTTTATGAAAACGAGAATGGTTTGTAGTGGTCAGTGGATGTGGTCTCTCTCTCTCTCTCTCTCTCTCTCTCTCTCTCTATCTCACACACACACACACACACACACACACACAAGCTCTACGATAATGGGGGGTGAGATCTCACCTTGATACCTGCATGATCGCCCACCTCGATATCCCTGACAAGCTCGCCTCGGGCCACCACCACGCCCGCCCCCTCGTGTCCACCGATGAGAGGCATCTTGGACGGGAGAGGCCAGTCGCCCCGCAAGGCGTGCAGGTCGGTATGACAGACGCCACTGTACTTGATATTGATCAACACCTCGTCGGGCCCCGGCCTCGGGACTGGTATCTGCTTGTAGACCACGGCTTCATGACTGTTTAGCTGGTAGGAACGCAACAATAGAATAATAAAAAATGGAAAGGGAGGGGTTTGAAAACGAATTTCACTTACGACCACCTTTCTTCTCCAGAACCTGCGCCCACTGCAGGTCGGGTATGGTGGCTGCTGCCGCACTGTAGCTGGAGGCCAGTCTCGCGCGCGGGAGTCCTGCGCCAGACTGCTGCCATAGTCTGCATACAGGAAAAAGCAGGTCTGAGGACCGGCCCGATGGCATCGTTCCGGTAGGAATCCTCACGGTTGGCCGTAGGGCTTGCCGGAGGGCATCCGGCCTGGCCAGCCTGGCCAGTCTCGTTGCCATGGTTCACAAGTTTGGTAAAGCCGGCAAAGAGGTCCCAGCTGATGAGTGTATGCTATACCTGTTCTTCGTCTTCTTCCTATGAACGATGCATGTGCAGTGCAGCAAGGAATGTGTCACAGTATCTTCTGTCTCGCTGCTCCTTAATATCAGGAAAACCGCACCGCCCTGTTCATCTTCGGTTCCGCATGCGGCCGAGTGCGCGTGTTATGAACCCTATGGCACGCTCTGAGTCTTGTCACCCGACCCCGGAGGCTCCGTCAGGACATGAGTCGAATTCAGCCCCCCCCAAGGGTGCCATACTGAGAGCGGGTGATCCTAGGTTTGGGCAAATCTCCAGCTGAGAAGGGGCTGATCTCCCCCGTTGGTGCTATCATACGATGGTCAGGGGACCCAGAAATAAGGTTCCGCGCTGGGAGGATCAGCACCACACCATCCAGGCACTTCCCCAGCGTGCCTGTAAATTTTGAGATTTCATCCACCGCTGGCGAGATTATAGAAGAAAAGTCATAATGCTTGTGAGCTGATTGGCGACTCCTATCGCGGCGGCAGACAACTTGTGGAATAACTTGGCCGCTCTCCGGAATTTATTCACCCAGCAGTCACCGTGTCTGGCCCCCACGAGGCTGACGGTCCCCCCCAACCGCGGGTGCACCGCTGCCACCAACAAGACAGGGGGAAAAACAATTATGGATTGATAGACGCTCTGGTCATCGTTCTTTTTGCCTTTGTGATTTGTCTGCTTTTCTTCATGAGACTGCGTGCGTTAGTTCAGTTGGTCCTGTCTCGTAGACGTTGAGGGTGGAAAAGTATAGCAAATCGTATCCGTGATACTAATTATTAGCCACAGTGGAAGGCAGCTAGTATGAGACTGGTGATAATGAACAAGAGAATTCGTAAAACATGACAGCGATATGTTCAGCATAAAGTAAGCAAGATAATGTGGGAAAAGAAGAAGTAAAATAGATGATAATAATAATAATAATAGGAATAGCTAAATGCATACTGCACGAGATGTTTCACAAGACTGATGAATGAATTGCTGGATTCTTCGATGTTGCAGAACCTAGACCAGCACAATACCTTTGGTACCGTATGGCAGAAGGCTGGCAAAAGGCTGGTGGTAAAAGGCTGTTTTCGACCTCGGCCTCGGCCAGCCGACTGATACACCAGTGTGGAGAGTGTTTGGGAGGATAGGGCGAAAACACAGACGCTGCAGTTTGGAGATTAGCGCGTATGCACGGAATCCTATGCTCTTTTGTGGAATTTGGGCCGATATCTTATCAATTGTGAGTTGATCACCGTGTTCGTTTGGGAATGGCTCTCACGAGGCCAAGATCCGGTTTCGGATGCCAGCAGGCGAGATGCCTGGCTTCGAGACAGGCCCTAAGCAGAGGAACAGTAAGACCTTTCCTTGCAAGATAATCAAGATAATCGGTCGCTCATTCAGATGTCAAAATTCCCGACGACGCATCGGTCTTCACCCCCACCTTCATCAGATGGGTGTGACCGCATGTGGCATGTCTTGGGTGACATGCCTTGGTAGAACAACAACAGGCTGCACCCATCAATCGTCATGTCTACATGCGATAGGCTGACTGCCGCCGTGCCGTGGGGGCAGCCACGACATCATAGGAGGGATAAGTCAGAGAGACTGTGAGAGAGATAGAGAAGAGAAGAGAAGGACAGATTGGACGCACACCGCAGCAGCCTCGCCGAAGTTGTTCCTGTCAGGGCCCAGGAGCTTCAACCCGCCGTTCTACCTCCCCAGTCGGCTCCGTCCTCCCGACGCACGATCAGTTCGAAGCCGGCTTCATGAGACCACGTGCTGCTCACGAGCTCATCACCACCGGGGACTTTGATGCATACAATGACCAGGCATGAGTGGAGCTTCCTCGCGAGGAACAAAACACATGGCGGAACCGGGTTGAAGAATGGCAACGGCATCGCTGCACCTTGTCCGTCGTCATAGTCATGGCAAGTAACAATTGTCCGTGGGGCGCCCGTAATGCCGTCGTCGTTGGCAAGCCTTCTTACCAGAACACCCGTTCGTCATAATCATGGGCGCAGTCAATTGTTCGCTCCTTGCTACTCAACATCTCAAGAGTGTGACCTGCCGTTCAGGGAAAGTGGATAGTCGGTCGGTCAACAGCCTGCTGTAAGCCGCGGGACCACTGAGGATGTCGTCGGCCATCGGCGGGCGGGACTCTGCGTGCTGATTACTAGCACCTGGATTTGCCCGCCCCCCCCCCTCCCCTTTCCCTTCTTCCTCGCTCTCGCTCTCTCTTGTCCTGCCTTCTCCTTCTTCCTTTCTTGATCACTTTTTCTCAAAATTCGACTGCTCTGCTGTTCACACTAGAATGTGAAATATTGGGTTCAGAAAGTCGTCATTGAATAAGGGTTTCTTCTTCTCTCATCTGGCTATTATTGAGCAGGGATCGGGGATCTTCGCCTGGGATCCTCACTGCCCTGCCGACCGGGATCCGAGGTTGCACGGTTGCACTTGCACTTCAGCGCCTATCGCACAGACGATGGAAGCATGTGCTGCTTAGTAAGGTTACTAGAAAAGCCATAACCAATGGCAGGTACCATAGTACCAGGGTAGCACCTTACAGTACACCAGCTGCAGCCTGATGATACCACAGTATCTACCGTGGTATCTCGAAGAAGTCGGCGGATCGGATGTCGCTTCGTTACCCCAAAATGGATACGACAGTTCCACGCGGGTCTGGACTGCGTCTACATGTCGGTTGGGTTGCTTTGGATTTTGTTCTCCCCCAACAGTGTTCTCGAAGAGTCGACCTTCGTGAATAGAACTCACGGTTCTGGTGAGCTGTGACCAGAACGAGACCGACCAAGCTGTGCTCTCCTCTCTGGCAGGATCTCTGTTCACGCTCGACGATGTGACGAGGAACGAGAACAAGCCGACGTCAGCGCATGAATGCTGGAACCCCGAGACGGGCATGGATTATTCCCCGACACGCCAATACCCTATAGGAAGACGTCTCATCAGCCGCAAAGACCGGCAGATGCATGAGAATATGGGCCCAAGAGGGCAGTGGAGGGTGTGGACAGGCCAGACAGGCCAGACAGGCCAGGGCGTGAAAGATGCTGGCAGCAGCAGCAGCACCCCTCGTTGACCACCTCGGCACTCCCCCTGCGGCGATCCCGCCCCCCCTCTACCAGCAACCCCCCCTCCCCATCCGGCGAGCAGGCCGTGGGATGTGGTATGAGGCCCACGCCTGCATGCTTCTGGAAGGTGGTTCTAGATCGGTTCTTGAGAGCCCCTGGAAGCACCGTCCATGCATGGTTGGACTGACAGGGCAAGAGGTCCAGGACCACAACACCTCGTGCGATCCCACACAGGGTCGGCGCTGTCATGGTGCAAGCCCCGATGGTCATCCCATCGGGTCTTGATGGGCAGGGCCAACGGAGGCAGTCTCTCTGGAGAACCGATGCCAGACAGCCGGGGGGCCCATACAAAAGAAGAAAACGAAAAAAGAAAGAGAAGAAAGAAAATGGCCACGGGTTTCTTTCACCGTCAAGAAGGCGTGGGTTCGCCTCTCTTTTCTATCCGGGCCTCACGACCAGGTGGCAAGATATACAACATCTCTCCCCCTCCTGTCTACCTACACTACCCTTTTTGGCAACCCCGTCCCCTGCACGGCAAGAAACAGCTCGACATCCTTGAGAGCGATCAACGGGCTGTCATAATTATAGACTGTCCTCCCCAGATGCCTGGGACTTGGACCTGGACCTGGAGCTGAACCTGGAACTGGATAACAGGAGTAATATCAGAAACGTGCTGCCCACCAGCGCCTCCCCAATCCAACACAACAAGCAGCAGGAGAAGAAGCAGCAGCAGCCATGGCGTACCGTGGCTCGCGTGGGTCGTTCAGCTACCCAACCACCCCCGTGTCCCCAAGGTCCGTACACTCGACAGGCTCCCGGAGCTCCATGAGATCGGTGAGATCCGCGACATGGGACTCAGTCGTCGACGCCATCATCAGCGCCGAGCCCAGCCGCGACTCGCGCATTATCGACGAGGACGACCTCGCCCAGCAGCATGAGCCTGCCATCATCGAGGAGGTCGATGAGGATCCGTCCCGCCAACCCCCAAGGTACAGCAGCTATAACCCATATATCACGGAGGGGCCTATCCATTCAGCCCACCCGTCCATGGACGCGTCCACGATCGTCAACGGCCATGCTACCGAGCAGGGCTCTATAAGGAGGGCATCGGCCCTCTCAGTCCCTGCCTCGAACCGCGCCTCTCGGGCCTCCTACACCAACTTCGACTTTGGCCTGGACAGCGTCCCGGACATCACACTCAGGGTTCCCGAAGAAGAGGCCGACCTCGCCGACGAGAAGCCCGCGGAGGAAGGCCAAAACGAGAAGATGGGAGCTGAGGAGACGGAGGCGAGGGTCTCACGGTCAGGGCTCTCGCGTTCAAGCTCTCGCTCTGGCTCCCAGTCGGCCTCGTCCACCGTCCATGGGCAGCTCGACGAGGCACCCACGTCCAAGGACGTCCCGCCTCCAGCCAACGCCGACCTTGAGGCTGGTATCGTGCAGCAGGAGGATCAGCAGCAGCAGCCAGCAGACGCCGTGCCAGAAGCACCGTTCTCCGCCTTCCCGACCCGGACCAAGCAGCTCATCGTGCTGGGTGCCGCCTCTGCATCCGTCTTCGCCCCGCTATCGATGCAGGTCTACCTCCCCTCGCTCACCGAGCTCGTCACGGACTTTGGGGTCTCTCGCAGCGCTATCAATCTCACCGTCAGCGTGTACATGATCTTCATGGCCATCTCGCCCATGATCATAGGGGGCCTCGCCGACGTGGTCGGTCGCCGCCCGGCCATGCTCTGTTGCTTCGCCATCTACATGGTGTCCTGCATCATGATCGCACTCTGCCACACCTACAAGGAGCTCATGGGCTTCCGCATCCTGCAATCCGTTGGCGCCAGCCCCACCATCGCCATCGCCTCGGCCGTTGTCGCCGATATCGTCACCAGCGCCGAGCGTGGAAGCTATGCGGCCCTGGTGGCGCTGCCCGTCATCTTCGCGCCCACCCTGGGCCCTGTCATCGGCGGCCTGCTGACTCAGTATCTCGGCTGGCGGTCCATCTTTTGGTTCCTCCTCATTGCAGGCGCCTTCACCTTCTTTATGGTCCTGGTCTTCTTCCCAGAGACGTGCCGGTTTATCGTCGGTGACGCCTCGGCCAAGGCACCTAGGCGGTACCGCAGCGTGATCCAGGTCCTCAAGGATAAAAAGCCTGAGTTTAGCCAGGCGGTAGAGGACGAGAAGGCGAGGCTCAAGGGCAAGCAGAGCTTGCGCCAGATGCTGTGGTCGTCCCTGACGGCCGCGGTGCGCATCCTGTTCACCAAGGAGCGCTTCTGCCTGCTGTTCTACGTGGGCCTCATCTTCGCCGGGTTCCAGGCCATCGCAACCGAGCTCCCCACACAGTTCAAGGCCATCTACGGCTACGACTCGGTCATGATCGGCATCATGTACCTCCCACTCGCTGGAGGGGCCATGATCTCGACGGCCGTCTTCGGCAAGCAGATGAACAAAAACTTCCGCAAGTACACGGCTCGGGCTGGCATCAACTTCGAGGCTGGCCAGGAGGTCGACATGAACAAGGTCGACGTCGAGCGGGCCCGCCTCGAGATCTGTATCGCCCCGCTGCTCATCTCCATGGCAGGTATTATCTGCTGGGGCTGGGTACTCGAGATGAAGACGTCCATCGCCGGCCCGTGCGTCCTGCTCTTCTTCATGGGCGTGGGCCTGAACGGCGTGATGGCCACCACCAACGCCCTGCTCATGGATATCTCCCAATCGCAAGCCGGCGCCGTCATGGCCGCCAGCAACCTCACGCGTTGCGCCCTCGGGGCCGTCGCCTCCGCCGCCATTCAGACCATGATCGACAAGATGGGGCTGGGCTGGACCTACGTCGTCTTCGGCCTGGTCTTTGTCGTCTTCTCCCCGATGATCGCCCTGCACTACTTCAAGGGCCTCCAGATGAGACAGTCCGCCAAGGCCAAGGAGGACAGGAAACAGGCAGCCCAGCAGGACGCCGCCGCCGGTGTCGCTCCTAACATGGAGCAGTCTGTCGAGACCGGCATCGTACAGGCCGCCGCCGTAGATGCCGTCGTCAACACAACAGCGGCTATTCCCTTGGTGGAGATGAAGTGCAGCAGGGACGGGTCAGGGAGGAACTCGGTGTGCAGCAAAAGCTAGCTTGGCCGGCGGTTTCTTAATGTTTTATGATAGATCATTTCTCTGTGTGGTTTTTTTGGTGGTTATTCTTTCCCCATTTATGTGGATAGAGCCGGAACCGTGTATCATCTTTTGTTTTTACAAAATATCCTTTGCATAAAGTAAAAAATATCACGTGGTGGGCATTTCACATCCCCATATGTGATCTCTCGAGGAGCTCTCTTCGGAACTGGAAACTGGCAACGCTCCGACTTGTGCGATGAAAACTGTATTGGAAAAGTACATAGTGGTGCGTAGCTCGATTTCAGACTTGATGGAGTTCTGATTGTCACTCAAGAAAGACATGCTCTGGTCGGTATTGTACATGAATTCATCATAAAAAGCCTGGTGATGGTTTAAGATACGTGCCTACTTTCAATATGTGCACTACTCATTACAGCAGCGTCTGAACGCTTTACCGGCCTGGCCATTGTTCCCTTCCGCCCGCCCTCCGCAACTTGGAAGACTGGTTTGACTTGGGATGATCACCCACCCCACTACGCCCCGTCCTCCTCGTCGTCATCCATGACATCCTCGACGATCAGGTTCCCCGACCTGCCGACCGTCTCCCGGAGGGTCTTGTCCCTGCTCGGCTCGAAGACCTCACGTGGCATGAGGCTGGCGAGCCTAAAGCGGTACACGTGCTCATACCCCTCGGGCCCGCCGGCGGAGAACTTCTCGTCGAGCTCGGACTCGTCGGCGGGCTGCTGCAGGAGATCATAACACTCGACAAAGGCGTACAGCTCCTCGACGGTGGCATCGCCCGCGAATCGCCGTATGACCCTGCCCGCCCCAGCCTTCTCGGGCATCTTGACCGCCAGCCGCACCACGTCCTTGTCGCCGGCCGGCGGCTCAGGCGCGATCACCGCGGCGCGCCACCGCCTCCACATCTGCCTCATGCGTTCCGTCTCGGCCGCGCGCTCTGCGTCCTCCTGGGCCTTCCTCTCCGCCTCTGCGGCGGCCTTCTCCTCCTCGCGCTTCTGTCGGGCGCGCTCGCGGTCCTTAGCCAGCGAGCGCTCGTACGCAGAGTCCTGCTCGGTCCTCAGGTTTCGCGCCGACTGCTGAGCGACCCGCTCTGCCCTCAGACCGTCCAGATCCGGCGAGTACTTATTAATCGCGGTGCGGATGCCCGTCAGATAGGCAGACGCGGTCGTTGGGCCCACCAATCTCTTGATGATGCCCATCCTCGTGGTCCCCTCCTTTGGCGTAAGGCTGATGAGCACGCTGAAGGGAAACTTGGTGCAGCCGTACTCGCTGGAGACAAGATAGGCCTCGCTGTCGAGAACGTTGCCACCCCAAAGGATGATGTCGTTGGCCGGGTCGGACAGGAAGGCGGACACCTCGGGAGAGAGGAGCACGTCGCGGGCGAAAGAGGCGGTGTCGTCGTGCTCGGGTGACATGAGCACCATGAGCAGGAACTTGAGTTCCTTCTTGGCGAGATCCTGGGCCTGCGCAAAACCGCCCTCGAACCAGGGCAGGGTGCTGCCGCTGCCATACTCCTCTTCAAACTCGCGCCTGAAGCGCGAGGCCGAGTCCCGCGGCAGCAGCATCTTCCTCCCATTGGTATTCCGTAGGCCACGGGTGATGGAGTTCGAAACGGCGCGGGGCCTGAGCGATCGCGGCAAGAGGTAGAGGATATAGGAGATAGGTCGGAGGAAGGCTGAGAAGAGCCGCCAGCCCAGCTGGAAGGGCATGAAGAAGAGGCCTACGAGCCAGGGCGGCTGCCACAGGCCGCCAGGCCGCAGCACCACACGCGGTGCGGGCTCGGTCCGATGTGCGTGAGGGACCCTGCCTGCGGTGGGGGGTATATAGAAGCTTTCTTGGAGGTTCTCATGTCGGCCGGCCACGCGTGGTATATCGGCCTGGGCCTGTGCTTCGGCAACGGGGTCGGGTCCTTCTCCGTCAAAGAACTTTGTTATAGCAATCTAATGGCACAGCAAGTGATTAGTTTAGGAGAGTGTTTGATAAGAGAAGAGGAACCAGCAGGATGAGGTTGGGGTGGTAAGAGAGAAGGGGCCCTCTCACTCACCTGGACATTCCATTGCGACCTCTCCAGCAATGGGATGGCATCCTTTGGTTCCTGGTTGGTGAACTGGATGTATTGCTGTAGGGCCTCCTGCTGGTCAGAAGATAACTGGGCCAGGCCAGCATCAGCCCCAACACTTGAGCTCGCCATGTTCGGGGGACAATCAAGTCTATGCAGCCTTGTTGTAGGGAGCCCCCTTGTCCTCGGGTGGTGTTGTGGATTTCAGCAGTCCATCAATATTTGAAGGTCAACGCAGTGTGTAGTAGGTTCTTTGGAAGATGGTGAAAGGCTTTGCAGCAGTAGCAGCAGCAGCAGCAGCAGCAGCAGAGACAGAGAATAGAGCCTCTGAGAGAACCAAAAAAAAAGAGAGAGAGAGAGAGAGAGAGAGAGAGAGAGCAGTGTTGATAGCAGTGGAGGAGGCTGGGTTGAATCAGGAAGAAGGTTCCCCTCCCTCGAGGCGCAGTGTTGTATCTGGTTGAAGTTTTGGGGAGCTGACACAGAGATTCTAATTGATGCTAACGTGTGCAGAAGCGAAAAGAGCAGAAAGTGTCAAGGTACGTATCCGTTAGCAGCTGTAGATCTGGGTTAGAGTGTTACTTGTCGGGACCTACCGACGTCACCTCCCAGTGCCCCCCTCGCCTGTGGGGTTTGATCCCCACTGCCTGGCTTGTTAGTGGTAGCTGTTGGCCTCTATGCAGGGGATCCACCACCTCGGTATTCCCAGGCTCATCGACATAGAATACATAGTAAGCAGGCTCAGTGGCTAGGAAGGGACCCAGGTAAGCCACTGAAGAAGCCACTAAAGCTGTGGGATTCAAGCTGAAAGAGTCCATCCATGCAGTCATACATGGAAATGTAAGTACTTCATTGTTGTGGTATCTTGGATGTGGTTCACTTGACAAGTGTACTGCGCTGTAGTGTATGCATGCACTATTACACCCTCTAACCACCTGAGCCTACAGGGGTGCTCAGTGGTCGACAGGGCAGCTGCAGTAGCAAGGGTAGGCCCGGGATCACTCTGTGTCTGCCAGTGTCTACGTAGTAGCAGTTTGTCTCCAGTAGCACGTCCTGACACTGCATCTGTGAAGCAGTGACTTGTCTGCTGCAATGGACTAGGATTTTGGTTGGGGTTTACCAGGGGGGTGGCTTGCCGCCCACTCCAACTTCCAGGCTGTTGTCTTCCAATCCACCATCATCCCACGCAAGGACAGCTTCTGACCACGACACGTCCTTTTCGCACCACGTCTTTGAAATTGTTGTTGTTGTTGTTGTTGTTGTCGCCCAACACAACCCCACCACCAACTTTCTTGATTGATTTATTTGTTTTTGATGCTGCAGCCTTGCCCAACAGCCTCATTCTTTTTCTCATCCACCTTTTGCCCTCTTCCACCTTCCATCCTGATCTCCAGATCCAGGCTCATGGGCAGAGAACATCCTCAGCATGATAAGCCATGGGAACCAACTGTGAGGTCCAAGTAAGCAGCATCATCCCTCTTCTGCCCAACTTTGTGTGCCCCTGTTTCCGTTCTTGGCAGTGGCCTCGTCCCTCCTCTCCTTCTCTCCCGTTTCCCTCTGCCACATCTCCACTATCAACACTACTACAACCGTCCCGTATCGTGCGTGGCCTTGTGCTAGCGATTGCGAAACCACCCCGCGTGCGCCCCCGCCGCCATTCCCCGTGTTGCAACGGCATTGGCGACCGACAAACGGCGACCACGGCAACGACGACGACGACGGTGACATGTCTCTCTATCCATGGGATGGACTCTCCTCCTGCTGACCCAGACTTCTTCTTCATCCCAGGCGTCGTGGATTCGGTAATAGGGCTGTCGTTGTCTTGCGATCAAGACTCTGACGGGTGTGCTCCCTCCTTCGCGCACCCTCCAGCACGTCGCAAAGTCAGAGAATGGCCGGTACTCCTGACCTGCGCCGGCAGGTTGGATCACCTCGGCCCAAGGGACGCGGTACGTTCTTTGCGCCTGCATTTCCTACTTGTTCTGTTCCTCGCGACACCAGACAACACTGGCCTACGCTGCCCTTTTGGCGCGCCGTTTGCGCTTCTCCTCCTCGTCTCAGTTGTGTATCCTACTAACAACCATCACGTCTCCATTGTCTCTCACTCCACAGACAAAGACACCCTCTGCAGGAACATTCTGATCTATGGCAAATGCCGTTACGAGAACGCGGGCTGCAACTTCAATCACGAACCCCCCAACAATAACTTCAACCCCGCCCAGAACCACGCCGCCAGCAGCAGCAGCATCTTCGACATGAAGAAGACCTTGAACGGGGACTCCCCCTCCTTCACCCCCTCGAACCTCGCCGCCGCCGTCCAGGCCCAGCCGGCCCCCAAAAAGTCGACCCTTCCCTCGCAAGCCGCAAGCGCTGCCGTCTTTACACCCAGGGGCGCCGGTTCTGCCACACCTGCTCCCTCCGAACCCGAGCGCGACCGTGAGCGCGAGCGCGTCTTCAACCCCGCCTCCATCAAGGAGTTCACCCCCCAGAACAACAACAACACCTTCGATCTCGGCGGCAGCACCAACGCTACTACCACCACTACCACTACTGTTAATGCGACACCGACGCCCGAGCCCAACAACCTGCAGTCCTATGATCCTTTCCAGGCGTCTGTGTCCACCGCGCAGTACAATCCATATGCGAATGACCACACGGGTGGGATCGCTGGTCCTGCGACCACCACCGCCGCCTCCTATTATCAGGGCCAAGGCGCATACCCTACACCGCTGCAACCACCCCCTTACCACCTGTATGCCAATATCGGCCCTTATCGTGAGGATTTGCTGCCCTACCAGAGGCAGACGCGCGACTTCTTCATGCCAGAGGACCTGAGAGAAGAGCTGCAGAAGAAAGCCCACGCCGCCCTCCAGGTGATCCCTAGTAGCATTCAGCTCGAGGGCTACCACTCTCTTGTCCCTCTGGACAAGGTCGACACGCCCCACCGCAAGAGCACGACCATCTTCGGCTGGACGAGCTGGCTATTCAAGTCCTTCTCGGCCAAATCGGGCAGGATCTATTGCCTGCGCAGGTTGCAAGACTTCCGCCTCGGCGACCGCGAGGCAACGCAGGCCATCGAGACCATCAAGAAGTGGAAGCAGATTAATAATGGCAGTGTCGTCTTCGTGCATGATGCTTTTACTACCTCGGCGTTTGGTGACAGATCCCTCATCTTCGCTCTGGACTATTTCCCCCTCGCGCAGACCCTCGTCGAGGCGCATCTCACGCAGCCACCCAAGGACCACCGATATCGCGGCCCGGCCACCATCCCCAAGATTTCCGAAAGTGTCATCTGGTCTTACGTGGCGCAGATTGCCAGCGCGCTCAAGGCCATTCACGGCAAGGATCTTGCCGCCCGTTGTCTCGATCCCAGCAAGATCATCGTCACCGAGAAGAACAGGATTCGGCTGACAGCCTGCGCCATCCTCGACGTCGTGCAGTACCAAGCCCACAGATCGGTCAAGGAGCTGCAGCAGGAGGATTTTGTCCAGTTGGGCCGGTTGATCCTGTGTCTGGCCAACACCAAGGTGCCCAGTCAGCTTGTGGACCTCGAGGCGGAGATGGCCACGGTGGCTCGAAGGTACCAGTCTGGCCCCAAGGGAGAGTCTGCGCTGCGCGATCTGGTGCAGTGGCTCCTCAGCACGCCCAATGTTAAGAGCGCCGAGCAGCTCATTACGGGCATGCCGAACCAGATGGTCGAGTGTCTCGACAGGAACCTGCAACACACC
This sequence comes from Cryphonectria japonica, assembly GCA_014851275.1. NCBI lineage: Eukaryota > Fungi > Ascomycota > Sordariomycetes > Diaporthales > Cryphonectriaceae > Cryphonectria > Cryphonectria japonica. Next base: position 232,359 of record JACWTT010000040.1, read on the forward strand.
GACATGCTCACCAACGAGCTGCAGCGCGAGCTCGAGAACGGCCGCGTTGTCCGCCTGCTGATGAAGCTGGGCACGATCAACGAGCGCTTGGAATACGACGGTGACCCGTCTTGGTCAGAGAATGGCGAGCGGTACACGCTCAAATTGTTCCGCGACTACGTCTTCCACCGCGTCGACGAGCATGGCCGCCCTGTCTTTGACGTCGGCCACATGCTCTCGTGCCTTAACAAGCTGGACGCGGGCTCGGCGGAGCGCATCCGCCTGACGAGCAGGAATAACGAGACTGACTTTATTATTACATATGCTGAGCTGAAGAAGCAGGTGAACAGCGCGTTCGCCGACCTCATGAAACATAACAGGCGTGCTTAGGAAGCAACGCAACGGAGCATACTGACTTCTTCCACCAACTGGGGCAGAGGTGGTGGGCGGCCGTCGCCCCCTGGGCTGCCTGGACCTGTAAACCATCATCCGGGCGGCTTCAACAGCACCAATTGGGCTGGCCCACCCCCACCGCCGTCTAACAACAATTGGGCGCCCCAGTGGCCGATGTCTTCGTTTGCAGGATCCGATCACTCTTACTATGGAGATACAATGACGATGGTGGAAGACAATTATCCAAATACAAATGCTCAAGTCTATCATTCTCTATTTCCCCCATCACTAGTAGTAAGACCGCATCGAAGATTTCAGTCCAGGTCATCGCCTCAGCATAGCTATATATCACACAACAACGACAACAATGAGAGCTGTCGACAAAGCCCATCTACGACGTCAGGCCCAGTTGGCACCACAAGCTATCAGCAACAGTCACCTTCGACGTCAGAGTCAGTCGGAGGGGTCTACACAAGCTCTCCCCTCAAGCCCAAGAGGAGGAGGAAGAAAAAACGTGGGCCGAAAAGAAGAAATGGTCAAGGTGGTTGCGGATCTGGTACCACATAAACATTGTCAAGGGGACAGAAGCAAAGTTTGTAGTTGGTCAGGATCTACATCCAAAGGGAAGAGGAGAGATGTTATGGATAGGGGAGGGTACAGCACACTCTCCATCTCGCAACATAGTCTTGTCTTTTTGTCTTTCTTCCTTCCTTTTTTTGCCCCACCACAGAACAGAATAATGAGCAGATCAGAGCTAGAACAGAACAAATGATGAAATCAAATCCAAAATATGGCAAGAGCAGCTTCGCCTCATTCTTCTGCAGACTGCGTTTTCATCTTGCTCCATGTATCTTTGACTTGTCTGTATTTTAATCACGGAGAAAAGGCAATTTTAATTTTCACATTTCATGCACCATGTGTGTCCATGGCGGTGACAGCATTTGTTCTCATCACCCATGCATCGGCCATACTCTGCCATTCTCGAAGGGAACAAGAATATACCGGGAGGCTGTGGACCTTGTAGGAAGATGAAAGGGCGTTGCCTCTTCCCTGCCCATGTCTGTCTGCTTCCTGCACACACCAGACGGAAGGTTCTTTTGCAGAGCGTGATTCATGCAATATGTTCAGTCACTAGAAGGAGGCCAGTCAGAAGTGTCAGTGACTCAGTATTTCAGTCCAGTGAAGGAAGGTGCCTTCCATATATATATGAACTACAACTTTCCCCAGCTCCTCCAGACGAAATATGCGCCCCAAAACAGTGCAAAACACCAATACTTCTCCAGAAGGCCCTCATTATCTTTTTCATCACCTCGTCCTAAGACCACCAGAAATAGCAACTTTCTCTAGTAGGCCCTCAAGATTTTTTCTTTCATGATCTCGTCCCAAGGCAATTGAAAGCATTTATACCTTGCGGAAACGTCCTGATATCATGCCTAGAAGAACTAATGATCTGACCCCATTACTAGAGACTGAGGAACAAAAATGGGGTTTCGTGCTCGATTTACGAAATGTATTTAACCCCCCCCCCCCTTCTCGCCCCCGCCCTCCCCCGGTTTCTTCCATCAGTCTAACCTCTCCTTCCAGCCAAAAAGACCCCAGCCAAGAAGACGTCCGAAAACGCGTTTATAGGCCCGTCCAACATCATCACCACCATGAGTGGTAGTCCAGACCCCGCTGCCGACATGGAGCAGGCCAAGAGAAACAAGGCAAGGCTGGAAATAGCAGCCTATCTAGACGCCATGTGTGAGCCTGACAGGCCGCCATCAGTCAAGTCTAGCTCGACCGTGGAGACAAGTAAGAGCACGGAGATGAGCACGCTGGAAGGCAATAGTGGCATGGAGGCGGTTACCACCACCATCAGCGGAAGCACCATGGTGTCGAGTAGCAGCAGATCGTGTAGTGGCGAGACGGTGCAGACTAGTGAGGCGATGCAAAAACATGGAACTTCAGTGCAGAAAGGCAATGCGGTAGAAGGCAGCGGCGCCATCACGGGCGGCGGCAAGAAGATCCGGAGGGGCGACAGTAGCCAACAACGGCAGCGACGACCGGACTTCGAGCGATGATCAGTGGTAGAGGATAGATATTTTAGCCTCTACTGTATTAGAGAGAAATTGGAAAAGTTTTTTTTTGGCACACTTAACTTTTGAGGATGATGAAATAGTACCCCCCGATTCTACACTACACGCCTTGTAATCTTATTGCTGCCTAGAGAATTGGTGTTCAGTCCTTTGACACGGCCCTACTGCCCAAGTTCAACCATATTACCAAAGAGATCTTTGATCAAGTGTGCTATTTTCTCAGATTCCTGGTGTCTGGGTATTGCGGCATCAGAGTTATGTAGACAATTGGCATTGTGGTTAAGACGATATTGAGGAGTTCCTTGTATATGTAACGGCCGAGAATAAGCTCAGCCATTAGTTAGATCATCATACTGGAACAAACCTATAGAAACGAGACGCAACTCCTCAAGCATTTATATGAATTGTCTCGTTGTCTACCTTGAATTACATTCAAGCTGTTGTGGCTCTTGATAGGGTGCAATACAGAGCAGCCCATATGAAATGACCACCTGTGAGATGCTTTTCCAGCAATTTGTCTCAAGTAAGTCGGGGGGCTTTTTTATACACTTGCTTACTCCATAGACGGCGAAAGGGGAGAATAGTCAAGACTTTCGCTGAGCAACCGTTTGTCATAACAATGTCTATTGCCTGGCACGCAGAGCAGGTCTCTGAGGCACCCTTTGCGGAAACCAGTCCCATGGTCACATTATCGGTCAGTTCAGTAAGTCTATTAAGACGACTTCCGAGCACCACTTTTGTTTACTTGAATGTCCCAACTCTATATATGTAATTATCAATACTTGCCGCCTAGACGTGCTCTTATATATGGATTTCACGCCCTTCTTGATGGCGATTCTACCCCCAAGTGTTTCCCTAGCCCAGGTTGATCAGTATCGGAGAAGCCTCCAGGGTGCCAACATGCCATCTTTTAGCGAAATACATCACATCAGTTCAGTTCGTCTTGGACAGTCTTGCACTTAGTCGAAAGCAGAGTCTCGAGCCACATGCCTCACCTCAGTTTCCTGAACCATTGCCACCGCAGAAGACCAGCAGGACACTCATGAATCTGCAGGCAGATAGAAGCAAGGAACGGTCAGCAAGGAAAGCACGAGCATGCATGAATGAAGAAAGACAAATCGAGAGAAAGAAGAAAATGGGTTATCAACTTACGCAGCCGTGACAGCAAAGACCTGGGTGCCCCTCGTCTGGGTAAACATGGCCATTCCCATCGAGAACACCGTCGAGAACATGCACACCAAATAGACCCTGGTGTTCTGGCCGGGAATGGCGTTGAGGCTCAGGATGGCGGCGCACGGCAGCAGGATGGAGAGCCCCGTGCGGATGAATTTGGTCACGAAGCTGTTCCAGGGGGCCGAGTACTGGTACAGCTTGACATTCCTTACGGCCGCTACCTGGTTGTTTCCGCCGGGCTTCTCGTGCTCGCTCGTGTTGTCTCCTTCTGGAGTGGGAAGTCCGGCCTCGAGGTCCTCCATGATGGTTCTCTGAGGAACGGGATTGTTAGCCTCTCTCGGGCCAATACGGCTGTTTCGCTCGCCGCCTGATACGAGAAGAGAGGGACAGAGTTGTGTGTGTCACCTTGTGGCTCCGCAGCGCGATATGGATGACCTTCATGGCCGGTTCCACGAAACACCTATCCAGCAGCGAGTCTCCGCCGCTCGCTGGAGCCTCGAACATGACCAGGTCATCAAGATGATTCTTCCGGTACGCCGCCGGGTCATCGCCCACCAGCTCGGCGGACATAAAGCCGCAGCGGCCGCCATTCATCCTGTCATCGCTGATGTACTTGGAGAGAAAGTCTCGTTGGCCGTTGGTGGGAGGGCTGAGGGCGGCAACGCGGTTGTGTCGGTCGATTGCTTCGTCTATGAAAACCAGACAGACACGTTAGGTCTCTTCTTCTTCGTTCTTCTATCTCTAGTGTCTGGGTGAGAAGGCAAAGGAGGAACGATATTATTGAAATACTTACAGTACTCATACAACGCCGCACGCAGATCCAACCAGATCTTCCATCGCTTCCCCTCCCCTCTGGTCCCTGAGGTGGCTAGCGAGAGCCAGTGGTAGTTCCAGAGGGGCCTTTCCTTGTTGTCGACGGAGGCCACATCTGCAGCGGTCTCCTGATCCAGCTGGGTCTTGAGGCTGTGAATCTGGGCCTGGAGGTAGAGCAGGTTCATCACGGAAAGCTCCTTGTACCGGCGCACCATACCGTACTGCGTCTGGACCATGAATTGCGCTAGGTGAGCATACCCGCCTGGTCCAGCCGGACGAGGTATTTCCTCGACTTGGCTGACTTTAGAGCCAGCTGTCGTAGATCGCTCCGTCTCGCATTCACCTGGATCTGCAACCCCTTGCATTGTAGCTGCCGTTGTCGCCATGCTGTCAATTTCTCTCTCTTTTTTTCTGAGGATTGGAATCATAAGAACTACAAGACGTAAGAAGATGAAAGGCAGGCGAGCAATCAGCATCTCTGTCATTGAATGAATCCAGGCGTCTATTCTCAAGAACATCAGAACACAGCACGACGTGGCAATGATCATGCAGTGTACCGTCAATTTGGGCAACGCAAGAGTATCACTCTACCTCGCCATGCACGAAGCCCAGGTGTTACAAGAGGTCCAAATATCGCAAGCGTCCATCCCTTGAAAAAAAAGAAAAAGAGGGGGGGTTGCTAACACAATATAGTACGTGGCCTTCATTCTACAGAATGCATTCGCCACAGGCACTTTCGAGCACAGAGTCGATTCATCAAGGTACGCGGACGTCGTGCCGGGCAGGATTTGTACTGGGGAATAGTAGGTTTGCTCGCCTTGTCCCACCACCGGTCGAGTGTGAGTACCGGCGCCTGGTTGTCCTACAGCATGGCCATGTCAAGACTATCGATAATGTGCCTGCGGTAGTGAACTCCGTCATTTGTATTTCGTTGTGCTAGGTGGAAGCAGGGTATATGTAGATGGAAATAGATACAGATGCGTACAGGGGGGTTGTAGGTTTTGAGGTTGAACCGACTGGCTTGTGGTGAGCAAGGCGGAGCATCCATTGCCTTAAAAGAAGAAAAGCAAGAAAACCAGGGAGAAGGGGAGAAGAGACCACACATATTCTCAAATCGAGCTGTCTTTGACATCGTGCGTCCCGTCACTACAGGCCGGCCATGGGCTCCATGACTTATGAAGATCTGTTCATTGGTCAACCGTCCAAGCATCACAACGCATTTGTTCACTGCTTTCAGCTTGGAACAAGCAAAAAGACCAACTATCAATAAGCTAATCATTTTCCAGAGATAAGCCGATTTTTCTTTTCTTTTTATAAAACAAGAGGGGGAAGGGGTTTGTAAAATTGATTGGTAGGTGGAGCCACAGCTAGCATATGAAGCCCCAAATGTACACAGACCAGCTCATGAGCATTTCATTCATACCCTTCTTCTCTTGTAGTCGTCAATCGGTACTTAAGTAAGTATGCAACCAAGATGGTAGCTACTAGAGATGGTAGTGCTACAAAGCTTGACTCGAGCTAGGAGGAGGACGATAGTAAAAATGCGACAATGTACCATGCAATGGCTGAGTGGTGCCATGTTGGGCAGCAGCCCAATCTTCAGCTAGCCCTGCTCGAAGCTGGTCTACTCAGAGTAATACTGCGGTATGGCCACAAGGCGCTATTGAGAGCGCCCACGGTCAGCTCTCGTCCTAGAAAGCAGCGACTTCTCATTTTCGAGGATGACTACGTCTTGTCAGTATTGTACACCCAACTTTTGGGTCATGGGTCTTACCTGAGTTACTGGTGGCTGAGCATGAGACATGGCTAAGAGGCGAGTTGACTGTCTCTGGGTGATGAATGCCCTTGCTGCACTTAACGTGTTCTTTGGCGCTTGAGAGCTTGCTTCAGTCAAGGATTAGGCCGCAATTCCGCCGCGCGTAGACAGCTGCTTTATGTGGCCGCTCTCTGTAGCCCTCAAAATGGAGGCGTCTGCATCCTAATCCTCGTCCTCCTCAGAGGCAGACCCGGCAGCAGGATCAGCCCGCTCTTCCTGCCCAACACCCTCAGGCTCCTGTTGAGCCAGACCCTCAAGTGCCGTGCCTTCTGTCGTAATACCCTGGCTCTCCATCATGGCGGCGAGGCGAGCTGCGCGACCCTCCTTCTTTCGCGGTACAGGTGCTATTATGCGTTCTTAGCATCATGAAGTCATTTGAGTCGGGGAGAAGGGGGGGGGGGGGCGTGAGCAGAAGAAAAATGAGGGGCGGGAGCGATGCCTACCTCTGCCATTTTCCTGGACGTAAAACTGTCGAAGCAGGTTGACGGCCTCATCTCGACCCCAACCACCCTCGGCCTCGAACCCATCTTCCACGTTTCCGCCGTGTCCCATACTCATGTTGGAAACTGGGATAGGTGGCTCTACGAAGGTAATCCTATTGACCGACTTGACCTCACCACCCATCGCAGCCGAATCATCCTGAGATCCGTTGATGGAGGAGGCACACGAGGCCGACTTGTGTGGGAGGGCGGGTCGGTTAAGTAGATTAGCAACGGGCCGGTGGACAGGAGTCGCAGGAGCCGTGGCAGCGTGGGCGGGGTCCGAATTCATGTGGATACAAAAGACACCACCTGTACCGCCGAACTTGTCGTTGACGGCACCGAAATAAACCTTTCTGATGCCATACTGGCGGAGCATGGAAGCGCACATGACGCATGGCTCGACAGTGACGTAGAGGGTGCAGTCCTTGATCATGTCACGGTCGACGCGAGGGGCAGGATGAAGCTTCTGCCCGTAAGGGTAGATGTGGCCATCCGTGGGGTCGACATCACCCCATTCTTGCTCGCTGTAGGTCCTCATCAAAGACGGCTTCTCGGCCTGCTGGCTGCCGGACCGAACTCCCTTGGCGGACTTTCTCTCAGGCTTTCTGGAGGGTGTCTCCTCGATGTCCGCCTCAGGGGTGAATGAGAGGAGGGCGGTGAGCGCCATCAGCTCTGCATGGCGAGTACCGTTGCGGGTGATGTTGGTGGCATTCATACCTCTGGCGACGACACGTCCATCATGGACGAGGACACACCCGACGGGTGTTTCATTGGTCTTCAATGATAGGCGGGCCTAGAGAAAGTCTCGGTCAGCACCAACGACTGCAGTGGTTGGAGAGAGTAGACATGAGAGCCGAGGGAGATGCATAGACAAGTAGCAAGCTATCGCTGGTTGGAGACGTGAGCATAGTACGGAAGAAAAGGCCGACACGAGTACGAGGAGCCCACAGGGTCGAGACATTGCAATAGGCGAGTGAACACGAAATGGGAACAGACAGGCGGGTGGCAACGCGGAAAGCAAGGTGGATCCATAAAAAGGGGCCGGCTGGAGAGAGAGTGCTGGAAAGATATGTATGGCGGTTGCGGGGGCTCGTCACACTCAAGGCAAGGCAACAAGAGGGCGAAAACAACAACATACCATATCCAGCGCCTGGTCCATGAAGTAATGGTTCAGGGCACGCTCGGCAGCCTCGACGGGATCCTCGGGCTCAGCGCTGCCAGCCTGGTCCAGCTGCTCGATGACAGTGGTAGGCTCGTTAGGTGGCGGCAGAGTAAGCTGCTCCTGACGGTTCTCCTTGGCCTGCTCTTCTCCGAGAACACGGAATCCAGGGCCAATCGTCGCATACACGAGGTCGCGGTGGTGAGATGGCTTGACAGCAGCAGTAGTGCCATGAACAGGCAAGTTTTCCTGCTTGGCGCCTGCGTGGCCGTCAAATGACCCCATGCATAAAAGAGAGTCCTTGACATCGGGCTGTTCGGCTGCTTTGGCTGTGGCGCCGTTGGGCCCGATCGCCGCCAAGGGCAGCTGGTTCACCGGGCGAGGTTGCATGCTCGTGGCACCTTGGTTCTCTTCGTTGTCGTTATTGGCTTGGAAATGTGGACTGTGGGTGCTGAGGTCGCGGCCGTGAGCTGGTATAGACGTGAACGTAGACGTGGGGGGCGGTGTCGCCGATGATGTTGATGGCTCGAGGGTGGTGGATGGACGAGCGTGTTGTTGGTCGACGCTGGTTTGTTGATTTTCTGGTTGCTGTTGCCGGTCGGGTTGTTCGCCAGGTTGGGATGTGGGCGTCGAATCACATGTGGCATTTGATTTGGTGGGAGAGATAACGGAAGCCAAAACGTGAAAGATGGGATGGAAGACGGCGACGACAAGGGCAACGAGGCCGTCCAGAAAACTCCAGCCCCTTCTGCCTGCACCGTCAGAGGCTGTAAACCCCTCACCTGTCCCCATTTTCACCTGCTGCCACCTTTCTAGACTGAAAATATGGAGGAATGAAAAGAAGAAAGGGGTGGGTGGCGGGTTGTTTCCCTTCTTCTCCTTCTCCTTCCTCTCGGGAAGTCGCGTTTCGAGCTGTCGCCGCCCTGCTGCCTTCAGCCCTAAAGGTGGGCGCGGGACAGCTTTCAGAGGGAAGGCAGGTGGCTCCTCGTTACCGCTGCTGCCTGTTTGATGTCCTCGCCCGTCCAAGGTACCCCAGTTCTGTGATTGTTCTTGAAAACCTGACCGTCTGTACTGATTAGGGCTGCCTGCTTCTGCTTCTGCATGGGAGCCCACCCAAGTGTTGACTCTGGCTCGGTATTCACGATGAGACTCTCAAACCGAAAGACAGAATTTCAGAATTTTCCAGTCCATCAATAATATAATAAAAAGATATTCGGGAGGGGTAAGCAGCCTCGTCGACTGCTGCAGATTGTGTTTTCAAGGAAGTCAAGGGAAGGGCAGTCCTTCTTGCGCAGGAGTATATATTTGGTACGCGGAACGGAGCAGACGTTGGAAATTTTGAGAGGGTGCCCTCTAAACGAGGCAAGAATATGGGTGATAATTGCATAAGAATACCGCAGAGTTCGCATATTATCCAAAAACTCGCCCCGTTAAGCAGGGCAGACCCTTGCACAAGAATGAAGACCTCAGTGGGCAGATACTAACTTGCATGTGGCTTTCGCTTCCTCCCCGTGCATCCAAGAAAATGAGGGCGATGCGCAGGTCTTCAAAGATTTATATGGTCAGTTATGTATCTCACTCTTCCTCCTTCTTCTTCCTCCCTCCAAATCTTTTCTTTCTTTTCTCCAAAATGAACAGCGCCGTCACACAGTGGATGCCAGCGAGCGGGCAGTTTTCTCCCTTTCGAGACCTCGGGAGCCTACCCGGATTCGCCGATCAGTCTGCTGCTTGCATCATGGGGTACGACCTTGCTGGCGTGCAAAATGAGCGAGCCGCTGCGTGCGCCAAATTCTGTAACATTGTACAGCGACTTGGACCTTTATAAACCACAGAGAGATAAACACAAACGGTGCACACACCCAACACAGACGCTGTTTTTACTGGCCTGTGTGACAGATGACGGCTATCTGCTCGGGACATGACAACAACAGCTCCGATTACACAATTCGAACGTATAGACACGCATTCCCCGGTGAGACAGTATGCTGCATTTCCGGGGCGCTTAAGTCTGCATCGTTGCCAAAGCCGACTTTCGGTTGAACAAAACCTGTTGTTTCCCTCTGCCGCAGGCCGACAATTAAGTACTTACTGCTTTCCCAAGCCAGGGTGTTCCACATAGCCAAAGATGTGATCATATCGGCCGATTTCTAGATTACTCCGGGTACCTCCCTCGAAACGTTGTCTCGTGCAAAAATATCGGTGCAGATACGGACCGCCACGAAACGGACAAAGTACCTGCGTCGCTTCTGATCGAGCCATCAAAAGCGCAAACGGCGTATAACATGAAGACGTCACGCCTCTTTGTTGAATAAGGAGAGATGTGGCCTTGAACCCAACGACAAAGCTTTCCTAGCCAGTCTTACAACTCCCTCGGTGGAAAGTGATGGCTCTTGCTTGAAGACGTAGAATCATTGCACCGTCTGATTGATGGAGGGGCTCGTGCAGACAGCTCGTGCATCCACCAAGCGTCGAGACACCTCCCTCTTCGTGCCCAAGACCACGGGTTCAGAAAATCAAGGCCCCCTAGCCATGTGGTTGTGGAAATGGCGAATCAACGGCAGCAGTGATGGAAGCCAACACTAGCTGATGCGGACACCGCTGATGCGAAATAAGTGGCCCCATGCAGCAGAATACTAAGTAGCAAAAATTGATTGTTACGAAGGAGGCGGCGCTGTCTAACTCTCTAAAAACCAGCCAACAATAAAGACCATTCCAACAACAGCATCTGATTTCCAAGGCTTGATCCTCGAGCCTGATAAAACGGTATCCTCGACCATCAGTCCAAGTCTGTTGCGAATTTCGACGATTCTCATAAAGAATATGCTGAATCTGGCAGCACAGCTTCGCTTACCAAGTCAGGCTTCGAGGGCTACCCGGGTACGTCGACGAGGTTGATGATGCCCCTTGACAAGATACTTGACTATAGTTCAAGCGGGCGAGCATCTACTAAGCCGTAGAATTACAAACACGTTTCCAACCAGGCGCTCACGGGTCTCCTAAAATCTGTTGAGTATGAACAACGGCCTGTCCACTCCGCAGTCTGGCTTCACCTCAGGAGATAATTTGTATGGAGCTAATCTTTACGAAGGCTACCCTTGATTTGAATCCTACTACATGTAACTGGGGTGTGGACAGTACTTAGAGAGGATGTAAGTGAAGCCAGGCTCATTCCTTTCTCGGAAGATCTAAATCTCTTGGGCACTCCCAAGTCACGATTTTTACTGCTGACAGCACGATTACCGACCTGTTTTCATACTATGCCATGCCATCCTCCAAGGACAGTAGTAGGCTTCAACACCACCAATACTTTATCAAATTAAGAATCCTCATATAATCTCGCCAGAGGCTCAAGGACGGCCGAAAAGAGAATCCACAGGACTACGCAAAGAAACAGTGGTATGCCATAAGTGACCAGCTAAACGACTGGCTTACTGAGAAAAACAACAACAGCATTGCAGAAATTTCCAATATATTGCCGAATTAGCTCCTCGGTCTGTGATGGGCAGGGAGCAGCTTGGCTCGACGAGCGTATGCGAAGATGAAAATGAGATTGAAGTTGGCTATACGGGTTGACAGTATTTCCCTGAAGGCAAGTGGCTCCGATTTGTTCTGCGGGAAGCCATTATTAGTCTCTGATAGGGTTATAGGACGTTGAGACGGTTGCGTGCATAAGCTAAGTTGTCGTTGCAAGATTTTCTATGTATGATCTGGCGTATCAGTTGCATATTTTGAAGGACATGGCATGATCTCTGGGGACGACGTGACGTCCCTTGAGCAAAGGTATCAATGTATGCAATAATAGTCACGCTGAGTGCCCCTGACGAAGAGTACTTTCTCTACGCTCGTACTGCTCTTCCGCAACGATTTAAGTCCAACTAGCACGCCTTCTGCGACCAAGTTGGTCATGTTGAGGCCCTCTTCCCTCATTGTACGGCGTTGTACATGGGTAGGCCGAGATGTGGCGTACGCTCTGTATCTCTCAACCAAATGTCGGGAGAAGCGGTAAATAAATCCAGAACAGGAAAAAGATGATCAAGGCTTTCCAGCACAAGAAATAAAAAATGCAAAACGACGCAGGCATGATTCGAACATGCGCCTCCGAAGAGATTTGATTGGTTGCTTCATTTCTTGTTTCGAAATAAATTCGAGTCAAACGCATTAGACCTCTCTGCCACTGCGCCTAATACATAAGAAATGCAATTTCGGATTAGATGATATAGAAAGAATAAACTTGATTGTAACGATCATCAATGGCATCCTCTTCACATATAATCCTGTGCGAGACAAGACTAAAAATAAGACTCGCTTGATACAGTGCGCAGTTGCGGATGTCGGAGGGATCTGCTAGACCGGTTAGAGAGAGGGGGGAAAGAAGGTTAGGAAAAACGTCGCAGGCCGTAGTTGGATGCTGCAACTAAGCATTTGATCCATTTCGGAGACGGAGATGACAGATACATATGTAACAGTCTCATACTGGAATTAGATTTCTGAATTCGTCAATTAGCCCAATGACATACGAGGCATGGTCTTTTCGGTTTGCGAGGGAACGTCGTAACAGCCATCCGCGGAGAGGGGGTGGGGGCCACAAATGCTGTGTTAGGTAGGAGATAACATAGAAGGCTGTAGTACATCATGAGCAGTCAATCCTTCGCCCATCTATCGTCTAATATTGTCGTATGCAAGCTGCACCCGGGCGGATACCATGCATACGCACTGCCGTTATCACCCCACACGAAGTCAACTTTCGGGAATGTCAGACGGGGTTGTAGAATGGGGGAATGCGGGAGACTTGTCCAGGGTCAGACACATAAATGTAGTGTATGCATATGTACTTACAATATAAAGGCACTGGAGTCGGCTCGCCCAAAGAGTGGAGTGGCTTGTGCGACGGTCCACCAAGACATCATTACTTCCACATCATGGCATCATCCATCAAGACAGTCGGCGTGGTGTCTACAGGCGTGATTGGGTCTAGCTTTGTGGCTTTGTGTCTTTCGCACGGCCTGCATGTGCTCGTCTGTTCCCCGTCCGGGTCTCCCGACACCGAGACTCGCCTGACGCAGTATCTCGAGCGGACATGGCCGACCTTGGACCCCTCGTCCCTCCATCCAGATGCTAGTATAGCCAATTGGAAGTTCGTCGGCAGGTCGCTCGAGGGGTACTTCGACCAGGTCGACTTTATCCAGGAGAACACACCCGAGAAGCTAGACCTCAAGCGCGCCATCATGGCCGAGCTGGACGCCGGCGCGCGGCCTGACGTGATCATCGCGTCTTCGTCCTCGGGCATCCCCGCGTCACAAATGATTTCCGACTGCAAGAATCTACCCGGCAGGGTGATTATCGGCCACCCGTTCAACCCACCGCATCTGATGCCCCTGGTTGAGGTGGTGCCGCATCCGAATAGCAACCCTGTGGTCGCAGGACAGGCGGTGGCCTTTTATCGGTCACTTGGGCGCCAGCCAGTGCTGGTCAAGAAGGAGTTGCCGGGCTTCGTGGCGAATAGATTGCAGGCAGTGTTACTTCGCGAAGCCATCAGCCTGGTCCTGGACGGGGTGTGCTCTGCTGAGGAGCTTGGTAAGACAACAACACGAGCAGACCTCATATTCCTCTGAAACCCCCCTCCCCCCAAATTCCGCTCGGGCTTCTTTCTCCTTATTCTTGTTTCTTTCCTGATTCTTACATCGTGCCAATAGACAACTGTATGACGAGCACTCTTGCCCCTCGATGGTCGGTAGCGGGGCCGTTCATGACAAATGTCATGGGAGGCGGCGGTAACAAGAATGGGTTCAAGCACCTGATGAGCCACATAGCACCAACAACCCAGGTCTGGTTTGAAGACATTGACAAGAAGAAGGTCGGCCTCGATGAAGACACCATCGAAAAGGTGGATACTAGCGTGCAGGAGATGCTCAAGGACCTAGACATGGAGAGTTTTCAGAAACAGTGGATCAAGTCCTTGGTCGATGTGTTGAGGACAGGATCCAACAAGCTGTCGACGTCAAAGTGAAAGCAACGGAAGACCGGGAAGGAGGTGTCTGAGAGGGGAAGAGAGAGGGAAGGCACTGGAGGGTACCAGGTTCATTGACAGATTAAAGTTTAAGTACAGTATGTTGTGCAACGGCGGACCCAGTGCGTCAATAACAGCCCCTGCATGCATGTGCCTGCTGCATGCCTGCTGGACACCTGCCCTCCACCGAATAAATTCTGCCTGATTTTCCCCTTTCCTTCGTCCTTTCCTTCCCAAGACCATCCTTGGAATTGGAGGTTCCCCATATTCTTCGTCTTCTTCTATTAGCAAAACGAGCATGGCTGTTGAGATCTACACTATATCCTCAGATATGCTTTGGGTCCATATCGTCAAGCCTCCGTTCCTGCAAGCTCTCACCACATCCCATACCTCGATTTTGGCAATTCCATTACGATCTTGTCCCTCGCCTGTAACATGGAGCTCACCTCTGAAGATCCAAGGTCATGATCCTAAGAATGTCCTCCTCGCCAGTCTGCACCACGTTGGACAGCTCAAGGCTTTCCCCTTCCTCTATCCTTGTGTACACGTTAATGTGCGCAGAATTCCATTGACGTACGTTGTTAGGGCTCATTCACTGAGCCATTCAAGTATGGCCAGCGCTCGAGAAGAAAAAAAGAAATGGCACAGATCCTCCAGACGATGTCTTCTCGCCGACTGACCGATGCCATCGCCGCGTAATCGGCATAATCTCGCGCTTATCCACTTCTTGAGCTGCCTTAGACAGTCTCGTCTCCTCTCAGCCCCCTTTCCCCTCAGGGTGATGGCCGTATGGGAAGAGAAGAAGAGGGCGACAATGTTGTCGTGCTCTCAGGACTGGCACTGCTACTGCCTGTCTGGTATCGGATGTCGGGGTCCATCTCCAGGTCACTACTCACAAAGTGAACCTTGAGAGGCGACCCTCGTCGTTCCATTAGCGGTGCCAGGGCGGCGTTGACAAGACGGAGGTCCTTCTCCCACCTGAGCCATTCGAGTTTGGCACGCAAGACTGCCAACACCGAAATATAGTCGAGCGTCGTATCACGCCCGGACGTTGTCCCAATCTCCTCCTCAACCTTGACCAATTCCGCAGTCTCCCTCAGCATCGAGATGGATCTCTCCAGGGCCTCTGCTCGCCACAGAAGCTCTGAGATCCAAAACGCCCTACTCGAAGGGCTGTGCGGGTCCAGATGCTTGAGGGCGATCGCATCCTCCAGGATCTGAAGTGACTCGTCCTTCTCCTCCAGCTGCAGGAGCTGCTCTGCCAATGCGAGTCTTGCCTCCTGCACCTCGGAGATACGGCTCGGATCTGACGAGAGCGTCTGGATTGTGGTGCGCAGAGAGTCTTGGTCCCTATTTCTGGCGTCACTGGGCACGTACATAGCTACGTGAACCAAACCCTTTCCCTGGACGAGATGCTTGCCAGACTGTATCCTCGAGATTTCTAGGAAGTCTTCGAGTGCGCTTGGATCGCCTGAGTCCAGCACCATGATTTGGAGCATCCACCAGGAGGTGAGCGGGTGCGAGTGTCCGTGGAGCACGCGGGTCATGTTGAGGCAGTAGTCGGCAAGCAGTCGGCAGAGCTTGATGCAGACGTCCGAGGATGGGTACACCTTGCACGAGGCGACCCTGCTGGCGATGCGATAGTAGATGAGCGGGTGATCGGTGGAGATGAGCCCTTTGAGACTGTCGAAGGCGCTGTTGAGGGCCGAGAAGACTTCCTGGGTGTGATTTCCGCGCGTGAGGTCCTCCATGCCCTGGACGAAGAGGTCGAAGAAGCCCTCGCCGAACTCGAGTGCAGGGGGCCGAGTGAACCACCTGGAGTGACGCCGCCCGCTGACGTTCTCAAGGTAGATCTCTGCGTGGTAGAAGGCTCTCTCGAAGGCTTGAAACACATCTGGGGGGTTGGTACGGCCTGGCAGGACGACGACGGACGCTAAGTCTTCTTCTTGTTGTTGCTGTTGTCTTTGTCTTTGCAGCTGCTGTTGGGTCCTGCCCTTGCCTGTCCGGCGACCTCGTCGGTGCCCAATAGTTCCCTCGTCGGCGTCTTTCTGCCGCAGATGACGGACGATCCGCTGTTGATACCGCTCCCCTCTCGTCTCAGGCCAAAAACCGGACGACTGACCCTGGCATGCTGCGAGGTCTAGGGCTTCCTGTTTTGTGAAGTTCTTACGCACATTCCATTTCTTGAAACGATACTTGTACATCTTGACCCTATGGCCCGTTCTTTTCTCAGCTCAAGAAAAGAAACAAGAAAAATAAAAGAGCAAAGCAATTAGGGGGAAAGATTGAAAAGTGAGAACGTCCACTCCCACCCCTCTCCTTTGGTGCTCATCATCTTTATCCTCTTACACCTACACCTAATCAAGAGAAGACATTCGCTTACGATTTGCAGAACCCATATAGGCGATTCATGGTATCGCGAACCTCGTGCGTTGGCAGGCCCTCATGCCAGTATAGGCGGATAATCTCGTCCTTGTACACCTCCCATTCTGCATCTTCGTCGTGGTATATAGCCTTCTTTTGTACCACATGGGGGAAAGCTGGATTCGTCGTGGCAGAGGTAAAGGTGGAAATGGAGAGTGTGCTCTCGAATTCAGGACCACTTTCGACTGGCAATGTGTACGAGGGGCCTGGGTGCCGCTCCGGTTCGTGCACTCCGGGCTGCATGATCGACCACCTCCGGCGAGACCAGCCCGTGTGGACCCCGGCAAATGAGAAAGAAGGGAAGGGGAGGAGAAGAACAACCCCGGAAGCTTGTCTCTTACCCTCCTAGCTGGCTGAGACGGGGTGGAGAGAGAAACCAGAAAACAGTTGCGCGGTGTGAAGTAAGATCCCGATCCCGAGGACGGCGGAGCGAAGGTTCAAAAAAAAAAGGGGGGGGGGGAGCGAACCGGGGAATTGGGACTTTTGCAAGACTTTCCTCGCTGGCCAAGGGACCGGCCGTCGTCGTGGGGCTCCTCTTCGTCTTTTGCTGGGCAGCAAACAACTTGTTATGGCAGAAAATACGCAAGCCCGCCTGCCGACGAGGATCGCCCGGTGCATATCAGAAGTGATTGGGCCGTTGGCCCTCTCTAGGACCCGTTTCACTGCGGAATCTGCCGGCTACAGTACGGATTTAGGTGATAGAGAGACATTGCTGCGTGACTCGAACCCACATCGAGCAAATGGAATGATTTTGTAGCTGAGCTGAGCTGGGGTGTGCGTAGTGGGGGCATTAAGCTCGATTTCCCAGGCATCAGATAGCCGGCCCCGCCAGCGTCCTAGGAGTCCTACTTTTAGTGTAAGTATGTATGTACACTGCTATGATCATGTCCTATAAGGAAAATGAGGCAAACCGTGTCTTATGTATTCGATCGTTCATGGGATGGTTCGCTTGATGTTTCCCGATGGGGGTGCAGGTTTACGTAGTATTGCATTCAAATCATCACTCAGCTTACCTGCATGCGCATGCACAATGACAGTGGGTCACTGCAAGAGCAGAGAAGAGCCTCTTTTCTTTCCACCGCAGCACTGATGGTACCCTGCGTTCCCTAATGTAATTAGGCCAAGAGAGGCTCCCGGACTACACCATAAAACACTACACCACATTTATGATATAGCCCCTCTCCTCCCATCTTCCACTTCTCCCCAATGAAGACAATTGCGGCCGCTAACACCACTTAGCCCTCAACCTTGTCAGGACGTTATTCCCACCGCGGTGCAGGAATGTCTCAGGTTTTCTTTGTTCACAATCCTTGGCGGCGGTAATGAATTCATATACAGCCCCGACTGTCTGGAGACTGCTACGTAATTAATGATCAAAATGTTGAGGTTAATACTAAAGCGGAATTCTCGGTTTCTTCGCCCTCAGTGTGTAGTTACTACTGTAAATCATCCCGCGCAAGGCGGATTGGTGATTCTTCAACAACGTTTTAGACAAAGGTTGGGAAGAAATCATGGAAGTCGACGCGCATAGCCTCCGATGGATCAAGAGTCCCATCGCCAGGAGGGCATCCGTCCAGGAGCCTCTTGTCGAAATGAACTCGGATCTTCCCTATCCGCGCCAGGTACATGATGATCATGATGGACAATCAACTCACCACAGCAATCACAAACGTCACCACCACCACCACTACCAGGGTGTTCCGAAATTGCAGAGGTATGGCGAGGCTACAAGTGCTGAAGTATGTCGTGCCCCTTTCTAGACTCACTCCCACATAATGTAGACGAAAGAAAAGAAGAAAAAAACACGTCGCAGGCAGGCAGGCTGATGATCTATCTCCCAACACAGCTGTTCTTTGACCTGTTCTTTGCCGCGAACCTCACCCTCTTCTCGGACGTCCACCAGGTTTCCAGCAAAGCCAAGCTACTATCTTACGTAGAGTACTTCTACATACTATGGTTCACCTGGGCGCTTGTCTCGCTGTTCGATGTCCGCTTCGTCACCGACAGCGTCTTTGAGCGCATCGCGAGGGCAGGTCACCTGGGCGTCATGATTGGCCTAGCCGTGGTTGCCAGCAATTTCCACCCAGAGAACCAGGACGAGCGAACGTTCCGGACCATGTCCATGTGTCTGGCCGTCTCGCGCTTCATCCTCGCTATTCAATATGCCACCGTCATCTGGCACGTGAGGGGATACCACAGGACCAAGCTCCCGCTGGCCATCATGGCTTCTATCCATTTCGCCTGTGCCATCATCTACGTCGGCCTTACTTTCTCTTTTCAAGGTTACAACACCCTGGCCTATGTGGCTTGGTATGTTCTCGCGCTGGTGGAGGGCTTGTTGAACATTGGACTCTCTCTGGCCTTTGACGTGCTGAGCTTCAGAGACACGCATTTGCTGAACCGCATGGTCTTGCTCACTTTTATTATCCTTGGCGAGGGCGTGGTGGTTGTCTGTCACGCCGTTTCGCGTATCGTGGTCAACTCGAATGACTGGAGTGAGTATTCCCTGTTGGAGCCTATTTTCTTGTCAGATACGTACACGCACACCAAGACTAACCGAGTAAATAAGCCTCTGCGACGATTGGATTCGTCACCTCAGCCGTCGGCAACTTGTATATGATCTGGATGCTCTACAACGACTGGCAGCCTGCCTCCCACCTCCCCTCTCTCAGGCAGCTGACTTGGGCCCTGATTCACTTCCCCTTTCACCTGGCTCTGGTCCTCTTCGCGGGCGGATCTGCCCAGCTGATCGTCTGGTGGAAAATAAGAGAGGTGCTGCAGGTCCTGAGCGTGGAACTTGTCTCCGAAGAGGCGGCCGACTCCACCACGGCTAACACAGCCGAGGCGGTGAAGTCAGAGGTTATGAATCTCGTGAACCATACCGCCCAGAACTTGTTCGAGTCCTTCCCGCCCAAACGGATCTATACTTTTTTTGACTTCAACGCTTCGATCGCCGAACTGGAATCGCTCCCTCTCACGTTCTGGGGGAATTTGTCAGTTTCGGTGGACTTGGCCGAGAAAACCAATCCGGATGCATGGGCAACATTTTCTCAAGCCTTGATTACACTAGAGACCACTATTGAGAACTCCTTGATGACGACTTTTGACATAGACTCGATGGACGATGTCGAGCATACCGGAAATTCGACCAAATTTGAGTATGAGGTGATGGAGCTGAATGAGGACCGACGTTCGCTGGTGGTAAGTTGCGTGCGTTCCTTGATTTTTCTTCTCCATTTTGGCTTGCTGCATGTAATCGTCATAGCTAACGATGTCCCGCCTCCTTCAAGACCATATATACCTTTGTCTGCGCGGGCATAACCCTGGTCCTCATGACCATACTCTGGATTATCTGCCGTACCAAGCCCTGGTCTCGTTTCGATGTCATCCGTACCCTCATCAATCTTCTGATCGGCCTCGGCCTCGCCTTTGTGGGTTTCGTCGGCTTCAACGGGCAAGCCCTGGATTACTTTCAGACGTCTCCCTGGACGCTCCCCACGCTCTGTCTGACCTTGTTCATTGTCGTACTTCTCAGCAGCTTGCCGATGTCGCCATTGTCCTTGTTCGCCTCGAGGAGGAAGGGAAGGAAGAGGTCACTACTACGACACCGGCACAGTGGTAATAAAGAGGACCATTCCAATGTGTTCGTGAGCCCAGAGGAGGGTAAGAAGGTTGATGATACTATGAAGAGACCGAGTTGAAGGGGGCCGCCTTGGTATGATCTTTACGACGTGCCCGCTTGGGAGGCCAGGTGTGCATGTGTGAAAGTTAGTGTCAAGACTGTATCAAGACGCTTGGGACCTTTTGCAATTTTGCAATGTTGTGTATAGTTTTCTGTTGCTGTTGACAAGGAAATGTCTTTTGTTGCAATTCCGCATTGATAGGTCCCCTGTAAGCACAGTAGATAGTTCCTGTCCACCTTCTGAAGTGCTCAAAATAAGTGGAATATGTCTAGAAGATGGAGGCGATAAATACTTTGTACCCCGCCCAAGATACATGCACTCGCTAGGAAATACATAAAGCGTCTGTCTATACATGCCCGGGAGTCTTTGTTGCGAAGGAAGCATCTCTTTTACAACATTCGCACTATTTGTTCACTTATTGTTCTCCTTTCAGACCTGTCCTTGCAAGATACAAGCAAGATTTGTCTAGGAACCCACGTGCTTGATTTCTTTATCATCCGGGAGTGATGAGACCAGTCATAGGGAGATTGGTCGAGGCTATCCGGACGACCTGGTAGAAGGACACTATCTTGTAGAATAGAATGTGTCTCGCCTTTGAGTGAGAATTGAATTTAGCCTTTCAGAATTGAAAGCAACATGGCCTTGAAAAATTCTCGTGCATTGACGTTACCCTGCGCGAAATCTTGTCCATTATCCAGTACCTGGCGGAAACCTGTCCTTGGAGAGAAAACGGTTGAGAAAGAACACTTGTGGTAATCGAGTTGGGCGGGCCTACAGTGATACCATCCTGCTGTAGGCGCCCTTGCTCTTCGGTGCCATGCGCTGTGTTTCCTTTGTTACTGGACCGTTAGCGCCTGTGAGGGACTCCACAAACAGCGCCGCAGGTGCTTCACCCCTGAAGGCCAGGCGTCTCCAGGGGGCGACTAAAACCCCCAAGTGATTGTAGCCTCAGGAGAATTAATTGTCTTGATGATACATAAGCAGACTTGTCACTCAGATGTTACATCAAAATGTTATCTGAGCAAGGAATAAGGGATTTGAAATTGAGTGGAAATATATAGCCCCCCCTTCATGTTTTGTTTTTTTTCTAATTCTAATCACGTTGTTGCTTCATCCATACCTCCTATATAGTCTGTTCTAGGCGATCCAACATTTTGACCAGAAGAGCATGGTGCTAATTTCCAAAGACCAAGCTGTCTTGCTATAGCCTCCAGTCGAGGATACGGAGCTCCTTTCTAGAAGATCAAGCCCCTATGCTCTACAAATTAGCAGGCTTTCTAACACGCCTTGAGTCTTTTTCTAGAGGACCCGGTACCAGAACCACCATACCAAATCAAGTGGCAGACCTTGATGTCCCTTCTGGGGAGCCTATCATATTTCGAAGAGGACCTAGAAGCAAAGCCCACAACGCTATACTCGCTGATGTCTGGTGACCAGATGGTGTTCTGGACAAGAGTGCCATGCATTGGCTTCCAATCCATGACAGCTACCTGGTACCTTCCGAGGTCCTTCCTGACAACATGACTATCTAGGCTCACTTCTCTGCAAGTCTCTCTTAGGCTGGTGACATGAGAATGGGCACATCGCATTCAGACCACGCTGGCATATTCATCTTGCTACCTGGGCAACGCCGCGCTGAATACGATGTTCTCCTCCAGTCTCCTGCCTTGTCCTTCGGCGCCTTCCTCCCCTGGGCGACTACAGCGTGGCACAATTGGGACGGAGAAGGGGCACAACATGAAGGGCAGCAAACACTGTGAGGAACAGAAGGGCGAGGATGGAGCACTCTACAAGAGCTCAGTGGGTAGCTCCTGAGATGGCTTCTGGTGTTGATCATGAGGCTGCTGGCGGTGGTTCCAGTGTGTTACTGCCTACAGTGTCTTGTTCCCTTCCTATCTCACTGCTGGTTAGTGAGGCAGCCTTAGGGAATTCTACGAAAGTGGAGTCCTCGACACCCATAATTCTTGCCGTGTGTAGAGCCAAGATGAAGGGGTCACCAGAGCGTTGGAACGCGCAACAGGAGTAGATGAGAGTGAGGAAGCGAGAGAGACATGTAGACTTTAGAGCAGCTTGGAAGAAGACACGGCCAGAGTTGAAAGCCAAGCCAAAGAGAGGCGAAGGGGCCGAATGAGAGACAGTCTCGGAGTCGGCCTCAGAGCAGGACTGCCAGCCTTACAGCTCCCAAGGTGTGATGGCATAGGAGACGAAGACATGTTGGATGCAAAATCTGGTGTGCATGGACCCTGAGGCTCTGTTCTGGCGATGTCTCGAGCTAAGGCACAAACGCCAAGAAAATATACCAGACATACAAGACTGTAGCAGACCAGTAACTCACTCTAATATAGGTTTGGAATTTTGAATTGGGGAAAAATATGTCTGAGATGTGTTATGACATATGCATGTGGATCGGGCTCTTGAATTGGAAAGGCTGGGCTGGGCTGGGCTGGCTTGGGTTGATCACTTTCTAGCAGCACATAATTGACAGTCAATGCTCCCAGCAGGAGGGACAAAAATGACGAACAGGAATCAACCAGCCAGCAAGGGATCAGATCATCAGGGATCATGTTTCCCAGCCACCAGCGAAGACAAATCAAAACAGACCAAATCAAGGCACAACAAAGTTGAGGGATGGTCTTCCTGCTAGTGATCCATACCTGACATGGCCTAGCAGGTTTCGTTTTCCAGCCGCCACTAGGGCAGGCTTAGAGGGGCTATAGGTGTATTGTCTACTTTTTGTTTGGTACAATGAAACACACCAGGTTGTGTAGACAGTACCCACCCCAGCCCACCTGGACCAGGGGTCGGTACACAAGAGGTCAGACCCTTCCCAAGCAGATACGAGCAAGGCCGTCATCTCGTGCTGCCTTTTCTCCCTCCAGGATACGAGGGAGCGCATTACCATCCATCCAGTCATTCATTCACCCATCCCCTCCCTCCCTTGTGTCACCTCTTCTTGTTGTTTTTTCTTCTTGCTGGCCTGTTCTGCAACCTTTAGCAACTGGTCCTTTCTTTCTGTTTCGCCTTTTTGTACAACCTACCTCCCTCCCCATCGAGCCTTGGCCCCATCCTCTCCACCAAGACATCCACTGTTCCGAGTCCCCCAGAAGGCCCCTCGAAGCGGCGAATAAAGTTTGGACCCACAGTATAAGCATCAACTGAAGCCTAACTGATGTGAAGCCAAAGAGAGAAAAGACGAGGAGGGACATATATACATACAAAAGCAACTTGGTGGTCCAGCTGAGACATAATTCCCATCCACAGTTGTTTGGCCTGTTCTTCCCAGTGGCCTCTGGAAGCTCAGAAATGGCGAACCGCCATTCATATCAAGATCCTGAGAGGGAGTCCTATTCTCCCAGGTCTCCAGCGTCGTCTACACAAAGATTCTCTAGACAGAGCATGGCCTCTCCAGGCTCACACCCTGACTCCGCCTTCCAACAATTACGAGCAGACAGGAGGCTGAGCAGGGACGGCACAGGCACAGGTGTAGGTGCAGGTGCATTTGGCTTGGGGGCCAGCAGCGGTGCATCAGCAACAGCCGCCGCCGCCATAAGCAGCCCACCCTCTTACCAGCAAGCACAACAAAGACACGGCGCTGCTCCTCCCCCCCAGGGATCTTATCATCCTACTCCCCTCAGCAACATCAGTCCAGGTGCGGAATAACCTCAGTCCTGCCTGCTTTTATAGAGGCGTTGCAGCCATTGCTTACAATATTGCAGAGAGAAACGCAAGAGTGGGCGGTTACGGTTTCGAAGCCATGGACGACATCAATAGCCCTCCCACTCCTCCACAACACGCTCATCATCAGATGGCACAAGCAGCATACGCACCAGAACAAGATGAACAAGACCGAAGCCTGCGCCCTGGCCTGATGCCTCATGCTGGCACCCCAAGCGACAGAACCTCCCGCTCCAGCACCCAACAACTAGACGCCGCCGCCTCACCTGGCTATGGACCGTACACCGACGATCCGTTCCGTGGCTACTCGGTTTATAGTAGCAGCAGTGGGCCCCTGGGCTATCTGAACCCCGACGAGATTGACGACGACGGTGATGACGGCCTCGAGTACGGTCAACAGCAGAGAAGAAGTATGCTGAGCCTTGGAGGAGCTAGCAGCCGCAGTGCTGGGCATACTGGAGGCGCGGCTACTGCCGGTGCTGCTGCTGCTGGAGCAGGGGCAGGCGTTCTTGGAGGGCTGCTCGGGACAAGAGGTGGTCGTGACGGCAGCGGCCAGTACAATGCTGTACAGGGCGGAAGTACAGGCTACCAGGGAAGTGGTGGTATTGTCGCTGACGGCGCTGGCGCTGGTCCCGTTGCTGAGAAGTCAGCGTGGCTCGCGAAACAGGGCTCCAGCGCGACAAAGTGGCGTTGGATCGTGGGTCTAGGTGTTACAGCCCTCGTGGCCCTGGGCATCGGTCTTGGTGTTTACTTCGGGGTGGTCAAGAACCACTCATCCTCGTCCTCGGGCTCGGGCTCGGGCTCGGCAGCCGATGATACTGCGGCCAATGGTGACTTGAACATCAACAGTTCCGAGATCAAAAAGCTTCTCAACAACCCAAACCTCCACAAGGTCTTCCCTGGCATCGATTACACACCCATCAACACCCAGTACCCGGCCTGCCTCACAGATCCGCCCTCCCAGAACAATGTCACACGCGATTTGGCAGTTCTCTCACAGCTTACCAACACCATCCGCCTGTACGGCACCGACTGCAACCAGACAGAGATGCTCCTTACCGCCGTTGACCGTCTCGAGATGAACGACACGATCCGGGTCTGGATGGGCGTGTGGCAGGATAACAACGCCACCACGGGCGATCGCCAGCTTGCGCAGATGTGGGACATACTCGATGCGTACGGCGACAAACCTTTTGAGGGCGTCATTGTCGCCAACGAGATCCTGTTTCGCCAACAAATGTCCGTCACCCAACTCAGCAGCCTCCTGACCGACGTGCGAGACAACATCACCGCCAAGGGCATGTCCCTCCCCGTTGCCACGAGCGACCTGGGCACCGACTGGACCACGGAACTTTCTGAAGCATCTGACTATGTCATGGCCAACATCCATCCTTTCTTTGGAGGGGTCCCCGCCGACGAGGCTGCCGCCTGGACGTACTCGTTCTGGACAGACCAGGACGGGGACTACTTCAAGAGCGACACGTCCAAGAATATCATTGCCGAGACAGGCTGGCCGACCCAGGGCGGCACCGACTGTGGGACCGATGCAGTTACAGACTGTACTGGCGGCGCAGTGGCCAGCATCGACGGGCTCAACCAGTTCATGAGCGATTGGGTGTGTCAGGCCTTGGCCAACGGCACCCAGTACTTTTGGTTTGAGAGCTTCGATGAGCCCTGGAAGATCATGTACGACAACGGGACAGAGAACTGGGAGGACCACTGGGGGTTGCTTACAGTGAATAGAGTCCTGAAGGACGGGGTGAAGATCCCAGATTGTGATGGGAAGACGGTGGACTAAACTAGGAAAAGGGGGAAGGCGTTGTGAAGCACAATGGCGGAGCCATGATTATCTTCTTGTACACCGCATCATTAGCGTGTGTGTATGTATGTATATGTATGCGGGGTGTCTTTGTATGGAGTATTTGAGTTTGGCGTCGGAATGGAGACCTTGGAGGGCATAACGTGATCTGCTTGGGTTGTCAAGAGGACATGAGCTATGCAACGAATGAATTCTGGCTGTGGTTATGAAAAGGTAATTACTATCCTCGGGAATTGACGTGACAAATGGTACATAGTAAGAAGATTCAAGTGTCAATAAAAAAAGAAAAGAATCAAATATACCCAGCCATCTGTTAACAAAGGAGGTGATGCATACTTTGTGTCGAAGGGCAAGACATGCGTGGTGCATCATGTATCAGTGAATGTTGATGGTGATGATCAGAAATCCAGCTGCAAGGTAGAATTATTGGATTCTCTTGTGAGGTGTGGAGTAACAGTTCTCCATCAAGCCATGTATCCCATTGGGGTTTGTTTAGATTATGTCTTCTTTCGACGGCCATTTGACTCTTGGCTGAGACATTGCCTGGACAGAAAGTCCCGGTTGTTGCGTGTTTGGGTGGCTACTGGCTTTGGTTTCACTCTCTTCGGTCGTGAGGGATGGTGTCCTCGCTAGGCTATTAATATTTGTGACGAAGCATGCACAACAGCAGTGCATGCTTGGTACTACCCTTGCCCATTCATTGAGGCAGGAATAGTAGCGAGGGAGCATGTAATATACAGTTTAATCAGTGACTGCTGAGCAGGTCAAAACTGTGGGCTTCCTCTCTCCTCCTCTATGCCTGTGTCAGTCTCCCATGCTGTAGCACACAACCTGATTTAGGTTCCCAAAGACTAGTCACTACCAATGCCATCCACAGGTCCCAAGCTTATTATTTTCACAGCCGTGAGGACACAGTTCGCATTTACAGCCCCTTGAACGCCTTTGAGAGGAAGGGGAGGAGGTTGAGAGGGGGGGGGGGGATAAAACGCCCATCAGGAGGAGTCACCGGTGCAGAAACGTTGCCGCAGGCCCTGGATCAACTCCTGTACCCCAGCCACTCCAGCAGCATGGCCCCCAGCCGTGACGGGTTCTCGAGAAATCCCCAGTGTGCTCCCGTCAGCCTCGTCATGGTCAGGCGCGGCGTGAAGCCATCCCTCATGACATCACTCATCAGGTCGTGCTTGCAGAGGGAATCGTCATTGTACCCCACATAAAAGACAGGCACGCGCACGATGTTGTTCTCGAGATTGCCGTCGCCGTCCTGGTGGCCGAGCACCATGCTCTTGTAATAGCACACGGGCGCCTCGAAGCCGTCCCGCCGGAACCGGTGGACAAAGGCCTCCTTCATCTCCTCGGTGGCGTACTCGCGCCGCGTGAGGTCGAAGTCGGCGGCACGCGTCTCGATGGCCGTGCGGAGGGCGCCCTCGACGCAGAGGAGGTCCTCCCAGACCTCGGGCGTGTGCAGGATGTCAAACAGCACGTCGGCGTTCTCCCGCATCAGCCGCGGCCCGTCCTCGGCCGTGAACAAGTCCCAGTAGCAGAACATGCCGTGGCCGAACCGCTGCAGGGATGCCTGGTTGGCCGCGTGCAGGTCGAAGGGCTGCGTGGTCACGGGGATGTAGGTGAGGTTGAACAGGGCCAGGCCCTCGACGCGGTGCGGGTAGTGGTTGTACAGCGCCTGGGCGGTGCGCGAGCCCCAGTCGTGGCCGAGGGAGATGACCGTCTGCACGCCCTCGGCGTCGAGGATGTCGACCAGGTCGGCGGCGATGCCGCTCATCTTGTACTGGGCTGGGTCCTCGGGCTTGTCGGTGTCGGCATAGCCGAGCATGTCGGGGGCGATGATGCCGTAATTGGCGGGCACGAGGCAGCGGGTGGCGACGAACTCCCACACGAGGGCCGAGTCGGGAAAGCCGTGCTGTAGGAGGATGGTGGCTTTGCCCTGTACGGCTGGGGACGTGTAGTAGGTGTATGTGAAGTTGCGCTTGGTGCGGACCGTCTTCTTTTCGAGGTCGTCCATCGTTGCACCGATATTGTTGAACGTGGCCATTGCGTATTTGGTTTCTGTGCTCTCTCTCTGTTTCTCTCTCTCTCTCTCTCTCTCTCTCTCTCTCTCTGTGTGTGTGTGTGTGTGTGTGTGTGTGTGTGAGTGATGTGTGTTGTGTGTTGTGTGAATGTGCGTGCTTGCGTATACTTGCGTGCATGTGTTTGTGCGTCTGTTTGACCTGGGGATGGTTTGCAGTCTTTGCAAGGTGTTGTTTGTCGCTGTGCTGGCCAAGTCCAGTAGATAGGCAGAGGAAGAGAGGGGAGGCACATCTATATATATGTATATGCATGTGCGTGGGTCAGAATCAGGCTTGAGACTCTCACTTTTCAGATCGTCGACGCGTGTCGTGCGTCACGGCTGTGCCTCAATTCCACTGCACGTCAGCAAGGCCATCGTATGACCCATTCAAGGACCTACCTTTATGAGAATGAGCAAAGGACAGAAATATGTGTCCCAACTGGCATAGATGCGCCCGCAAGCCCAATGAACTTGTCCATTGAGGGTTGACCGGTTTGGCTGTTGGTTGATTATTTGCATGTAGGCGCCGCCGTTTCCGGTTGACGCACTGCACCGAGCTTGCGGGGGGTATATGATCTATCATGTAGGCCCTTGAAAAATGCACTTTTTGAACCCTTGCTCATCTGTCGGTTCTCGGCATACCCTTCTACGTGTGGGAGGACCTCGTGGGTTGTGTCATTTTGGTACTTCTGCCAGTGAATATTTGTCGAGGTGATGGGATCGATGTGATGGTGGCTGCCCCCTGCTTTGGTGTGTGTGTAAGTGTTAGTCTTCACCTGCACGTTGGGGGGTGAGCACTAGCAAAGAGCCCTCACCCCTGCTGATGAACCATATCTCGCTGCTCTGGTATGTTGAGTAAGTAGCAAAGATCACAGGTCTCTCGTTTTTTTGGTTTTCGGATTTGGATTCTTCTTTTTCTCTTCCTCCCAATCACGAACCCCGCTCGTCAGTGGGCGGGAAATTGTGGGGCCGTGGGTTCTGCCGCCTAGAGGCTCAGCAGGGGCAGACAGGCAAGAAACTGGGTGTGTGGGGTTTGGGAAAGATGCGAGAGGAGGGGGAGGGGTTTTTTTTTTTTTTTTGCTCTCACATCCCCAACCACCTGTGTATGATGTAAAGGACTATTGTAGAGGTCACACGATGTAACATTTCCATCTTTTTGCATGAAACACAAGTACAATACATGTACTAATAGAATTATGTGCCATGTATGCTGTTGTTTGACTGGTCATGGTCTTTGGGCTGCCCTCTCATCCTTCCAAGGTTGCAAAATATTTCTGTCAATCTCCACTGCCGGTCTCTTGACCTGGGAAAGTGGATCGTCCAAAGCTCTCCCACCAGCTCTTGAGCTCCAAGCTTGATAGCACAGCTCTTATTCAGGCCTTATTACGCGATCAACGGAAGGTATCACCTCGCCCCAGGCTGCAACAAGACACGAAAGCATCTTCCCCCCCCCTCCCTCCCGTATCCGCTTTTTTTCCCTCTCTTGTTCTTGCCTCAACCCTTCACTTATTAGTAATGCCGTCATTGATCAACTTAACGCCGAAACCCGTCAGAGGTGTTGCCCCTCACTGCCGAACCTCCTTTGCCTCTTCTTTTTCCCTCGGTCAGAGCGCGCGGACAATCACGCCGTTCTCAGTCCACCTTAAATATATCCATTACCCCTCCTCGTCCCCCTCTCCGTCCCGCTCCAAGCAACCAGACAGGAAAACACTCTGTCCTTCTCTCTCATCAACCTCTAGTCGACACTATTCATCAGCAACAGCAGCAACCATGGCTCCTGTGCATCCCACCGTCCGCACGGCCTACGAGCCAAAGAACATGAGGTTCAACTACCTGGGCAACACAGGCCTCAAGGTCTCTGCCTTGTCCCTTGGTGGCTGGCTTACCTACGGCGGGACCCAGACCGGTGACGTTGTGAAAGAGTGCCTGCAGGTGGCGTGGGACCATGGCATAGTCGGTCCACCCCACCATGGCTTCTGCCACTGTTATCAGTGAGAGAGCGAGGCTGACACTCACTACAGCAAACATTCGACACCGCAGAGGTTTATGCCAACGGTGCCTGCGAGGTGGAGATGGGCAGAGCCCTCAAGGAACTGGACTGGCCCCGCGACGAGTATGTGCTCACGACCAAGGTCTTCTTCGGCACCGGACGCAAGGAGCCCAACACGCGCGGCCTGTCCCGCAAGCACGTCGTCGAGGGCCTGAAGGCCAGCATCGCTCGACTTGAAACCCCCTACGTCGACGTTGTCTTTGCACACCGCCCGGATGTGGGCACGCCTATGCTCGAGATCGTCGAGGGCTTCACCCAGGTCATCCGCAACCTGAACCTGGCCTACTACTGGGGCACCTCGGAGTGGAGCTCCGCCCAGATCACCGAGGCCATCCGCCTGGCCGAGAAGCACAACCTGATTGCGCCCGTGGCCGAGCAGCCACAGTATAACGCCTTCCACCGTGAGCGCTTCGAGGTCGAGTACAAATCCGTCTTTGACCAGTTCGGCTACGGTACTACCATCTGGTCTCCTCTCGCCAGCGGCCTTCTCACTGGCAAATACAATGACGGAATTCCATCGGATTCGCGCTTCGCCACGAACAAGGACTTCTTCTCTAGCACCGTCAAGAGCCTCCAGACCGACGAAGGCAAGGCCAAGATTGAGAAGGTCAAGGCGCTGACCAAGATCGCCGAGAGGCTGGGTGGAAACACCTCGCAGCTTGCCCTCGCCTGGGCCCTCAAGAATCCAAACGTATCAACTATCTTGCTTGGTGCTTCGAAGCCAGAGCAGCTGGTTTCGAACTGCAAGGCGTTGGATATAGTCGACAAACTTACGCCAGAGGTTCTGGAGGAGATCGAAGGTGTTCTTGACAACAAGCCCAAGCCATCGGCCGACTGGGGGCGGGCGAGATTAGTTTGAGAGAACTGCTATGCACTAAAGCATACGAGATCGTTCTTCCACGAAATAGAGAATGAACTATTATAAAAGATTATTGTACATGCGTTGATCAAAAAGGCCGAGAATTCTTTTTTTTTTGGCTTTGGGGGGGGGGGGTACTAATGATCTCCTTTCCGTGGGCTTCTCCTTGCTCTAGACGCTTGCAAGAGAAATGTGAGTGACTTTGAAGAAAGCCTTGTCTGCCACTAGCTATCGTGTTGAATTTAACAAAACGGCTGCGCAGCACGACACAATTCCACAGCACGTGCTTGTATGTTCGACATATCGTCCAGGGGATGCCAATCTGTCCCACTTGTCGTTGATTGTCTCGGCGTATACCTGATCTTCTACCTGAAAGCGTTTCCCGGACGGGTGTTTGGGAATTGCGCCGTCACTTGAAACTTTCACGCCTTGTCCTGGGGGCCATCACATTGGCCACCACGATAATATGCTGTACTCTAGTCAAGCCTTCGAGATCTTAGCACTCATAGTGACAGAGAAGGCAGGCGAAGATCTTGCGAGCCCCTCACTATTTCTCAATTTGAGCTGCAAACTTTTGTTTTAGATGGGCTACTATGCAGCAGCACTCTGAAGACGAATGAAATGTTACCAATAAGTTAATCACTCGAGGTCATGGACAGGATTGAGAAGAGAAGAAGAATTAGGAGAAAAAAAAAGAGCTGAATTGCAAGTGCCGACATGTTCCGCTCATTGTTCCAATCCTGAAATATTCACATTTCTTATTCATTCTGGGCATCCTCTTTTTCCTTTTATCGTCAACCCATGTTGACATTGTCGTCTAGGCTGGGCAGTGGAATCCGTGAAGGCCAAAGGCCACGGAAAAGTCCATTTCAGCCCGTCCCACCTCCATCATCGTCGTGGCATCCAGACAGACCAGGTAGCTTTTCTCCGAGAATCCATCCAGCACCACGCTCAAGAGCACACCATCGTCTTCCTTGTCACTACCAGGGCGTGGTACAAAGATCGCCTCGGACGGTGTATGACCGTCGGGACTGCTCCACAGCACCGCCTCCCGTGTGACAGTATCTGTCTTTACGATCGTATCCAGAAAGGTGGACTTTCCGTTCTGCAGGAGGCTGTACATATACCGGTGGGGTTTGGTGAGGTATCGAGCGTTGATGGTGGGCAGCTCGCCCGTGTGGGGGGCAGGAATGGCGAAGACCTGCTCAGGTCCACGAAGCAGTGACTTCTTGGGTGCGGAGGCCTTGCCGTCATTTTTTGATGCCGTGGGAAGGGGGACGCGGAACTTCCATCTGACTAGACTGCTCAAGGTGTTGGCAATTTTGGCCTCGTCACTGTAGAATTTCTCGGCCCTCTTGTTGATGTTCAGGAGAACATCGTGATAGAAGATTTGGAGGATGTCGAGGTTTGGAAACTCAACAAGGTCGCAAAAGACATCGACTTCCTCGCCAGTTCCACCACCTGCGCCCTTCTTCGTGCCCGCGTCTTTGTCCTTGTCGTCTTGGGAAGCGATCGTGTCCCAGCAATTGACAGTGTGGAAAAAGAAACCCGCAGGCGTGTCGAACTCGGCGATGACCCCCTGCCCGTGGAGCCTATCAATCACGTACCACTTGCAGACCTTGCTCTCGTCAAAGGGCTCGATGGCATCCACGAGATTTCTCTTCCAGGGAACGCTGAGTGCCATCGCGCCAAAGTGCGAACTGGGAACCTTGAGAATCACAAACCTCTCGCTCAGGAAGAAGCTGTGGATGTAGGCAGGGGCCAAGTCGTGGCGAGAGATGGTCGCCAGGATGTCCGTCTCGCCCGTCGACGCAGAGACCCGAAAGACTCTGTAGGTGGCGTAACGGCCTCCCTGGATATTGTAATTGAACACATCACCGGTCTCGGGGTCCCGCTGGGCATGCGCGCACGAGAGGGCACCTTTCAGCGAAGGGTGCAACTCGTTCTGGTTGACTGCGCTGCCGATGGGCTCAAGGGTAGCTGCATCCACTACACGCAGGCCAGATGTGTCGGAGGAGATCCAGACTGCCTTGTTACCACCGCCGCGGTGACCACTGGCAATGGCAGCTGGAGAGTCTGCGTGTTGTCCACCAGTCTTGTCGACGTTGTTTGTCTTTTTGCCATTGTTGCCAATGCCATTAAGTGCCTTGGGAGAGGAGGAGGAAGTACCAGACACAGCGCCAGGCAGGGCTATGGCGGGCATCACGTTGACGTTCATGTTGTCGTATTTAAGGGCCTCCTTGCCTTGGTCCAGAGCCTTGAAACAGATCATGGCCTTGCCAAAGATACCAATGCAAGGGTCTGCCTTCTGCGCAAAGCTGATGGCATCACAGAAGGACCCCTTTTCCTGGACGAACTTGACAAAGTCGTCAGCCTGTCGCCTGGAGGAGTAGAACACCTCAACCTGCCCGTCGTCCGAGAGGGTGATGTCGAACCGGTGTAGGTGGGCGAGGCCGTCGAACCAATGCGAGATGTATACAGCACCATCCTCAACTTGTCCACGCCGAGGTTTGACCCCGTCGATCCTTCTTTCGCCAGGGCCATTTCGAAAAAGTGAGCCTGCAGCCCAAGCGGGGATCGTTCCCTTGACAGTGAGCTTGATGGGGCCGCGGTGCTCGTGGAGGTTTTGAAACTAATGAAGAGTGTATATGGTTAGCTTTCAGTAGAACGAGAGATTGTAATGCAAGAGGGATGACCCACTCCAGCCTCATTTGGCCAGTCAACATAGGCTCCTTTGGTAAGGTTCCTGATGACTGTATCACGATCGAGCTGCTCCTGATCTGCTGTCCTTGTTGTTGGTGCTGCAAAAGCAGCGTCTCCAGTACTTCCCATATTTGGATATTGTATGTTGCCGTAGCACCAACGTTATTGATCTTTGGGAAGAGGTGAGGGGGGGAGGGGAGGTAATGTTTGTGAGGGAGTTGTCTTGGACAATATTGTGTGTCTGGGCACTGTAGGAAATAGATCGAAAGATTTCTGTTGTGGTCTTTAAAAAGATTGTTTCCAGTAGTGAGCCGAAGTGAACGAGACTGGTACATTCGGAAATTGAGTGAAAGAAAAGAGAGAGAGAGAGAGGATGCAAGAGAAAGAAAGGTAGAGAGAGATGGCAACGAGGTTCTTATATTCATTACTTGCCCATCACCGAGGTGATAATTCATCCGAATTCCTGTTTTATTCACGAGTCCCCGGTCGTCCGTCCGGTTGTGATCAGAATCACATTTGTTCCACGTTACTGGCAGTGACGCGTGTCTAGTGACACCGGAGGAGGGCATTTCTCGTGCTGTATCGACAACAGTGCTGTCTAACTCGCGATCGAAAGACACAGCCCTTGGACGTTGTGGGTACCAGAAAACGTGGTGGTGGTCAGACATGGAATCCTTCTTTTGACGCAAGACGGCTGGCACCAATCAGCGGAGAGGTAAATGGCTTGATACAGTTAGACTGTCAGAACAGCCTTGCAAGTACATAAAACCAAACTTAATGCCACACCTCGTAACTACTTCCTGGTAAGGAAATGGATGTTACTTCCTGTAATGCACCTTATAGCTATATCCTGGTACTCACCTGGTCCATTAATCATTGACTCCAAACTCCTAGAAGGGTCTCTTGATAAGTGGCTACCGCCTGTACTATTGTAGGTTGGCTTCCATACCCGTCGGCTCACCCTGCCCCAAGCTGGAAAACCTAAAAAGGCACCATCAGTAAATCAGGAAGGCCAAAAGGGGAAGGGAGGCTTGGTAATTTAGCCAGTGGCCAAGGAGGGTGGAGTGATTGTAGGCTGGGTATAGGACAGCCGAGGGGGTCGAGTGGGAAAAGGATGCACCCGCAACACTGTATCTGCCCACGTGATTAGCATATGCGGCTTTCGGGTCAGAACCAATTTTACACATCTTTGTTTTCAAAAAAGATGTGAGAATACGAGCGAGAATGATTGGGCAACATTACATGGCCCCCAAGGTCACGCGGTAGGTACTTGCGGTACCATTTACGCTCGGGGAATTCACCCCCCGTGCGAAATCCCTTAGTAGCTTGACCAGGGAATAAGTGCCTCTCCCTCCAGTTATTCCTCCTGCCCCTCCTGAGGTCCTGCCACCACAGATCCCCCCATATGTTTTCAATGACTTGTGCAGCCCGTCATTAAACTTCCCCTTCCATACGCCAAGAAAATCCTACCCATATCGGCATCATGACCGCCTCGAGTACTGCCAATCCTCAGTCTCACGGGCAGCGCCCCTTAACCCCCTGGAACCTATGACATTCTGTTTGCATTCAAGACGCGGACGTCTCATATGGTGAAGTCAAGCCCAGAATTGATTGAAAATAGGACTTGTGCTGCCATAATCGCTATGAATATGGTTTATTTATCCATAGATGAACTTCTGCCGGACTGCCGACAACCAGGCGACACCCGGGTCTGTGGGCCGAGCTATTCCGGACACGGATGAAGCACGTGCTATACTCAAGCACTCAATCCTCGGGGAATGGAACCGCCGCTTAGTTCGATCTATTTGATTTTGAAGGTAATGCATTCCCTTTCTACTGTCCCAAAGACCTCGAAGCCCACGAGCGCATGCGGTCCCCCTTTACAGTTTTTTGAAATAGCAGCATTGATGCTGCACCCCATGTGCCTGCACCACTTCATCGAGTCAAGTGAGTCGAGCAGGGAGTGATATATTTTAGGAAAGTTGTCAACCGGCACTTTCACCCAGTCTGACCTAGATCTACTTCATTGTTGCCTAAACCACCTGAAGGAGATGGGTATAGTCACCATCACAGCCACACAGTGAATCAGATCAAGAGCCCTATAGCAGCTACTCATATTGACCCAGTAGATGCATAGCATCAATTGTGCTTTTGACAAATACCGGGCAAGCCAAATGCCTGGCTTCAACGTTGCATATTATTAGTCTGTTGCATCCACCGCAGGTATTTTGTGGGGGTTTCCAGTAGTTCTGGACTGTGACCTGTTACCCTGTACCCTGCAAGTTGATATACAAGCCGTAGAAGATTAGTTCAATGCTTCTTGTGTCTCATTTGGAAACAAGCACTATTACCTCCTTGCCAACATCTGACATCTAAAGTACAAGCTAGAAGAGGCTGCAATTCGGGTGGCCTCAGACACCAAGAATGAAGAGTAGCAAATGATAAATGGAAGACTGGAAGTTCACTCATGTCTCTCGACTCATTATTGTCATATACGAGTAACAAGTCAGGGAGTCAGACACAGCTAATCAAAGAAGCAAGGGTAGAAACAATGGTATTGACTATCAGACACAGGCCAACGTTCTTTGTTGGTAACACAGTCGACTGCCTCAGGCCATGTCCATACAACATGGTATCAACTGCGCCACACCATGATCCCCTTTTAATTCTGCCACTCCAAAAAGATGCTGTCCCACATGAAGCCTCGCCATTCCGTATATCTCGTAATGGTAAATCCAATGGTGTTGGTGCCCGCAACCAGCTGCGCAGGGTCAATCTCGTACTGGAGAAAGCGCCACTCGCCACTGATTCTGCTCGAACGGTACAGCGCCGGATCGTTGGTCAGCACATCAACGCTCAGCGATCCCAGCAGATTCCCATTGACATCAATGTCCAACGCCTGGCTCTGCGAGTAGCCCGCAAGAGACACGCTCAACAGCGCGGTCCCGTTGGCCCCATAGCTCGCCAGGTCTGCCGCATCAATCTCAAACTGGATGGTCCATGTGCCCAGGTCCGAGATCGCATAGTACCAGTCCGTCGAGACATTCGACTCCCCAATGATAAACGTCAAGTTGGCCGGGCTGAGAGTGGTGATGGCAAACTGGTAGGGAAGCCCGCCGTTGACAAACTCTGTGGCGTTCTTGTCAAAGTCGCCCAGACGGAAAATCTCGGTGCGCCCAGAGGGAAGTGCCCATGCTACCTCGCCCAGCGCTGTTGTCTGCCCTGCCTCTACGGTGATGGGTGTCACTGTTACATTAGTGTACACGTCTGCGAGCGCTCCGCCATCTGACCAGGCGTAGAGACCGTACGAGCCCGTCCGCACGTTGGGAAAGGAGAAAGACCCGTCCGAGGCGGCCTGAGTGGTGTAGTAGTAGTTGGTGCCTTGGATCAGCGGACGGATGGACGTGTCGGTATCGCCAAGAAAGACGGATGCGCCAGCACCAGGGCGCCCGTCGCTCAGGGTGAGTGTGCCCGTGATCTCGCCGCGGGACTGGTACGCGGTGTCGTTGAGCCAGGCGTAGGGGAATTTCTCGAGCTCCTGTAGGCGGCGCTGTTCCACGTCCTCCTTGGACCCGTTGTTCTAGATGCACGAGAAAGACAAAACTCCCGGGTCAGACAATGCAAGTCATACGAAGTTGTGCAAGTTCGATCGATCTACCCGAACGGTATGACTCAATCTTGATCTATCGAGACAACAATGAACAATAAGGCAGCTTACCAGGTACCACAGCCACGGGCCCCAGATCTTACCCACTGGAGCGAGTGTATCATTTCCCACGCGGAAGTGTGACGTGTCTTGAAACACGTTCAGCTGGACGGAGTCTCCTGTCGCCGACTCTCGATGGACCTGTTATTTTTTTGGTATACAGTGTTAGTATGACACGCTCGAATGCATTTCTCTTTGTGTCTTCTTGTATCTCCGGATTGTGGGGGGCGGAGGGCGGAGGGGGAAGGGGGAAGGGGGAAGGTTGTCGCCAACAACGCCACCATCAAGCAAGAACTGACCGTCAGAGTCTGGCTGAGCTGGTTGCCTGTAAAGT
The DNA here is from genome assembly GCA_014851275.1 of Cryphonectria japonica. Classification (NCBI taxonomy): domain Eukaryota; kingdom Fungi; phylum Ascomycota; class Sordariomycetes; order Diaporthales; family Cryphonectriaceae; genus Cryphonectria; species Cryphonectria japonica. The sequence goes on from JACWTT010000040.1 coordinate 269,574, forward strand.
ACTCGCTGTTCTCTGGATGGATCCACCAAGAGCCCGCCTGAGGGCCATAAATTCCATAGAAATCCCTGAAGCGAACGAAGTTGGACCAGTCGTACTTGGTGATGTAGGTCCCGTTGGCCAGCTCGAAGGTCTCGTCCTGGACCTCGGTGGCGTTGGCGTACAGATAGAAGGGAGGCAAGATGTCGTCCTTAATATTGGTGCGTCCGTTGAGAAAGATGTCAGGGTTGAGGCGCCAGAGCGTACGGAGGATCTCCATCCAAGGCGTGGCCTTGTTGACCACGTACTGGTAGGCGCCCTGCAGGTCGTCAAAGACCACCCAATGCAGGTCAACCTCGGTGGACGAGAAGGCAATGTCGATATAATCGTCGCCAGTAGCAACGATAGTAGCCGATGTCCACTCGAGCAAGGTAGCACCGTCTTTTGACAGGAGATGATGCCCAGTTAGCACAAGAATACCTGGTCAACAAGTGGCGGGAAAGACTTCTCACATACCAATGTCAGAGTAGTGGCCGTAGGCTGTGCCAACGAGGTCCTCGCCCGGAAGGATGGACGAGTACAGCTTCGTCGCATAATTCGGACCCTCGGTGACATTCCACAGGTCATTGCCGAAAACCCATGTCTGGTTATCGATCTGGGTCAAAAAGGGACCCGCGGCGGCGACGAGATTGCCCAAGAGCAAGGAGAAGCCGCAGCCCAGGAGCAGTCTGTGCTGCTTGGATGCCATGGTGCCTTTTTTCTCTTTTCTTTCCTTTTCGCAGCGGGGCAACTGAGGGTACTTCGGAGTTAACACAATGATACCATGCGAAAATAAATAGACAGGGGGAACGACTCCCCAGATGACATACCAGGCGTCGATAACTGCTCGCCTAATTACAGTGCTTCTGAAAAAGCAAGAAGCTGGACCAGGACGAGGAGTTCCTGAGAATCATGCAGGTCCCATGCGTAAAGCATCGACAGCAGTAGATTCTCGCATTCCTCCCTCGCTTTTTATGTACCAGATTATCAAGCGGTCTGACTATCAAAAACAGGACAAGATACCCACCAGAACCGATTGCTGTATCTGCAGCTTGCATGGCGTTTGGGCCCACCTGGGTAGGATCCGCGCATTTCCCACGTTCGCAATCAAATGACGCCATATCCCAATACTGAACCTTTCATCCCAGGTGGGAACCGGACCGAACCATTTGTCTTCCAATATCTCCTTTCTCTCCATCATCTCGTTGGAGATAGGACCGGGTTTCCACCAATAGACACTTCTTCCGCAGCGTCTATCACAGAATGGGTCGACGTTGACTTGCCAGTTATCAGATGGTGTAAATTCTTCTCTTGATTTAAGCCAGAATCTTATTCTTTTTTCTTACATAGCATCAACTTCGTCTCTTGACTATTATGACTAGTAGCAGGTATGATTTGGCCTATGTGGCCCTCCAAGGCTACTTACCATACTTGAGTACTTGAAAGGAGCCTGTAGCCAGGCTCCAAGGGCGATGAGAAGAAGACAAGTCAGGGTTGGGGCTTGCTGATCCGAGCTACTAGCCCAAGGCGAATATGGCCAAAAGACAGTGAGGTCGTCTGGCATCCAGTCCTTTACTTTCTCTCATTTAGAACACGGAAGATACTACTACTACTTATACATACCATATCGAAGACTTTTTCTCCCTCCGATAAAGCCACATATCCATGTATTGACTTTACTCCTTCCAACTCATCACCACAGTGAATACACGCCAGGTGCCCACGTCCTACATGGTGCAGAGGAACTCGGGCACAGGTCCAGGAGCCAAGCGAGACACTTCTCATCCCAAGACAAAGTAATAAGAGCAAGGCTCAGCACAGAGGGGAGATCACAATTCCTGTAACAGTTGCCAACAGTCGAATGCCTTGTGCATAGAAGGAAACCCACAACTGAGAAGACTAATTACAGGGTCTAAAAGCTTGTAGTGTTACATGAACCCATGGAATTGCCTACTATAGTCCCGTCATAAAAACAACAAGTGCATGTGGTATGTATCTGCGCAGGGAGAAACTGCAAATACATGTCTATTGTATGTATGATCAAGTGAATCCTGATTCTTTACAGCACTCTGTACTGATACTGATAACACATCTCGTTAGTTGTTGACTACGTCCCCGTCCTTCTTTGCGGTGTTCTTGGCTTACCTGAGTGTCTGTATTGGATTCTGATCATGAGACATCAGTGGCCTGTCTAAGCTTCCTCGAGATCATGGTGGTCGTTGATATATTCGGGGATGCGCTCGAATCGGAAGATATCCCGGAATTCGTCATCTGGAAGAGCCAACAGGAGCTCATCCTTCTCGATTTCCCGGAGGAGGGCGCCGTAGGGCAAGACTAAGAGCTCCTTCTCCAAGAGAGTGGCAAGTCCCAGGGGTTCCTCGTCATGGCCGAGGTAGGGGCGCAAGAAGTCCCGCCAGGTGAGGATGACGGTAGCACTGGGGCTGATACGGTGACGGCCATATTTGTCACGGATGACCTTTAACCCCCAATGTAGCATGTTAGGAGACCAGGGTTTTCGAAACAGAAGACCGATAGGCGCGTCCACGATAAATGGAAGGACGAACCTTGTCGTACACAGTGTCCATGGCCTCAGCACCTCGGGTGCCGGAGCGAAGCCGCCAAATACCCACGCGAATCTCTCGATTGCCCTCACGAAGGTCCTCGTCGGAAGGTCCCTTGATGGCGAGGGCCAGGCGGATATCACCTCGGCGCTGCTCAATCCAGGGAGAGAAGAGCATGTGCTTAATCTTCTCAATCATGTTCTCCCAAGTGTTGTCACGCGCAGACAGCATGATGACCACAGTTTTGGGGCAAGAAGTATTATTCAGACCCTCATCAGAGGGGATAGATCTGTTCATACCAATCTCCTCCTCCGGAAAGGTGGAGGAGGGAGTAGCAGACTTCCTAGAAGGGCTCAAGGCAGGGGCAGCCGACTCTGTCAGGGGGCTCCGATGGGGAGTGCAGGCCTGCATCTGCAAATAGTGGGACAACTCTTTCTGGGTGGTAGAATCAACTCCGAGCTCATTCATGTAGGTGGTGACCAAAGGATCAGTGGTGCGCTCAGCAAGCTTGAGACGCTGTTCCTCAATCTGGGCTGTAAGCCACAGCCAGGACTTCTCACAAGGCCAAGCGTCCGTCTTGACCACCAATAAATCTCCAGTGGTCAAACATCTGTAGTACAACACGGGAATTGTTAGAAGAGAGCTTTTCAAAATCACAAAAGCCAAAAGTGGTCATAATCAAGGAAAGGAAGTACTATATGCAAGGACAGCGAGAAGGCAAGCAGAAAAGGGACTGAGGCTGGAGTAAACAAATAGTTTTTGCATACTGGTGCTGATTGTTATGAGCTGCCAAATAGGCTCGAGCCTCTTGGAAGTGATCGTTTGACAGCTTGTAGTTGTAGATGATGGGACTCTCAGGGGATGGAGGGAGGGTGGAAGATACAAGGATAGACTCCATGGCATGCTGAACATCACCATTGTATTCCTTGTCAACGATGTCAACAAAAGTGGATATTTCGGGCTCAGAGTGCTTCTCAGAGGCAGAAATTCTGTTTCTCATAGTAACTTTGGCCTCCATCTGGTGCTGGTTGAGTGTGTTGTGTTGTGTCTATTAGAAAGCAAAGGAGTTTGGGGGGGGGGGGGGAAGAAAATGCAAACAGAAACGCAGAGAAGAAAAAGGGAAATCAAAACTCTGCTGTGTGGTGGCAGAAACTGAATGTCCTAAAGTTGAGAAGTGAAAGTAGAAGAGTCGAATTTTAGGAAGACACAAAAAGCTGAATGCGAGGAGAGATAAATAATAGTTGAGGTACACAGGACAGACATGACCCCTCCTCCAGTCTACCTTCTCCCGCCCTTCCCTGCAGGCAGTCGCCTCATTCCCCAATGCCTTTGGTCTGTGCGCCGCCTGTATATATTACATATATATTTGGGGCTTGACTTTGTCTACAGCAAAGGCCTCTCGTGACCCCTCATGGTTCCTGGATGCTGGCTGTGCGTATCCATGGATGCGTTTGAGGGGTTGGTGTATCTTATTTTTCCTTCTTCCCGCTGACTATTTGGGAAACAAGAGGCTCAAGGCCTCGAAATATACAGCTTTAATTAAAGAAGATTTCCATAATTGGTCAGTTCTGCACGAATGACCGCACAGCTGCCAGCCTCGTCATCCCCACTTCACAGGTTGCCACCATCTTGATTTTAGTGCATCATGACATTTGCACCCTATTGATGGGTATCAGAAACTCTATTTGTCGGGGGTTTGGCTTCTATCCTGTATTGGGACATTTTTCAGGCGTGCCGCATTGGATCAGCAAACAGTCAGATAAGGCTGCCATCTTGTAATGGAGGGGGGACATGCGGGTATGTACACGCTTGACACTGCTTAAGTTTCGCTTAGCGGGGACTCATATATTTCCCGATAGGGTAAGGTCAAGCCTCGTTCAGCCACTTCACAGTTTGAAATTTGTCTTGTGCGCACACCTGCATTTGCTTTTTGTTGTTCTGCTGTAGGTTAATCTATCCCTACCTTCTTGTTTTCTTTGATAAACCGTCTCTAACAGATTTCCTGTCATCCGCTCAGGATCCTCCCGTGTTGGACTTGCCGGCGACGTCAGAGTGTAGCACAGCAATCAAATCGCGGCCCATGCCAGCCCAGTCTTTTTGCACTTGTCAACTGTTACCACTGGACTACCCTGTCTTGACATTGGTTACACAGCATTGACAACACATTCACTTGACCTCTTATACGAGATGCAAAATGTCGATCTGCCAGCTGATTCCTGTAGCAACGGCTGCGACGACGGGGAGGGAGACCACTTCTTCCACCAATAACGGTTGGACTTGGCTCCGAGCAGAATCCAGTGTCGAGATAGCTTGGGATGGTGAACGCCGCGGCACTTTGAGAGCCCATAAAACTGGGGATAAAATCTCGAGGAAGACAACCCGTTAACTATAGAAATTGTATGCCGCCTTGTATTTCCCGACGATCTCCATGTGAGCATCGTCAAGGGCTGGCGACTTTAGTCACATGAAGAATATTTCCCCCCACAATTAAGTGCATGCTAACATCCTTTCACTCTCCAGATTTGTGATAGTGGGCTGTTTGCATGCCCTTAGCGTCATCCTCTACTTGCTAAGCAATTGTCGGCCCCTGACCTGTCTATTTGACTGGCAAACCTGCATAACTTGGAAGATCCGCAGGCCCGTTTAGTTCCTGGTCGTTTGCATCTTCGTTCTCGGTCTCGTTTGGAGTCTCTTTTCTGCTGTCGCCACTCTCTGAGCTCTCTGAAAGCTGTCTTGTGTGAAACATAATCAAATAATCGTCCAACGACTGGCACCTGCAGTACACCCTCGCTGCCCCTCAGAGCCAACATCACCAGCTTTTGTAGAGAGAGGGATACATAAGTTACAGCCAGTGTCGGCCCAAAGAGATTCATTTTTGTTTCTTCTCTTTATTCTTCTTCCTTTTTCTTTCTTCTTTTCTCACAACATTACCAACATCGCCAACACTACCTACCAGAGTCACCAACACTACTACCATCATCACGTTCCACTTGATTTCACGGAGTGTTTTGGGACTGGCGGCATGGTGGAGCAGCTTTCAACCCGCCAAGAGCGGCTCCGTGACGTCCATTTTCAGCGTTTTTGACTGAAGTCTTGCTAGGACTTGACTCGGGCGGAGTTCTCAGTACCAAAGGCAGGATACAGGCTGGCGGTAGGTGTTTTAGTAGGCTGGACGTCCTGAGCAATGTCATGGACCGTAACTCCGCTGTAGTTGCTTCCTGTCTGCCACAATACTGGGTCCCAAAATTGACCGACTCAGCAAAAGGAGTTTCGGTGAGGTCTAGTCTGAAGCAATGCTGGGTGCCACCGATGTTCTGCTGCTGCTATCGTCAGGCCGATCAAGATGCTCGCCGGCTGTCCGATGATTTTGGGCCTTTGGGTCTGCCCGGACCCGATTTAAAATATTATTATCGATGATTCAATGGTATCCAAGGTCTGGTGTCCTTCGTAATGAAGTCTGATATTACTATTGCCCGCTTCATCCTGTCCGGGTTCAGTGATTAGATGTAGTCTAAGCTCATTAAGAAGAAAGGCATGCCTCAAACCAAAAGCATATGCCTGGGTACTCGCAAGCATTGATTGGATGGAACTAGATGTAAACAACCTACTTCAATGCAGGTTCCATCCGATCCCCCTCTTCTTCAGCATTTAATTCCTGCCTGGTCGGTGTGCTCCTCTACGAGTAGACGGTCCAGTATACAAAACTCATCCAAATTCCCCATCCCTTCAGCTTCACTGATTACACGGCCCTTATCGCACATTTTTCTTCATGGGCAGAACAACTCCGGTTGGGTAGCAGGTGGCCTCTCGCGAAGGGTGTTTTATTGTTACTAATAGGTTGTGAGTTTGGCTGAGGTGACTTAAGTTAGGAATTTCTGTGTCCATTGCACTGCTGCATGTGGCCTCCTAGAGGTATGGTGAGGAATTGCAAGCTGTCTTACTCTCGGGTACCTCTTGAGTAGCTTCTGAGAGGCTACAGTAGCCAATCGGATAGTAGTGCAAGCCACTGCGTCGAGCAGGCTAGATATAAGTCGAAATCGGTCCTAGAACATAGTTGAAATATGACTATATCTGCCACACAAGTATGGACACAGAGCTCCAGGGTGTGTGCAAAGGACCAAACAATGCTTTCTGATATGCCAGGTATCTATCTCTAGCCAATCTCTGATGCGACCTTTGTGCATGTATAACAATGTTCTACGTCTGACATGACAAGCATCTATCGTGCGTCTCTGACTTTTTCGACATGATGACATGTCCTTATTTCTTCTTGCCTCTCTCTATTGGCCCACAGTGGTATACAGCTCATCATAGACCTTCCCAACCCACCCGTCCATCCGTCCCCCTCTCGCCACAACGCCCAACCCTCCCGCCGCCCACAGTAGCGTTCCGACAACTGCGGCGCCGTTTACCCCAAGCCACATTCTGCGTCTCCTCTTCCTGCGCCTCGCATCCTCGTCCCGGTTCCGTGTGCTCCCCTGACTCTTCAGATCAGTGTGCCAGCCAGCCAGGGGCCCGAGGCCAAGCCATGTCGCCCAGCCCCAGACCATGTGCCCGCATCCTACCACCAGCATGCCGCTATAGACAAGATAAGAGGTGACCGGGTGACGAGCAAAGCCGTGCGCGACATAGGCAAGGCCGATATTGCTGCTGTCGCCATCGACATGCAGAGGCAGGAGGCGGTTCATGAAGACGTGGCCGGCGAGAAGGACGGAGAACCCATAACCAGCGAGGGAGATGAGACTCATGGTCGGCCAGGGGCTTCTGGGCCCGGTCAAGGAGGAGGAGGAGAAAGTCGAGGAGGTGGAAGACTTCTGGGGAAAGACGGCGGGGGTAGCACCGCCATAGCGCTTGAGGTTTTGGGAGCGGCGCACGAGGCGCAAGGCGATCCCGGAAGCGATGTGTGCGGCGATGGGGAGGGCGACGAAGAGGGGCTCGGTGAGCGGGGTCTGGTAGATTTCGCGAGCGAGCAGTAGGTAGGACTCGGAGGCCGGAACGGATCTCGTAACCAGGGGGATAAGGGAGGTGTTGGCAATATGGATGCCGGTGAAGATGGAGAGCGCGTATGTCGACCATCGCTGAATGCGTGCCACTAGGAGAGAATATGGGTGTTCGTATTAGTATCCTTCTGCATTCACCATGGTCTTCTTCTCTCAAGGAGGTAGGAAGAGGGGAGAGAAGTAATACGGTAGTAGATGGAGCCATGGTTGTTCCCACTGAGGCCCAGAGACGAGGTTCCACGAGACTGTCCTGGCCCTATCGACTTTTCTGTGTCTTCTGGCCCAACTGATCTTGTCGTTGTGGTCGACTCTTCTGGCAGAGGGGGCAGCTCTTTGTCAGTATCTGCAATTGGCTGTGGTTCGAGCTGGAGGAGGGAGATCAAGGTCTCTTGTGAGGGCGTTGCCCTAAGAGACCTGGCATCCATTGTGATGTGCCTGTCTCTGTCCTTGGCCCCCCAGCACTTTGTGTGGGTGCGCAGATGTGGGAGTGTATCCTGGAACACAGGAAGCAAATCAAGAATCCCACGATGGCTGCTGCCACGCGAAATGTTGAGGAGTTTGAAGCGTCTCCCCCCTGGACCCCTGTCTGAATGCCCCATCTCAGTGAAACATCCCTGCGCTTCCCCACTATATTAGCCCCTGCATCTCAGTGCTGTGACGTTGTCAATCCGGGGGCAAACCCACTGTAATTGAGCCCCAAAAAACATGGGCCTGTCACAGCATTGCCATTACTAGTACAGTCTTGCACACTACCTTTTAGCAGCAGCAAAGAACGTGAAGACAGGATCACTGTCCTCAGAACTGAGTCAGACAGAAACGGTACACAGACGGTTATTGAACGGACGTGGGTTTATGATTGTTGTATAGAGGAAAGCTAACTAAAATCATGGACGCAGGTGGACGTACCAATGAGGTGCGTCCCCCGTTGGTCCGTTCCTGCCCCTACATCCAGATCCATTTTAGTAGGGCTGAGACCCCGAAGCCATGCAATAAAAGCCAGCAGCCAAAAAAAAAAGGAGAAGAAAAGCATCGGTAATAGGCAGGCCTGTACTGCCAGGAACCGCAGGCTGGGAATACCTATAAGCCAGTGTCGTGACTACCACTGCATTCGTGTATATCGCAGGGTGTCCCAAAAATGTACAAAACAGAAGGAATAAGGATGGTTTGCAACCGTCCTAAATGATCGTCTAAGATCCCCGATTAACCTTCCAAATGATCGTCGGCGATCTCCTACCGCTTAGTCGAGGATAGGCTCCCCATCCTCGTCCGAGTATTCGTTGTCAGGGACGACCACGACATCGTCTTCCATAGCATCGGCTGCCTCCCGCAGGGCGGCGTCCCGATCGGTTTGCATTTCGAGGGCCTGCTCACGAAGCTGCTTGATGGCTGCCTTGACACCAATGAAGGTGTCCTGATGTGCCTCGTAAACTGGGTTAAACGCAGGGAAAAAAAGAGGGTTGATGATTAATATTGTTATCAGCTACCCTAACCCAGACAAGGGCCTTATTTCCGGCCAACTTCCTTCCCCATCAGTCTCTGCCGCCCTAATTGAGTACTATAAGGCACAAAACACAACAAGATCTACACGTTTGGAATGGATATTAATGAACAACCTCAACAACACAGGCACTTAAGAGGGCAATAGTCACTCATTTTGTCACTTTCAAATCATCAATGCATGCTTGGGGAGGTTTTTTGTTTTTTTTTGGTGTATCAATTTTTCTTATTCATGATTCTCTCATAGGCACATCATCATTCATGTCATAAGTATCCGAGCCCATGTCTCGTCCATCCTGTATCCCATGACAAGATCATTGGTGATATTATCACGCTCCCATCTTTCCCCAGCCTGGTAGTCTTTGCGCCAAATCCCATACAAAGTGATTACGTGTGCCTCAAAATTATGCTACACATCCATTGCCAAAATCTAATCATATTCTCGACTGATATGCGTTTTCCTCCCATTCCTTCCAACCCTCTGTTCCGAGGCAAAGCTCTTGTGCCACGGCGTCGACAAGTCCATCATCGGGATGTACTCAAGACGTTGGGTCTCGGCACCTACGGTGCGGCGCACTTGATCTGGAGAAGTGGGCTCGTGGTCTTGCCGGCAATCTGGCTCCAGGTCGGCTTGGACGACGACACGTTGGTGGACGGAATCTTGCTGGCGGTCTGTTCCTGGCTCACAACATGTGGAGGAAAAGATATGGTAGACAGCTTGAAAGTTGCTGGAGGCGGGCAGGAAGGCGCCCAGGCCTCAGCCTTTGTGCAGGCCGGCGTCGAAGAGCAGTGATGGTACTCGTGGCGGTGGAGACTGGGCCGGATCGAGCCTCGCCTGGGATGACTGCTGGCTGAGGGCGCCTTGAGCCTGGCCATGGCGAGCCTATAGTCGTCCTCGAACTGCTTGATGCCCTCGTTCAGCTGGGCGACCGAGTCCGGGTGGACACGGAGCAGAGTGTCAGACTTGTCGAACCAGCCCAAGACGGAAAAGGGCACACAGAAGAAGTGCTGGACATAGACCCAGGATGCTTGGGGCTTGGGCAGCGCCATCGACTCCTCAGCCAGGCGGAGGGCAGGGTGATTGTTGTTGGGCCGGCTTGTCCCCTCAAACGCCCGGAAGTGGTCTGCCACCTTGAACCGGTGGCATCTCTGCTCCCAGGGCGGGCGGAAGTTGTTTCTCTCAGTGCTGAAGGCTGAGATGGGTGTGACAATCGCCCTGGTGTTGTGGACGGCCAGGACGATGCAGGGGTGACACGTCGCCTTAGGCGAGATGTAGCGACAGCGGATGAGGCTGTCAAAGTCTGCAGCACTGAAACATTCGTGTGTGCGCAGGAAGGCAATATCACCAACCTGCCACTCGGGCAAGAGACGTCTTGGTCCCATCTTGCAAGGCCCCTCTGGGGACGGCGTTTGGTCTCTTGCAGATGGTGTGGTTGGAGAATGTCCGTGATTCTAGGGTAGAGGAGACTGCCGTCCTCTTCCAGGTGTCTCGATGCGTCGACTGTGTTGTGTGTAAAGTAAAGGTAATATCAGAAGGATGAGAATGTGCTATAAAAAAAACTTGGCACAGGAAAACGGGTTTGTAGGTGGAAAGTTATAGAAGTGGAAAACGAAACGGAGGGGGGAGGACTCGGCATTTTACATGCATAGTTTCTTGACAGTGTAGTTGTACGAACAGCTATCTAATCAGCGTGTATTGCAGCTGTGCAATCTAATTTTGGCTGTTGTTCTCACCAGTTGGTCAACCTAGGGCCGGACTGAAAGGATGCTCACCACTAGGCACGCCTAGTTCCTCAAAAACGCATTGGCTAAAAAGATAATTGCAAATATTTTAGAACTAAACAGGCAGCTTGTTAGCAGCGAATGCACATAAGAAAAGACGGAAAAGTTTGATCGTGGTCACATGCAGGTGACCATCACTGTCAGGTTGGTCTGTCTACAATTCCTCTATTTGGACGCCCAGCAAAGTCTCATTATTTCCCATAAGTCATATGAGTTGCCGCTTCTGTTTTCCCCCACGGCCCATATGGTCTAGCCAACAACTAGAACTTTTGCATATGTTGTGACTAAGTCTGGTAATTGTTATTTTGCGCCGAGTTCTTTTCCTCCAAGATTTTCCCCTCGTCTCATAGTCTTCTAGATAGTCCTATTGTTAGTTGACAACTTGATGACAGACAAACTATAGCCATTTTAGTTAACAGCTAGGAGCTTCCTCGCCCTATGGTGCAAGTCATGAATCACAATTCACTTGTCTGAACAAATCTCCTCTTACAGTTTTGTTATTACCATCATCGCAACTGTTCCTCAAGTCTGTATTTCTGGAGATGCACAAATCCAAAGCTTCTTGTCTATTGAGAAGTAGCCAGTAAGGGTGCACACATATAAGTACACTTAGGTACCAGAGGAATTTAATAAGTGTGAGTTGCCCACACACTTAATGAGATTACCGAATTAGCAAAGAGAACAATATCTACCTAATGATGAGAATTTGAGCACTAGAAGGATAGCCAGCCCCAGTGCAAGCTAGAAATAATATGATCTATACAGAAATTTAGGCAGGGCTCACACACTACCCCTTAGCTTTACGAGCCTGCTCCTTGGAACTACAAAGCTAAGTAACACAAGGCTGGTAGTGACCACAGTGCAACGCTATTTTGGCCTAATATAGCTGGTAAGGTCAAATGAAGAGGCCCTAGGCCTTTATTTTTCTCAATTTTGGTCATAGACTGCTGATACATATCTAATGAATCAGGGACAAAGAGCCTATGAATTATACGAGCACTAAAATAATGGCCATCCTCAATGTAAGCTAGAATTGATATAGTCTATATAGACAGGTAGACAGGACTCGCACATTGAATGTTTCGTGTAGACGGCAGGACTTTATTCAGTCAAAGAGACACACCCACTCTTTTGGACAGGCCTACTCCCCCTCCCCTACCACTAGATCCTCCGTTGGCACGGAGTCACGCGGCACCACCGGGGCTTCGGCCCAGCCCTCTTTGGCATCTAGCTCTGGGTCCTCCTCGAAATCATCCATGGCAATTCTCTGAGCATAGCCAAAATCGGGTCCACGGCCCCTGCCGATATCCAACCCGATCGATTCCATATACTGATCAAACTGCTCACTCCCTTGTTGGACCATTCTCAAAACCTTTTTCTCCTGAACTTGTAGTCTTGTAATATCATCTTTCGCCTGCTGGACAACCTCGATAAGCTGAATGTGTTCGACCGACCCCGTCGCGTACCTCGACAACTCCCTCTGGCATCCCTCAATCTTCTTGATGAGGTCTTCCATGTCCTGCTGTCCTTGGTCAGTGACCATGTACATGTGATGGATCCTCAGCATGAGCTTGGCTGATTGTTCGTTTAAGACATCCAAAGGTCCCCTCGACATAAGTGCCTGGGAAGAAGCTGGGATGAATCTGACAATCGAATCTGTATTGATAGTGCCTCCTCCCTCCTCAGACCTGAGTACTTCCGCCGCTGTACTGGCAGCAGATGCCTGTGAGGTCTGTTGGGAGAAACTATTGTGTGGTGTGCGCTGATCAAACTCGGGACTGCATGACCTCGTCGAGTATTCGGAGCGGGTAGAATCTCCTATAGAGACATTCGTGCTGCTGTTTTGGCTGGAGGGCCGTTTAGGCTGTTTTTGTTCATTCGACATCGTGCTAATGTTGTGGTGAATCCTGTCTTCTTGGCGGTGGGGGTTGCGCTTTGGATTGGAAGCGGTCGACGCTAGGTCAAATTAGGTGTGATCTGTCTTTGTAAGAGTGGTCAGACTGCGCAGTTTTATACATTGATACCAGTGCCAGTTCTTAGTAGAGTGATTAAGTTATTCCTTGCTCTTGTGCAGAACTTGACAGGCTCTTACCGGACCTTCAGTCAGTTTTCAATGACGCATTCAGCACAATGCTGACTGCTGGCATCCATGAAGCTGATCAGCCTGTCCATCGAGTTATACATATTATATGACTTGGCAAAACTATATATACAGAGACTTACTCTCTTTCTCTCTCTTTCTGGTCGCCTGCAGCAAGTTTATATTTCCTCTGTCGACCGTATCGGATTCCGCTGTTGCGTCTGTGGTGGAGAGGAGAGAAAGAAAGTGCGAGAGAAAGAATCTACAACGAAAGCAAACAGTGCTCGAAACATTCTCAATAAAAACATGACTTCACAAACTGGCGCAGGGACGGGCTGGTGGGCTGCATTTGAGGTGATGCTAAATCAGTAGGTGAATGCATCGCAGGGCTGACTGGTCCGCGAACCAGGTGGCACCTAAAAAAGAGGCAGTCATTTCTCTGCAGCCCCCAAATAATCTGGGACACGTTCCGTGAGGATCCGGGATGGTGAAGACCCATGCGCAGTCGTTACTTCTGCTGCTCAGACATGGGAAAACGCGTGGCAGTAACACAGGCTAGAGAACGGGGGTGGGAGGGCTTGCTTCTGTGGTCGCCTGGATGGAAGTGCCGATAGACACTAGAACGTGCTTTTTCCGCATGGATCAGTGTCTCATCCTGAATGGCTGATGGACGAATGACAGTGTTGTGCTGGCAGCCCTCGCAGGGCGCATGTCAGATATTGGGCTTCTATCGGAGAACAGAAGTAATCATGATGGTTTTGAGAAACGAGAGTACGAATTGATACGGAGTCAAGTGCCTGCCATACAACTCCTGGCGGCTTCCCACACCAAACAAGTGCATTACTGGCTGGCTGAAGAAGAGAGCAGGTCCATCCGAGCTGCACCCGGCAATTCCATGTCAGAGCCCCGTTCCTGCCCCTCGCTAGAGAATCCGGCCTTGCCTGTTTGGCCGGGGAAGAAGGAAGAAAGGAGGTAGAGATGTCAGAGGAGAGAGTGGAGAGAACCAAAATGCTCGTATGTCTCATGAACACCATATATGACATGATATATATTCAAGAATTTGTTATCCGTGCTTGTCTCTTCTCTCGATTATGCCCCCGCAGAAGCTGGATCAGAGTCGTGCCAACGCTTCCTATGCACCAACTTACTACAATATGGTCCTGCATGCTTTGAACATGGACTAACAATGTTTATGTCATGGTGCACTGAAGTCACAGTATTGGCAGCGGTGTAAGGTACAAATAAGCAGTTCACAACGACAGTTCCGCAGTGAATAATTACTTAAGCCTTTATGATAACGACCGCGATAATAATAACAACAAGAACATCGTCACCAAAGGCATGTGCAGAACCAAGTACTTGCATCAGTCCTTCGACATTAGAGAAGAGGGCAGAGTTATTTATCATGTAGCTCCATATCTCCTCTTTTACAAGTAGCTGATAAAGACTTAGGCATCATCATCGTCACCATTATACTTCATGCCGCCGACCTCAAGCTAATCAAACTTGATTTTGGGCAAGAATGATGTTAGCACCGTAGGAGATCAAAGACTCTCTGCGACAGATACTATCCTGATCCTCCTATTGGAAAGCGAGGGAGCACTGGCTGGGATAGACTAGCTTGGCTCTGATCAAGTTGTGATGGTACAGTTGGTGGCTTCCTACAGAAGGACGAAGGCAGAGGTGGTAAACATTGCGCAGATTGCTGACAAGACTGATGATGAGATGTTACTAAGTGGGCAAGAGGGGAGATAGATGCTGACGGCTAAATTTAGACAGAGTAATAGTAGGTGTGTTGATAAAGATGAGAACGACGTTCTGATCCATATAATACGAGAGAAGAGAGATGGTGGCGTAGATTTATGTCAAGTGGGAAGAACTATTTACTAAGATAAAAACAACAACAAAAAAAACAAAGAAAGAAGAAAGTAGTGGTGACTTAGCCGTAGATTGTGGGTTGTAAACGGGAGTAGAAAGTGATGAAATTGCAGTAGCCAGGAAACAGTCGGGCAATATGCACAACTGAGAAGGGCTTGAGGCAAGAGGGTCTACAGGGAGGTATCAAGCTAATGCTGTAATTATTGGAGAATAGTTTTCTGTTTTGTTCAATGGGACTTATTCATTGAGGAGTCGTGTCTATTTTCATATCCATTTTTAGCAGTTAGAATGTCCATGATGCAGAGCACAGCACAAAGGGAGTCTTCAAGGTGACAGCTGGCTACCTGGACATCATCAAAACGCATTTGTTTGCCACTTGTCTGCTCTACAATGCTTGCTGAAAAATGGTGTCTGTCTTGCTCTAGAATAGAGTCAGACTTTCACTGAGGTAGAGGAAGAATCAGGGCAGGGAAGCATCTGAAGGTAGCGAGCGAGTCAGGAGTAAGAATATATGAGCACCGATGGCAGGCCTTCAATACTGACAAGATGACCAACTACCGCTGAGAAGACACATCATCACTTGTACTTGCAGGACAAGTTTTGTTTTTCTCTTGCGCCCTCAGTCGCTGGCACTGGGCTGAGGGCGTGGCTCAACTACAACCCATTGTGGGTCAGAGAGCTGTATGTCCGAGATGTCCGGGAGCAGCCGAGATCTCCTTTTTCTTATCTTGTCCTAAATAGGATGGAAGCACTCCATTGCCGGCGTCGCCACCATGCTAGCTGCTATGCTATCTCACAAGGTACTCATAAGTAATTACTCCTATGACCTTGTAAAGGCAGCACAGCGTGTGTTCAGGCCGTTAACACATATAAAGACACATGGCTGGAAGAGTGGTCTGGGCATAGCTCATCCCATATAGAACAAAGCAAACAGAAAGGAAGCACAAAAAGTGAACTGCATAGAGGACGAAGAATGTGCGAAAGACAGACGGTGTTATTGTTGACAATGGTAATATGAGAGCGCAAGCCCTGCAGACGGCCATCAGCATGCACTACTACAGAGTGAGCAGGGAGTATAACGGCAGCAACATGGTTGAGGATGAGGATGGATTCGAATATGTAAGGTACTAAAAGAAGACCAATCATGTCCGCTTGATCAAGTTAGAATAAATACTTCAGTAATCGATCTTCAGTATGATGATTGAGGACTTCAGAGACTAAAACGCCCGAGCGCACCCTCATTTTTTCTTAATCCGCTATGCCTCGGCACCCGCGGGCCCCGCACCCAGCCTCCCTCCTTCCCACACCAAATCCACCTGCAACTGCTGCACTAATGAGTGACTGCTGCAGGAGGATCCCGTGAAACGGTTGTTAAAAAGAAAGAGATACGGGTTAGAAGAAGGAGGGGTTGCCAACCTGCAGCGTGTTACCTCTGCCCATGATCATTGGCCCTGCCTCAGAGTGGACATCCCCCAACACGTCCAAACCCACTCGAGATCCAGGTCCCAGTCTGGTCCCCTCCATCCATCCATGCCCAAGACCTCGTCGACCCGGCAGCACCAGCACTACTGATCACCACCATGGGTACCGGCAGCACACCCTCGGGCAAGACAGCAACAGTACCAGGAGGTATTGACCTACGAGGAGGAATAGGACCAGGGGGCTCATCATCGTCAGGAGGAGGAGGAGGAGGAGGAGGAGGGCCAGGCAGAGGAATAGGGTCTGGGGATGGTGGCGATCTGATGAGCGGCAACAGCAATGCCAACATCATCCGAGCAGTCAGTTCATCAGTCCAGTCCCATTCATTTTCAATCCACATTCCATGGTTCTTTACACACAGCTTTGTCTTCTCGTCAACTTGATATTCCCATGCCCAGACCAGACACAGACACAGACACAGACACGGAAACACACAGACACACGCGCATGCACACACGCACACACTCATCACAGACCAAAACATACCCCACGCGCCCCAAGTCCCAAGTCCCAAACCCCAAGCCTCGATCCATCTCTTGTCTTTCCACAAACCACCACACTAACTTAGCGAACGCCATATTTCCTGTCCTTGTCATGTCAAGCCATGTCATATCTGACCATCAATTTTGTTTCACCCCGTTTTCTCTGTAGGCACTAACACCCTCTTCTGCATAGTGTGATCAGTGCCGCATACGGAAAGTAGGTTTGCCCCCCCGTGCCGGTCCCCTCTCCATGTCCGCGGACGCCTGGTGGGGATGCATGTATTTTTATATTATGGAATGGGAGGTTGTCCATCTTGGCAACCCATGACGAGCGTGCACACAGAAAAGCACACACACACACACACACCGAGAGAGAGAGAGAGACAGAGAATCAGCAAACAGATGCTAACACGGAGTGGCTACTCCTGCCGGTCTTTAGATTCGCTGCGACAAAGAATCACCATGTTCCAACTGCCGTATTGCAAACCGCCAGTGCAGTTCCACTGGTGCAGGTCAGAAACCAAGAGAGGCACGACAGAGGGTCTTGATTTCTACTCAATAGTATGTTGTTGTCTTGTCTGAGGATCATTCTCGTTTTCATCCCGTGGATTCTTCTTCCTCCTTTTTTTTTCCATTTGTTTTTCTTCATGTTTTCTTTTTGCTACCACGCCGTCATCATCCACTATCTGCCTTGCAACTAGCCAAACCTCTGTTCTGTTGCCCTACGAGGAACCATTTTTCAAGTCTCTGAGCTGACCAGCCATTCCCAGTGAGCGAAAGATCGACCAAATAGAGGAGCGTCTCGGCTCCATAGAGAAACTTCTGCGCGAGCTCACTCTCACCAGCCGCAATACCCTGCGGCTGCAGACCACCCTCCCTCTCCACGAGCACCCGCCTGCTGTCTCGTCCGATGCTGATCGCCCCTCGCCCTCGGGCACAGGACCAGGAGGAGGAGGAGCAGCACGACGGAGGAAAAGACGAGGAGGGGATGGAGACCTCGACTTGGACCTTGATCTCGACGGCGATGGCGATGCGTCCGGCTCCAGCACGCCAGATGGCACTACCGACCTGGACTCGTCCGCCTTCGAGGGGCACTCCTCCCTTACTGCACACTCCCAGTTTGCCAGCGAGTTCCTCGAGAGCGCCGTCGAGCGTACCTCACTGCGCGACGTCAACCCGAACATGGCCGCCGCTCTGTCTTCCCTGAGGCAGATGGTCGGCCTGTCCCAAAAGCAGCGCGGCGCCCGCACGTCGAATGCTGGTGCTGCCAACAACGCCAATTCAGCAGCAGCCGGATCCTCCGCCTCCTCGACCTCCACCAGGCGAGGGTCTGGCTCTGGCAGTGCCGGCAGCGCGAGGGACGTCCGGTTCGCCCACCAGCGTGTCCTCCCGCGTGGCGGGTTCCGCGAGCTGCCCATGCCTCCCGTCACCGCCGTCATCCCCATCCTGCGCGAGGTCAAGGAAACCCCTCCTGGCACGTTTACCCTCATAAGCGTGTGTTGCTTTATGGCCGTCGAGAATTTTGCCGAGGCTTGCCGCCGTGTCTACTTCGCTCTCGAGGACTTCAGCCACGCCACGTTCATCATCGTCAACGCCGGCCTGTACTACCTATTCCAGGAGAAAAGCGTGACTGCGGCCACCGACGCAGCAGTGCGCGAGTACACTGGCTATTACGAGTTGTGCCGGGCCAACCTCGAGACGGGTCTCGCCCACCTGCGTTTCTTCCTGGGTGCCACCATGGAGACCATCGAGGCCCTCCTCCTAGGCGCCAGCTACGCCATCGAGGTATCCCGCCCCAGCCTCGCCTGGCAGCTCAACACCACCGCCGCCCAGCTGTGCCAGGACCTTGGTTACCACCGCGTCACGGGAGGTACTGTAGGCGCCGATGGTAGCGAACCCAGCAACGTGACCACCGTTCTCGACGACAAGAAAGCTATTCTCTTCTGGTTCAGCTACATGCTCGACCGAGGCCTCGCCCTGCGGCTAGGCCGTGCCCCCATCATCCAAGATTTTGACGTCACCCTACCACGCGTCATCGGCCGCGTCAACGCAACTGAGATGTGGAAGGAGGTCCTCCGGCTGTGGATTGCTCACGCCGACGTTCAGGGCCAGATCTACGAGAGATTATACAGCCCGGCCTCTCTAGCGCACCCACCCGCGCGCCGTGCCGACGCAGCTCGCACCCTGGCTGCCCGGCTCAAGATGATCGAGGAGCAGGCCTCTTTGCTGCGCACAGGTGACATCAGCCGTCATGCTAGGGACGGCACCGATGCTAGGAAGGTTGTGGTCGCCGAGATGGTCATGAAGAGTGACCAAGTATCTTTCCTGTCCAGCCTGACTCTCGTCTACAGGGCTATTCCCTCGCGCTTCCCTGGGGCGTCCACGTTTGCGGGCGAGTGCATCGACACGGCCCGCCTCGCCATGCAGACGCACGAGGAGTGTATGAAGCTAATGGGATCCAACCTATGGGTTGCAGCCTCGTACATTCACTGGTATGTTTCTCCTTGCATTTGGATTTTACGGATGCCCCAAACTTCCTCATGAACTAACTCTTGTTGTCCCGACCAGGACCATCCTCTACGCCCCCTTCGTGCCCTTCATAGTCATCTTCTGCCACATCATCGAGACCTCAGACGTCGCTGATCTTCACCGCCTGCGCGGGTTCATTGATTCGCTTCAGCCCACCTGTGCCGTGTCCGAGGGCATCGAAAAGCTGCACCGCCTGTTCTCGGTCCTCTACAACGTCGCCATGTTGTATGTCGAGGCAAAGGGCAGGGCTGGCCAGCACCAAGACACCGACATGGCCCCGATCGGGAACGAGTTTGATGTCTACCTCAGCGCCCTGGGCTTCATGCCTGTCGACGATCCGTCTGGGAGTATGGCCGCTGCGGCTGCTGCTGCAAGTGGCGGTGGTGGTGGACCACCTGGTACCAATCCTGGGGCCATGACGGCGTCCCCTACGAGCGCAACGAGTGGGCATGGTGGCGAAGGACACAGGTTCTCTCAAGGCGGTGGCGGAGCGAGCGCGATGGCGGTGCAGCAACAGCAGCAGCAGCAACAGCAGACGACGCAGCTGGGTGACTGGTTCTCGGGCAACCGGTACATGATGGGGTTGTTGGAGGAAGACCTTTCGCAGTTTCATCCTAACACGTGGACTAGCGGCGTATGATAATAGCTAGTAAAGACAATCATCATTATCGTCGAATCGTCATTCATCATGTGTGTGTATGGAGCGTAGAAGTGTCGTCTGCTGAGACGGGGTGTGCGTGTGCGTAAAAGAGGCGACATACTGTGTCTGTTGCCCTCTGTCCTCAGTCTGTAGGGAATCGTGGGTCGTAAACGTCATAGCCTTCGTCCTCGGTGTCGCTCTCCGCCGACGTACCACCAGCACCACGGCCCAACAGCGCGGCACTCTTGATCTTGTTCGCCTCCTCGTCCTTCTCCGTCTCTCCCTGGTCCACGGCATCTCCTGCAGGCGCAAAGGCACTCTTGAACCCGCTCTTCTTGAAGCCGCCCTTCTTGAACCCTGTGCCCTTGCCGCCGCTGCCACCAGCGCCACCACCCGTGCCGCCGCTGCCGCCGCCTTGCCCCGCGCCGAACTGGATGCTGATGACACCTTCCGCCTTGGCCTCAGCCCGACGTGCCCTGGCAGCAGCACCTGGGTCACGCGTCATGGCGCGCATCTCCTTGAGGCGGACCTTGTGGGCGTGATCGTAGGAGGAGAGGTGGGCCTCGTACTCGTTGTGGCGCGAGTAGCCCTTGGCGCAGAGCTGGCAGTAGAACGAGGACATGGCCTCGCGGGCCGATGCCGTCTGGGCCTGCGGGAGGGTCTGGTGTCTTGGTGGCATTGTTTTTTGTGATTTTATTATTCTGCTCTCTCTTCTGTTCGTCCCTTTTTTTTTTTCTTTCTTTCCTTCTTTCTTTCCAGAGGTTCGAATGTGCTGTGTTGAGGCTTTGGTTTTGTTGTGGGTGTTTTGAGGTGAGATGAGTCGAGAGTGGATTCTTTGTGCCGGGTGTGGGGTGGAGCTGGATTGGGGTTGGTCGGGGTGCTGGGCTGCTGGGGAAGCTGCTTATGGGGGGCGATTGTGTAGTGTGCGAGTCAGTTGCCCCAGCGCATGCCCTTGTCACTGTGTCAGCAGCATCCTAAGTAATTGCAGTACTACTACCTGTCGCTAATTGTTCTGCCTAACAACTAATACAGTTCAGCCTCACTGGACGATCTTCAACGACATATCATGCCCCTTGTGTGGAAGTGATTCCGATTATCTCCCTGCGGCTAGGAGCAGATTTTGTTCATTGGAAATTTATGAATTACCTGTAATTTCTGGTATGACTAGAGGTCCTCACCACTTCTTGCTAGAGGTGTTGTTAGCAGCTGCCCACGCCCAACTTCGAAGCACCTAGTACGAGGTGGACATGGTGCAGGTTCTGATTTGGGAGCATGGAAGAACGGCTGTGATCAAGGACATACATAGCCTTCTGTCGTGGTTCGTGGTGGGACCACTGAACAGAACACATGGCGCAATGTTGGCACATGTTGGCCATAACAAACCTAAGACATCAATTGGTAAGAGATCACCAGATCCCGGAGTCCTCGACATGAGATACGCGAGGGGGTGGGTCAAAGCATGCAACCCTCGCTAGCTGAGCCAACTTCAGCTGTGCAAAGAAGACGGGGTCCACCGAGCGACTCCTCCTGCATATAATCTTCAGTCAAATCTTGGAGTGGCTTGGGCGTTGGAGCAAGAAAATGTCATACTTGAAACGTCTGTTCAGGTCTTGTTTTGCAAGATTGCCCTCGATTGCGGACCTCAGCCTGACAAATCCCACGCACCATGTTTAAGTAGGGACACCGAGTATGACGGAAATAAGAACGCCTTGATGACTATTGCCCCGAAAATGAACTCCCCAGAAAGGCAGGAGAAGTATTTCTGTGCAGATCAGCAGAGTCCGCTGTTGTGGAATCGTATCTACCAATAATTGCACACCCAACTTGTACATGGTGGGTTGCTTTTGCGTGAGAAAACATCATCAAGGTTGCATGAGCCGTAAGCAGCCACTGCATAGCTGGATGAAGCTATTGGGAAATCATTTTCAGCGCCGCAGATGCGGCTCTGTGCATGTGGTGGTGCAAAGTTCAGTGAGTAGCCTCGCAAATAGCTGGTCAACATTTAAAGAGATTCTCTCTGCGCGTCTATTCGTCATTCCATCCACTGCCTTTTGCCACATCCTGGCCATTGGCACATTTACGTGTTAGAAATGAGTAGTTCACACCAGTCAGTAGAGGAGCCCGCTGGGCAGTCCTTCAGACCCCAATACGTTCTGAACAATCCCCAAAGATATTCTAAATGGATCGGAGAAGATCACGACGACAAGTACGACGCCAGTATCGTCAAGACTTACTACCGCATGAGGGCCCTTGAAACACAGAAATGGCTCAATTCGCTGCATCCTGATCAGTTGCATAAACTGACCGCTGAGAGAGATCGGATCGAAAAGTTCCGAGAACGTTTACCCAAAGATGGCACGGGCGAGACCGCCTTGCTGAAAGAGCTAAAAACATATTTTGAGGACTGGCGCAAGGCCGTGGAAGACAAAAGCGATCCCGAAAAGACAATTGGGCATCATGACTCTCGCGAGCAGCGTTTCAAACCTTGGCCGAAGAGCCGAGACTGGTCAGCAGGAAACGAAATTGCCGCCAACGATGACGATAGCGCAAACACGAACGCTTCCGAAGCGAACTCCCAGTCCAAGAAATTCGACGATGACGACCCTAGCCATGACTTCAACACCGGCATCATGTATTTCAGAAAGGTGGGCGACGAGTCTCAAGCCATGTGGGAAGGTACCACCCGTGGAGCCGACAAGCAAACTTTCACAGGTTCCGCTCAGTTCCCTGGACAGAAGATTACTGTACATAATGCGTTGTTCAGCAAGAAGGAGAACCCTTTTCTGCCCGAGTCCGATGAGAAGAACCAACGATATCTGAAATACTTGCACTTGCCCGCCAATCACATGGGTGTAAGTTTTTAGTCGATAGAATCCCTCACGTGGCGGGGCATCGCTGACAAATGCTAGTGGATTGATCAAGCTATAGCAAGATATCACGACGAAGATGAGAAGGATCTGGAAGAGAGGGAGAAGACGAACAAGACGCTCTCCCGTGAGCATTGGCGAGGGCAACTGCACGGAAGCGGGCTGGGTAAAAGTCCAATACACTCCCGACACATGAGATCTCGGTGTTCGATCATACCTCAAGGTAATTGCATAATGATTAGCATTCCTACCTCGGGACCTGAGTTAACGACAGCCCAGACACGGATACTGCATTCATCTCTCAGAAAGGCTCGACACCTAGTCCCACAGCTGTCTTTGTAAGTGAAGACCAGTCATCAGAAGAAGAAAAACAGTCAGTACACAAGAAAAGAACAAACAAGACTTACCTTCTATTTTCTAGATGCCATATCTCCATTGGGAGTCTAGTAGTCGCAGGGCTCGTATGGCTAAGGCTGTGCAAGCTGCCCTGGTGGCCAATGAACCCGGGTCGGGCGGACACAAAGGAAAACGATGGGAAAGGCACCCCGAGGTGGTCGCAATGTTACAAGACTTTAGAGCACTAGTGGAGCAAGTTATGGGCACAGAAATGCACCGGAAGCCAAAGGAAAACGTGGGTGAAGGTCCCGCCTCATGGAGATTCAAAAAGTACGTACCAACGCTGGGGGTAGAGTGCAATTTTCTGGACGTGTTTCGCTTCTTTGCACCTTATCTGACTTATATTGTATAGACCACAGAGATTAGGACTCTATCTGAGGCAGGTAGCACGCGTTTGGGAGGCAATGGACATCCAGCCGGATGAGCGTCTGGTCGAACATGGCTTGAAGGACGAGCAAGGAAAAGAGAATGCGGTGTACGGCCCTCCGCTTCATATTCGTCGAACACTAGATCAGGCATACTTCATGACTCTGAGGGATACTTCGAAGCGTGACCGCGACCAAGTTGTGTACCGAGCAACAAAAACGCCTTGGTTCAAAGCGAGAGGCGTCACCCGAGTCATGATGGTCGACCAGCTATGGCTATGGATATTGGATGATTGTAAGCTCTTTTTCCTCATCGATCATTAAGCCATGTAGTAGATCAATACTGGTGAAGAACCTTTCTAGGGCTCATATATGGCTATTAACACTTGTCAGATACTATCATCACTGCCTTCCCAAGGCGGTGGGGACAGAACAAACCCGACTCTTCTGGGATTCACAAAAGCCTTCGAGAGAGGTTAACCACTAGTGATACGCAAATCCTCTCCGTCTGGCACCTCGGTCAGTAGTACTTGATCAATTCGGCCTGCTGGAGGGCCGTCAGCGCTAAATCACCTCACAGCACTGCTCATTATTGACCAATGTTCAAGGGTCTTCTTTGACCGCACCATCCCTTTGGATCTACGGCCAGAGGTCATGGATATTTTTGCGGAAGCCATTGGGAACCTGGTATGTCTCTCCCGTTGAGGCTCCCCTGATTGAGAAGTCTTAGTATGCGATTATCATTGACTATCCTAGAACGACCGCACAACCAGTACCTTTGAGACCTTCTGGGAGATCATGACGACCACGAAGAGGGGAAAGCAGACCAGTCAAAAGTCTCTCGACATCTATCCCGCAGGCATGCTATTACGTGAAGCTCAAGATATTGCCGAAGAACTCCGAATCATGAACGGCATATACGCACAACAAATTGGCGTCATGAGAGATTTTCACAAGTACCTAGGCCGGTTCGCACGAGACAGCTTCCACGGCTGGGGATCAGGCTGCCTTTGGAAGGGTGGGAAAACACAGTCTGGCCTAGTTTCCAAAGAAGAAATGGAATATATGAACGATACTGTCGAGAAGATGGAGAACCGACAGTTTGAGATTCAAGATATGGAGAAAGCAGCCAGAAGGACTTGCGATGATGTGAGTGACTTGGTGACCGATGGTCATCCTCTACCCAGTTCAATTCTGACCCAACTCGCAGTTGAAAGAGATCTTGGCATTGAAGCAACAGCAGGCCAGTATCATTGAGGCTCAGTTGGCCTTAGAAAGATCCGACGAGAGCATACGACAGGGCCAGGCTGTTATGGCATTCACCATCATGACTGTCATATTTGTGAGTCCAATGTTAAAATCTTCATTTCTGGCTCATATGAATTCAGGTGCTAACGTTATATGGTGTTTCAAGTTACCACTTGGCTTTTTCACCTCCTTTTTCGGTATGAACAACTCGTTTACGGGAGCGGATTGGATGACACTGGGCCAGCAATGCTTGTATATGTGTACGTACCAGGCATTCCTTGCTTTTCATACATTTTTAGGCACTTTACCTAGCTGACTGGATGTTATCGTAGTTCCTCTTTCTATACTGTTCACCTCGATAGGTCTTATCATTGTCTTCACACGCCTTCGCAGACCTAAGAAGTCATGGAGAAGCAGACACCACTACCTGTATCTTAAAGGGCTGGGTTCCATCCTCGCCCGACCACCAGTGGGAGATGAGGCAGAAAAACCATCCGATACACAGAGAGAGACGGGTCCACTCAGTGTCAGAGTTCAGCGTGTCTTCAGAAGACGCAACACTTCCTCTCCAGAGAAGACCGATGGCATGATGGCATGAGATAGGGAAGTGCCGAGTGAAGATTTTGAAGATTTTTGTGGCAATAAGACCAAACATTGGCGGTCGATTAGCTTTGTCATATCATTGAAACAATCTACATCTCGATTTCTATGTATTTATTGGCAATGCCGCGGGATAGCGCTCCCCAGCTGTCGTGAACGTGGCCAAGATGGCATCGATCTCGGCCATCTCCTCATCCGTGATGTCAACAACCTTGCTATTCTCCTCTACGCGATCCGCAGTCGTAGCGCCAGGGATCGGGATAATGGTCGGCATCTCAGGTCGTCTCGACAGCGCTCTCGTCCAGTTGATGGCGAGCTGCGCCGGCGTGCACCCCTTCTTCTGGGCGAGCTGCTCAACCTTGTCCACCAGCTTCACATTCTGCTCAAAGTTCTCCTTCTGGAAGCGGGGAAAGCCGAACTGGATCACCATCGAGTCCTGGGGCAGGTCCTCGAATTTTTTAAATTGGCCCGTCAGCATGCCCCTGCCGATCGGGGAATAGGCGATCAGTGGGATCCCGTACTGGGCGCATGCCGCCGCGACGCCATTGTGCAGGACATCAGTGGAGAATCTTTCAGTTTATGTCAACAGTCAGCGCAAGCCAGTGAGGGACCGCTATAAGTCACGGATTTCAAAACGCCTAAGAAATCCATGTAGTAATTACTCACAGAGAGAGCTCGACCTCGACCGCGAGAATTTTGGTGTGCTTGACGGCTTCATGAATGGTCTCGGCGCGCACTTCCGAGAGGGAGATGCCGCCAAGCTTGCCAGTCTTGATATATTCCTCCTCAAGGACCCCGAAGGATACGTCCAGAGGTACCTTGGCATCTCGACGGCCGTACTCGAAAAGATCAAGTTTCTTGCGACTGCCCATCTGGGCGAGACAGCCGTCGAGGCAACGGCGGGTGTTTTCGGGTGAGGCATCTAGCTGGTGTGTCTCGAGGTTCAAACCGCCCTTGATGTTGATGACAACCTTGTCGGCGTCTTCAGGGTATTTCTCAAAGTACCGCTGCAGCAGCACCAGGGAGTTATAGTCGGGTGGTCCGTAGAACTCGCCTCCGTTCCAGCAGGTGCCTGGAAAATTTGGAGTTAGCCAATTCTATGACCAAAAAAAAATATTTCAGGGAGAGGACGTGAATGCATACATCCATTCTTGATGGCTGCGCGCATGGCCTCAAAGGCCTGCTCCTGGGATGGCGGTGTTGTTCGCCAGGTCAAGCCCATCAAGCCGAAGCCAATGGGGCCTACTTCTTTACCGGCGAGCTCAGGCATTCTGTGTAATTGTAAAAGCTGTGGTTTCTTTTTTTATTTCGATTTTTCTTTGTTGGTTCAGGAATTATCTCGCAGTTGATCTTGGGATGTGAACAAGTTCACTTTTATATGTGGCGAAAGGGATGGCTTATATTATGCCGGTCCGATTTCGTTTTAAGTCCGAATGCGCCGGAGCGCGGTTCGCCATCGTATACCCGAATAGGCACACGATGCCTTGCTGGCGGACCCTAAACGGAAAAAGATGCCTCTGGAGCTTCGGGTCAAAACTTGTGTTTACAGCCGGATATCTGGAAATCGGTGTAATCAATCCGGCCTTCATGGAATACTGACCAGATCGGGATGGAATTCTCGATTGGTCAAGGCAATTTTGAAAGCCAATTCATGCAAGCCTTGTCCAGATCCTTCAGAGATGTGTTCATCACCAGCTACCTTATTGCGAAGTGAGCCTCAACTAACAAGTCGTTCTCTATTGCGGCCAGTCTGCTTTGGAGCCGGTAGTCTTTCCAAATCGTGTCGTTGGGGCCGTCCGGGATATTATGTTGCCGACCTCGATCCTGTGGTGTATGATCTTGGCCATAATACCACGTTGAAAATGGCTGGGCCGCGAGCCTCGCGACAGCAGCGAGTCCTAAGATGCAGGTTACAGAATAAAGTTTAAGTTCACAGAAGACAATCAGCATACGCCACTCCGTGTCGCGGAACGTTTTCTCTTGGGTAAGCCACTCGGAATTGCTCTCCGGGCGGGCAACTTTGTTTTGGCTGTGACTCGAGAGTCTATGATGTGTGGGCTGACCTGATACAGGACAGCGGAGGTGGGAACGGGGTAAGAGAGGAGCAGAAGTATTTATAGTCTCGTTAGTCTAGTAAGAATTGAGCTGCTACTAAAGGTCAGTCCAGCAAGTCCCGAGTGTTCACTAGAGGGTGCAAGTCCTCCCCCCTTCATGCTTCATGTGACATACGGCCCGTGCCCCTGCACTGATGGATACTTAAGTCGGTACTTTGGCAGACACTAAATAAATGAAGTGCTTCCTGGTATGCTCTGGACTCTGTGATAGGGACCACTGTCAACCTTGGAAGGTATATGAATTGATCCATGAAATTAGTTCCATGTGCGTAGGAAAATCTCCAGAAAGTATATATTCAGTGGTCGACTCCCATCCCCTACGTGAAGTCGTACACCAGCAGGCTCTCCCTCCCACCCTTTGCCTCCTTTAGCACAATGACCATCTCGTCATCGAACCCCACCCAGTTCCTCCTCTCCTCCCACTCCAGACCCTGAATTTCCTTTATCTCCTCCGTCACTGCTGCAGAAGAAGGCCGGATCTGCACGCTTCGGCTCCTCACCCCGCTCGGCCGGCCCTCCAGCTCCCACACGCGCATCTCGTCTCCGCGCGAGCTCACGCTGACGGCCTTACCGCGCGCCGTGATTTCTGCGTCACTGATGCCAGACGTGTGTCCCCAAAGTCGTATGCCGGGGGAGATAGAGAGCGCCGAGGTGTTGGAGGTGCAGAGGTGCAAGATGAGGGTGTTGTCGGGGAGAGTGGCGAGGAGGTACGGGTGGGTGTAGCACAAGGTCGTCGGGCCGGCTGCTGTCTGAGGTTGCGTTTGTGGAGGGGCTTGCGAGGGACGCCGACGGGCAAGGGCAAGGGCAGGCGCCGTGGGGTTCGTAAATGGTGATATTGGCGGTAGTATCGGTAGGAGGTTAGACTGTGAAGGCCTGTCGTGAATAAAGGGTGCTGTATACGCAAGGCGCGTGCTGATGTCGGGTGCGCATCTTGGATTAGCCGCGGGGGTGATGTGCAGGTCTTGTATGCCGATAGACCAACCACGGCGAGTGAAGAAGGTGTATGCGATGGATGCGATGGTGGCGTTGGCCGTTTTCCTGATGGAGAGCGCCAAAGGTGGGTTTGAGTTGTGTGACTTGAGGGATGTCACGAGATATGGTGCTGGTAATGACGCCCCGTCTCTCTTGGAGGTGTCTTGATGATTCTCCATTGCCTTGTCCTCCACTGCTTCCTCTCCTTGCTTGTCAGGTATGTTGAATGAATAGAGTGAGACGAGCACGGCTCTAGTCGCGGTAAGAAGGTAGGGACGGGAGAATGACATGGCGATCAGCTCGCCGTTGCTGGACTTGGCGTGCTTGTAAAGCCGGAACAGGGATTTGTTCTGGACGTTGAGCTGCCACACTCCAAAGCCACCATCCATGAAGCCAACCGAGATGTCTAAGAGGCCTCCTTCCAGGTCATGATCGTCGATAGCGAGACAGGTCGGCGCGGCATCCTCCTCTCTGTTGTGACTCTCGCTGTTGTCGCGTAGGTTGAGTTGGGCTATGACCTCCCTCGTCTTCAGATTCCATGCCCTCAGGCCGTAGACCCCGTCGGCGGTAACAGCCAGGCCCTCGACGACCTTGACGAGCATCTTCTTGCTTCTGTCTGCATCGTTGGTCTCCTCGTCGGGGAGAACAGGATGCTCGCTCTCGACATCCGGGCCCAACTTCAGCTCCTCCACGGCACATTTACCTCTGGCCCAGTTGTGTCGGATCTTATATTGTCTCTTCCAATGGATCCTGTCATCCTGCCCATTTGGCCCCGCCTCTCCTCCCCACGCTAGCTTCAATCTCCTCGCCGGGTGCGTATCGCGCTCCTCGACCTCCCTGACCAGCCCACCACGCCTACCATCCGCCCACAGCGTCCTCCTCCCCTTGTAGTGGAGCTTGTGGTCCTGCACCCGTCCTTCGCGGAACCCTGGCACGCGCATGGCCCGCGGCAGCACGAAGCGCGCATAGTACAAGGCCTTCCATAGCTGAGAGTCGTCGGCGAGGCGATGGAAGCGCCGTGAGACGGGAGCGACGGAGAGGAGGAGGGGGAGGGAGAGGTAGGAGAATATGCGGAGGAGAATTTCGTCGGAGAGGGTTGAGAGCAGGTCAGGGCCATTGTACGAGCTTGTGGCACTGAGCGTCGTCGTCTGTGTCGTCGAACTGGAGGCCGAGAACGAGGGCGGGGACGATAGGCGAGGACGTTTGGGCTGTGGCGCCGATGACGAGAGAACGCCCGCATCATCGTTGCCATCGTCGTTGATGCGAGAATGCTTGCGGCGCATAGTTCCGCGTATTTTAGCCTCTCTTCAAATTAAGCCTTACCTTGGCTTGCCTGAACTTTCATTTGTGTCGAGAGCAACTCCTAAAGTGAGGAGGTTGTTTTATGTCGAGGGGTGTTGGAGGCGCGGAAAGCTGTCAGAAGTAACTTCCTGGCCAGTATATCTTCTGGTGGCAACTGAGGTACCTATTTATCAGCATGTCGACAAGCACAATGCCGCAGCTTCCCTTGGAGGCCTTACAAGTGAGAACAGTTATTAGGGTTAGGGTTGCGACTATACGGAGCATTCGATCCGGGGCTATTTCGTCATGCATTCCTGTATCACCAGTAAACATCGTCATCGTGCGCTCACTGCTCATCACGGTCTAGAGATCCAAGTGCAGTTTTCGCGATTGCCTATTGAATTATGTATGTAAGTAAAGGTACGGTAAGTCAACTTCTTCTTCTACTACTGGTACACAAGGTGTGCCTGCTGTCGTCATGGTTTATCATCCCACCATCGCGCCTGCTTCATCGTTAATACCCCGCCTCCTCCTTCAAAGTCGAGCCCAGGTGAAGCCGGTGCCATTTACTCGTTTATTTCAATTGTTTACTGCTAGTACTGCTACGAACTTCTTCAAGTTGCCTACAAGATCACACTTTGGCATCTCGTATTCACCAACAAGTCTGTTGTTGAAGAAACACCCCACTTCATCTGCCTCACTTCCACAGTCGCAACAGCGATTCACAATGGCCACCCAAAGCGTCGCAGCAGCCAGCCACGAGGAGCTCCACCGCAGCAGCCTCTTCAACCTCAAAGGCCGCATCGCTCTCGTTACTGGTGGAGGCTCCGGCATTGGGCTCATGATCACGCAAGCTCTCGCCGTCAACGGTGCAAAGGTGTACATCACGGGCCGCTCCGGCGACAAATTGGACCGCGTGGTCGAGGTCTACGGGAAGGACGTCGAGGGCGAGATTATTGCCCTCAAGGGGTTCGACGTCTCAGACAAGGACCATATCTCGAAGCTTGTCAAGGAGATCGAGTCCCGTGAGAAGTGCCTGTGCATCCTGGTCAACAACGCCGGCATCAGCAGCAATACTCTGACCACTGAGAGCGAGTCGGCCCAGGAGATGAAGCAGAACCTCTTCGATGTCGAGAAGAGCTTCTTTGAGGACTGGACTAGCGTGTACAGCACCAACGTCGCAGCCGTCTTCTTCACATCTGGTAAGAACACCAGCTTTTTGCCTGCCCTTCATGATTATTGGCGACGTTCACAAATGCTGACTGCACTTGCCAGCCGCATTCCTACCGCTGCTTCAAAAGTCGTCTGATCTTCACGAGGGCTGGTCTGGCACAATCCTGAACATCACCTCTATCAGCGGCATGGTGCAGGTGGCACAGCATCACTTCGCCTACAACGCGTCCAAAGGCGCAGCCATTCACCTTACTCGCATGCTGGCCTCGGAGATCGCTTCTAATGGCCACAAGATCCGGGTCAACAGCCTCGCACCAGGCGTGTTTCCCTCGGAGATGACCGCAAACGAGTCGGACGAGTACCAGAAGAGCCACATCCCCAAGGAAAAATACCAGGACAAGGTGCCGGCTGGTCGGCCCGGACGAGACGTCGACATGGCACAAGGGGCTCTCTTTGCCGTGACGAATCAGTATCTGAATGGTCAAAATTTCGCTATTGATGGTGGCTACACACTTGCGGCTGGCATGTAATAAGATATACGGCAAGAAGGTTTTGGATGGTTTCGAAAAGGCTGTTTTCCCTCCGGGGCACGAGAAAAGCACGTGAAGCACACTTGATCCGAATTAAAAAATAACAGCAGCATGTGGCCGATTAACCTACTGAATTTATCGTTCCTTGCGTTGTGATGCATCTTTCCAGAGAGTTCTGCAGAAGGTTTGTCCTCTATACGACACACAATTTTGGAGTGAACTGCAAACGGCCTGAAGCATGAGTCCGCCTCGTATTTCCTCCCCCAAAACGCCGCCGATCATGTCAATGACACTTGCATCTTTCCAGGTGCATATCCCTTTCGGGTACATATTATACACTATTGACGCTTTGCGCAGGTTAAGGCAGGATATAGCGCATTGGTATCGTCTTTGATACGTCAATAGCCTAGGACTGCGAAGCACGTGCCAGCAGATCTTTCTCAGTCAGTCAGCATCGCAGAAGACATGTGTGAGGATATTTCACATGCGAGGGACTATACCTCACTGCAAACATGTGTAGATCTTGACACGCAACATTCGGACGAGCAAGGACAAAGATATTCGGCACACCCGTGGGTACGGCAAATCCCCTTTCCTCCCCCGTCAGATATTCGACGAATTCGTTTCTGTAGGTCAGCAGTGTCAGTTTCAATTCTCAGAACACCTAGTCAAAGACCTCAAACCATCGGAGAACCTATCTAAACTCTCAACCCCTCACTTATAGTACTGCCGCCGTCGGCGCAGATCCAAGTGCCACACGTAGTAGCTCATCCGCCGTCTCATATTGGCAGCATGCTAAAGCATCGAGCGCTTCTGAGAATACGAGCACATGTCTGAGTCTCAATTCATAATGAGATCATCCACTGCATCAGAATTACGAACCGCAGAGCGCTTCTCATATCATAAATACAGAGACAGACTCCATTCTAACATTCACCGCCTCTTCTTCCCCTCCGAGTCCCATAGCTACGATACCTCGATATCGATTCTAGCTGATTTCAAGGAAGGAAATCTGAGACGACCCGTCATCATGCCCCACAGGCTTTTTAACGCGCGGCTCTGCCTGCTCGCAGCTATCAGCGCCGCCGCTGCCGCCCCTGCTGCAGACGCTGGCATTGTCGACCCTTCCGCTCTCGACACCGAGTCTGCTGCGGTGATTTGCCTGGGGCTTCGCCAGAAGGCACTCTGCTGCCAAGGATCGTTTCTCGGTTTTCTGCACACCGGTTGTGCCCAACCCTTCCCTCGCCCTGAAACTGCTGCGGCCTTCGTCAAGGGCTGTGAGACTACTGGTCTTTCGGCCCAATGCTGCAGCATCAGCTTGGTATGTGTTGGTTGAACGTACACGTTTTTCTGTTCTTTTGAAACAACTACTCAAAGATCTGTATGGCTAACTCTAGTGACATAGCTGGGCGGGTCTGTGCTCTGCAGGACCCCTCCTACCTTGAAGGATGACGGTTCCGGGGACAACTTCTGGGTCGATGGTTCCCTGGACGGTAGCACCGTGGAGGTTGAGAAGCGGGATGGGGACTTCCCAAAGTACAACGGGCCATGGCCAACCGTTCCCATCGCGAGCCCAAGCACGCCTGCCTACGGGGATCCCACCGCTGCGCCCGAGTATCCTCCGCCGCCCCCTAAGGATCCCTACCGTGAGCCTCCTCACCACGAGGACCCGTACCCGCCTCCTCCCAAGGATCCTTATCCCAAGTCACCCAAGAAGGATCCTTATCCAGACTATCCCAAGAAACCATACCCGGATCACCCCAAGGATCCTCACCCAGAGTATCCCAAGAAGCCATACCCAGAACACCCCAAGGACCCGTATTACCCGAAGCCGCCCAAGGAGGACTACCCCAAGCATCCAAAGGATGACTACAAGCACCCCAAGGACGGCTATGGCCATGGTGGTCATGGCTATGGGAAGCCCAAAACGGTCACAGTGACGGCCACCGTGACCAAGGATGTCAAGCCTGGCCCGACCAGCTGGTGCGACCCTGCGGACCCCAAGTGCAAGCCATTCTGCAAGCCTTGGGACAAGGACTGCACGGACGATGGCCTCTGCGACGACTGGGACGAAGAGTGCAAGAAGGGAAACAAGCACTATCACGCCCACGAGGAACACAAGCACGAGTACAAGCCTGAGCACAAGACTGAACCAAAGCCCAAGGACGGCAAGGACAAGGACCAGTATTAGAGCAAGGACTCGGACAAGGGGTACGGCAAGCGGGCCGAGTGGGATGAGGTCGACAATGAGGCCGACGATGATGCTGATGATGAGGCTGATGATGGGGCTGATGCGGGAGCCGAGTGGGATGAAGCTGAGGCCGACGGCGAAGATGACGTGGACGAGATAGCCGAGTAGGTCGATGTTGGTAGCGGGATTGACACGACGGCTGGGTGGGATGAGGTCGAGGCCGAGAGCGACAGGTCTAAGAAGCCTATGCCGAAGCTCAAGCCCAAGATACTTGTAGGCCTCAAGGGCAAGACGTCGTTCTGGGTCATATTATCCTGCTTCAAGCCTTCCATAGCGGCCCGCCGATAATGACTGCGGGTTCACCTGTGGGCTTACCTGCTGTCCATCTTGTATTTCTCTTTCTTGTTTCGGCCATGGTTCTTCGAGGGATTCTCTTTCTTGCCACTGCTTTTGTCTTCATTCATGCTGTCGTAGCAAACATTCAAGGTTCATGCTCGCTGTAATCCCATCCTTTTTGTGCCGGGTATACCCAAGACAGCTGCGCAGAAGTGAAAAAAGTAACTCAAGGAAAGGTAGAAAACGTTAAAAAACGTTGGAAAAAAGATTGTCTTCCCAAAGTTTCTATTCCATGCAGGACACCCCTGTCCCACAATAAGCTTCTCTACATAGTAAAGTATGTATCACTCCAGGATCAGCACCGGAATCCCACCTCACATTGACAGCTCCCCCCCCCCCCCAAAAAGCTTCAGGCCCCGCCTCGGGCCCCATCTCTCACCCCAGGACACCGGCCCGCGCACATACATGCCGACACACAGACACACACAGATCGCAAGAGCAGAACAGATGAGATCCGAGAGGAAACCATGAATGAGAAGCACGGGATAGAATACAAGAGGCGAGACTAAAACCACGATGCAACATGGCAAGAAACAAGATCCTACACCACACACACGCACACGCACACGCACACGCACAAGAATAAATACCTATCCATAATCTTAATCTACTCAATATGTTCTCGTCAGATCGAAGTTGATCTCCATCTGATTGATCTACAGGCTATCCAAGCACCCATGGGCATGCATGTGTGTCTGATCTACACACACAATGTGATAGATTGAGAACCACACTTTTCTATCCCTTGTCCCTTTTTTTCCTTCTCTCTTTTCTCTTCTCCTTTTTTCCCCCCTTCTATGGTTTTCCTAATTTGCCTACCGCTAATTTCCCCGACCGGCAGAAAGAAGAGGACCCTGCAGCTTACCCCCCTCCGAAGGGAGAAACATACGATGCTAGGCGAAAACGGGCAAAGACGGACATATTCTGACAGCGGAACGGCCCAGGCTGGCGGAAACCCCAAGATCGACGATCTTTGGCCGAGGGTGGGTACGGTAGACTGGGAAGGGGTACACGGTGACGAGGGCTCCATTTCCGGGCTACGGAAAGGGAATGGATTATTAGCGTATGGCTAATCACGATGATGTCTTGCATATTTGGCACAGAGATCTGTTAACGATCTTCGAATTGAACTATCTTCTGACCCTTTCCTCCACTACTCGACGGTAGTATTTGTGTCGTGCTTGTGTGTTTGGCTCGCACGCAAGGGAAAATGAGATCAAGAATTCCCAATATCGCGTCGAGAACCACCAGTCCAGCACGGCATACTTCAGGAAAGGCCAGGTGCCATCGAAGACCGAAAACATATTTCCATCTTTACTGATTCTCTCTCCCCTGAGAAAATTGGATGTCCGAGCGCTGGCGTCTCTTTATGAGAAGGCCGCGCAGATTGACCGTGAACTGTGCAGCTAACTATGCATATGATGAATACCAATCTGAGAAAAGAGAAAAAGAAACACCAAATTCCTGTAACGAACGGGGTCTGAGTTGGAAAGGAAGAAAAGAAGACCAGTGCGATTCTGGTGCAACTGGTCGTGTGGCCGATGCAAAATCAAGCCAGAAAAAAGAAAGAGGCCAAAAAGAAATGAAGGGGAAAAAATCACGAGGGGTATATTGCAAAAGAAGAGTATGAATGGTGATGTTGTCCATGCTGATGATGATGATGACCCGCAAACAGTCCAATCCCACCCTCTGATTCCAGTGTATCCAGCCGTAAGGAGATATATCCAGGTGTCACTGCGCCGTTGTCCACGAAACTCCAAAAATCTGGAAAGATAGCAAGGCAAGGCAAAAGTACCCAGGCCAGACCCAGCACATTGCCGCTGGGCATCCAGCCCGCAGCGGTGCGTATGAAAAGGTGCAAGCGAAGCCTCGAGATAAAAGCAGAGAACAGCATCTAATAGATGACTCCTAAACCAAGAAGGAACAAAAGTACGGACCGAACAACCCAAAAAAAAATAAAAGATTTGCAAGAATGCAGACTCTCTGATGAGAAAAACCAATGGTCAGAGTGGAGATGGATGCGTCGGCGAGGATGTGTACAGCCTGATCCGGGTAAAAAGTCGTGTTTGTCGATGTAAGAAGTAAATGTCGGGCGGGGCTTTAGGGATCATTTGTGTGTGCATCATGGACGTGGTTTACCAGCTGGTTTAGTTGTAGACCGTGGGCTTGGGAAGGTTCTCAAACCACTTGTCGTCCAGCCAGCCAACACTGGCAAAGGCGGTGTGAAGCTTGGACGCCTTGTTCACGTCGATGCGGCAGGCCGTCTGGGCGTGCGTCTTGCGGTAGGTCCTCTTGGCGTGGTAGAAGTGCAGTTTCTCG
The DNA here is from genome assembly GCA_014851275.1 of Cryphonectria japonica. Taxonomy (NCBI): domain Eukaryota; kingdom Fungi; phylum Ascomycota; class Sordariomycetes; order Diaporthales; family Cryphonectriaceae; genus Cryphonectria; species Cryphonectria japonica. The sequence continues at coordinate 305,969 of JACWTT010000040.1, forward strand.
AGGAAGATGCGACGCTTGCTGGTGAGGTAGGTGGCGGCATCCAGCCGCAGGTTGGACGCCACCTGCAGCTCGTCGGGGTGAAGCAGATGCAGCAGGGCCTGGTCCTCTTCGTCGAAATCGCGGGCGTTGCTGGCAGGCGGGGTGCTCATGACATTGTCGGCCGTCAAGGTAGACAGAGGAGGGCAGTAGTCCGGCAGAGAAGCGAAGTCCTTGTCCTCCTTCTGCATCTTCTTCTTCTCGGGCTGTGGAGAAGCACTGGCCATGCGCTTTGGTGCCTTGATCGGTTTGGCGCGGGCAGGACGTGATGAGGATGACAGGGTGGACTTGGTCACTTTGGTCGACCCACGAGGACCAAGCGCTGCCTTCATCGCACTTGTCGTCTTTGCGACAATGGTGTCCCTAGTAGTAGCGAGGGGAGATGTGGTGCTTGCTGTCATGGGCGACGATGACGATGACGCAGACATTGGCTTGGCCTTGATTCTGGGACGGATCGCTGACTGCTTCTGGACCTTGATCTTCTTTGCCTTGTTGCGGGCCTTTGCATCCTCAATCAGCTGCGCCTTCTCTCGGTTCAACCATCTCCTCCGGCCAGCTGGCGACTCGGCAAAGAAGCTCTTGTAGACGGTCTCTCGGAAGCAGAGGAACAGCTCGTAGTCCTGTCGGTGCGGCGGTCTGACTCCAGAAGGCAGCGGCGCGACCTGCCTGGCTGCCATGTGCTTGCTGACGGCATTCTGTGCCTCGGGACTCAGCCTACGCTCGAACAATGGCACCCTCGGGCTTGTGGGCTGCTCCTCTGGGTACAAGATAGGATCCTTGGTATCGTGCGCAGCGGTAGCAGGAGTAGCAGTACTGGCAGAAGTAACAGGTGTGCTGACATGGTTGGTGAAATTCGTCAATGGCGAGATAGGAGGGGAAAAGGGTTGCTGTGGTCTATCCCGGGCCGGCTTTTCCACGACCGCCGTGCTGACCATGGGCATGATCGTCCTTGGTGACCGTGGCATGCCTGAAAAACTCTCATAGGGGGCCTGTTCCGGAGGAGAGATCAGGAGGTCGCCGATGGATGTAATCTTCTTTGGCTCCATGTTGTTGGTGATGGGCGCAACGGGGGACATTGGTGGAAGCTGGTGCTGCTCGGAAATCTGTGCGGCCGACTGTGTTGATGATGACGATGAGATCGCAGACCGAGAATGAATTGGAGACTCGCCGAGAATCTGTTGTGTGTTGTGCGACATGTTTGCGTTGGTGGGATCGAATGTTCTGGCGTGACGGTGGTGGCAATCCAGTTGATTATAAATGACTTGGGTTGTAGAAACACTCGCAACAGGTGTCGTATTGTCGTCGTTGTTCTTGTTGGACCGTAAGGTGAATGGATGCGCAGCCAATTCTTCAATTGGGAACAGGCACCTCGGCACTCGAAGGGAAATATTGGGGGGTTCCGACCCAGACAAAGGAGTCGCAGAGATGACTGAGCCTGACAATAAATCGCCAATTGAGGCTTTGTTCGCAGGTCGTTCTTGAGTGGATCCCCGGCCTAGACAGGGTGGCGCTGGTGTGTAGAAGAGTGGTAAGAAGGTTGTTTGTATTGTCTCTTCTTGGCACCGGCTAGACTGTGAACGGAGAAAATACGGTTGGTAGCGGACAGAGTGACCAAGAGAACAATCGGAGATGAGAATTGTTCTATCCAGCTGGAACTTGGGACAATGGGCTGGAGTTATATCTTCAGACACGGCCGCCTGACCACGAGCGGATGAGTCGAGATGGGGATGGTTGGTCGACAAGACAGGGGGGGGGTGTAAGGATTAGGAACCGTATGGTCAAAGAGGCTGAAAATGGGGGGAAAGACAAGATTAAGTAGTAGTAGGGCGTAGCAAACGTGGCGGAATACCGGAGGGCCGGAAGAGGGCCCAGTAAATGATGAGAAGAAAAGGGAAAAAGGATGGAGAAAAGATGACTTGAATGGGTCAGCTGGGTGGGCTGCGACGACGGGCAAGATAGAGCGAGAAGAAGTTCATGAGATTGGATTCATCCCAAAGGCGTGGTCGGAAAGCATTAGAGATCAAACACAGGGAAAGAAAAGGGAACGAGAGAGAAGGAGAGAAAACAAGAAGTAGACGAGACGAGACAGGAACAGGATGGTGACAAGGAACAGCAGTACGACTATTGGAAAGAGTACAAACAGGATGAACAGCGAGGCCAGGCGGGTTAACACATGCTCCCCAGGTTTTCTTCCTGCTCTCTCTCTCTCTCTTTCTTGCTCCCTCACACACACTCACACACACACAAACCTGGGCTTTCATACTCTAAAATCCAACAAGATGCTATGCTTCTCGCTCGGTCGGCCTAGCGTGGGCTCTCTTGGTGAATAGTGTACAGGTACATGCCACTTGGCACATGCCCGCAGTACATAAGGCTCCGTCCAAGTCCCAAACACCGAGTGACTCCTCCTCCTAAGTCAAGAGACGACGTCCTTTCCCGTCTTGTAGGGGTGCGCAAGAGTCACACTTGGCTTTTGTTAGTCCCACCCCACGTCAGCGCCACCCCTGCCCGACCCTTTTTCTCTTTGCCCAAGGTGGCCCCGTCGGTACTTGGGCTGTACCTGGGGCCCGCGCCAGGGTTGGATGTGTCATTTTCCACCCTTCCTTCACAGTTTGACTATGATTCTAGTAGGACAACCACCCCCTCTTAGCCTGTTCCCAGGATGGTAGAGACACACACGCACGCACACACAAGCACCTGACGAGGTCAACGTGTTTTCCCCGTAGAGCACACCATCGAGCTGGCCTACCTTTCTCTTGAAACAACTCTGAGAGCGGTAGCAACAGACCACCCAATGTGTCCGCGTACGCACACACACCATTGTCCACGAGGACCGTTGCTGTGGGCTGGTTGCTGCCTCCAAGAGCTGGGGTGGGAAGAATGAAGTGAGTATCGAGGAGGGCTGCCTACTTACTTGCTTGGCTTTTACCTGGCCATCCTTCCCAATCACAAGGCTGTGAGGACGAACGAGGGGGCCGGGGCGGGGTATGTACCGAATAACCAAGGAACATTTGGCGTGAAACTGTACCAAGATCGCGATAGGACTTTGTTCTTGCTGTTCAGACGGGATTTGTACTCCTGGTACATGCCCTGCAATGCAGGGCACACATGGCTGGCGGGTCCCGTTTCTGCCTTGTCTAACCGGGACCCCAGTTGTATGCAAGTATGTGTGCGTGTGTGTGAGTGTGTCAGGACTCCACTGGGAGGGGTGTTCCAAGGCTTCCGGATCACTCGCACAGCTCCCAATCTTTGCTTCTTCTTCTTGTTGTTCTTCTTCTTCTTCATGCTAAGTGGGCGAGTTGGGCAGTCGGCACAAATGGGACCTCACGGGCCGGGCGCAGGTGGGCACAGCAGTGGAGATCTGACCGGCCAGAGCCTGACGACGGGGTTCTTCCTCGCCTCATGTAGTTCTCTACATATGAACACGTTGGATTGACACGAATTGGGCAGGCAAATACGGCAATTGACCTGTTGAAAATTGGTGGCTGCCAAGATTGGACTCTCGCTGAACGAGTACAGACATGATGACCTCTTGGTCGAGAAAGGAGATCTGCTGACCTGAATTTTTGGGTTTTCAGGGTGACGCGGGTAGGAGTGAGGAAGAGAGAGAGAGAGAGGGAGAAAGGGAGGGAGGAAAGTGAGATCTCAGGTCGATGGACACGGCACCTGATGCCGATCCCACTCGTAATGAAATGTTGCGCGGTAGCAAAAAGGTTGACGAACTGAGACACCAGGTCATCCTCCACCACTGGGCGTAGACACCAAGATAGATGGTGATATCGAATAACTGATTTGCCATGTGAATTGAGGTACATACAGTACATAGTATACCACTAGGTGGTGGGGAGGGTTCTGCAGCAGCAGATAACGGGTCCAGGATCGCCGACTGTGAGACTACCAGGCTCTCTTGTCTAGGCGGCTGGACGGGCTGCTCATACAGTCGCACCCGCACAGCCAAGAGAGGGTGGGGGGAAGAGGGTCCAGACGGTTGCCTGTTCTCTTTCGGGTGTGTCCTCTCGTTGATCCATTTCCAAGGGATCAGCTTTTCTTTCTGTCTTGTACTGTTCTTGTTTCGTAACATGCACAGCAACAGCAATCAATGCCCATGTGTAGACGTAGAGATCATGACCTGTCTGTCTTGATGCTGGAGATTTCAACACGGCACGGCACGGCATGTTAGCCAATGCACCCCCAGAACGCGTGCATAACCAAAACACACGTGAACCAATTCAATTGGGTAGTCTGTGAACAACAACAGGCTTTAAAGAAGGGCTGACTGGACGGATTGGCGTGTTGTCTGGCGCAGCAGGATTGGCATCGAACCTTCAATGCATGAATGCATGAGATGAACCTTGTTGGCCAGCACTGGAGAGCGTCATTCTATAGGTGCAATCGAGCTGAATTGTTGGGCTGGGATCGGCTTGGCCTGGACTGCTTTCTAGGCCGACTATGCTGGCGTCCGTCACGCCTGTTTGGCTTATTTTTTTTCTGTCTCCCTCTTTTGTTCTTCCATCTTTCTCTTGTCTTCGGGTGTTACTGCGCATTGTACGTTACATCCTGGCCTTGACACAACATATGCCTGTGTGCTGGTACGGAGCATGCATGGAGTTCATCCAATTGACTCGCTTCTGCGACGGGGAAAAAGAAGAGGGATCACCCCGTCTGAATCGACCACAATGCGCGCGCCCTGGTGAATCACTGACTGCCTGCGCTGGAGCCTGAAAAGAAGGCGGAGAATTCTTGGTGCCAAGTCGGACAACAAGAAAGCCCAGTTCTTTTTTCCTGTTTCTCAGCGATTGACCAATCACTTCTGTAGTGCTGACATGGTCAATTGACATGTTTCAAGACAGGCTTGAGCTTGAGGCGCTTGCATATGAAAAAAAGAAGAACGATGTGAGTCATCGCAAGGGTAACATGGAAGATGATGGAAGGGCCGACAGCTTATTCGTTTGCTATTGGGAGGCGAGGGAAAGACGGTTGATTGACAAAGAACGAAACGCAACACAAAACTGGACGAGGACACCCCCTGGCCAGCGGTTATCGATAATTCAGGCTCAGGGCTGGTTGGTTGTCTTCAGGGCTTCTAGGCCCTGTTGGCTCTGCTCCAGGACGGACACGACAGGGGGCGGCAGGTGGTGAGGGTCCCAAAAGTGCTGAAATGGTGCCTGACAGTACAGAGCATCAACAGCGCCTTTGGCCTACCATGGGTCATCGATCCATGCACGTACCCGACCAAAAAGTCCTCCAGAAGTACCACTGGGCACTTCAGAAACCATGGAGGTACTTTAGCATGGATTTCCAGGTCGAACAGTAGGCGGTTCAAACCCGGGGAGGAGGGTGAGCGTATCACAGTCTGGATCACAAATCCACAATCTACCGAAACCACGGTTGTTGGGCTGGGGGGGTTCTCTGCATTCCATCCACTTCCATCATCCTCTCTCTGTCGCCTCTCTCTCTCTCTCTCTCTCTTCCTCTCTCCCTCGTCATTCTATCCTTCTTTTTCAAACTTGCCCCTACGAGTTATTTGTCCTCCTCCCCCCCCCCCTGTGCGGTGGACGGCAATGGCAGCACTGCCATGCCGTTCGTCTGCTCATATTGCGCGGCCACGTCCCACGTTCCACATTATCGCCCGCCAAGTCACTTGCCTATGTCATGGCCCGGGGTTTCTCTGTGCATGATCCAATTGGCGGTACGTACCCATCCCCCCAATGAATGTTTATCGCCGGCTAACTCCTCCCCGGCTTTATGCACCAACCCATTCAAAACGCCGTCGGCTCAACTCTCTTTTAAGTCTATCGTCAGCCGTTCGGCGGAATTGGGCACTTGGGAGTTAGTTGCCAGTAGTAGTGGTAGTAGTAGTATCCTGCTGCTCACCAATTGTTCCCTGGCATTGTCGCCTGGTGGCAACTAGGGCCACGTCTTCCCTCTCCCACCCAGGCACCGATTGCCAGTAAATATTTGTTTGATGCCTGGAGAGACAGAGAGAGAGGAAGAGAAGTTGACGAATAATCAGCACGTTGAGTCAATTGATCGCCCCCATCGTCATCATCATGAATCATCGCAGAGCAGTGTAGCAGAACCCACTTCACTCGCTCAACCATTCACTCATCTAATGTGACCGTGTCCCCGCCCGAGGACAATTCTCCGGATCGATGCATCAAAATTACGCCACACTTAGTCCTACGTGCTGGCTGGGGCTTGGGAATTGAGAGCCTTACCTATCTAAACTGGCCGCGTCATTCGTCTTCTGCCTAGATTATGAGTAGTACGGTATGGATCATGTCCAGCTTATACGGCAGAGATACAATAGGTTTCCTTCTCCATCTAATCCCACCCCTCTTCTGTTCTGCCTTAGATCAAAACAACTGACGCTGGTAGTGGCATCAGGAGGACGGGGCTCAATTGGCAGCTGGCTCTGTCGTAACTATTTCAGGCAACGGGTTGTCTCACATTTTCTACACTGCATAACGCGTATGCAGCGTGTGTGCTTTTTGGTCATTCCTTTCTTTGTCCTTTTCTCGTTTGTGTCTTGGCTGCTCCAAGGCAACATAACATCTCCCGATCCACGACTCTTCTCTGGCCGAAATCCCCCGGGTGTAAATAGCACAACTGGGTGTGGTAAAGGGTGGGGGGGCCGGGAGGGTTGCAGTCCAGTACACCCAATGGCGTCGCAAAGAGCGCTAATGGGGCAGTTGTGAGGACATGTCGCCACACCCTCTTCACCGCGATCATCCTGGTAGCCACATGACCTGCTCTCACTCCCACACTTGTTCTTTACTTTCCTCGCCTGGTTCATCACCTACTAACTAGCCGCCCAAGTCTGGTCATGCTCTCTACTCTCTCTCTCTCCCCCCCCCCCCATTCCGTGCCTCTCTCTTTGGAAGGGAAGGACTCGGAGCCGGAGAGGAAGAAGAGGAGGGGCGGAGGAGGAGGGGCGGGCGGGCCCTACTAATCCATTCATGTCCTTTTGGTCACTGTACCTTGCGGCTAGGCCATTGTACCATTGTGGCTTGGGACGGGCAAAAGCTACAGGTGATTTGATCTCCCCCCTTATCTCTCTTGTCTCCCTCTACGCGGCTGCGACCCCCATCTATCTGATCTCATTGCAACCACAGGCGCTCTCTCGTGATGCCACCGATCCGAGACAGGCGCACGCTGCACCAGTCACTTGGACGCCTCTGGTGGTGGGCCAATCCACCGTCAACAGTCACATGGCGGACACCATCTTTGGTCTCGCTAGGATGGACCCTGGAATACCTGTTTCTTCTTAACCCTTCTTCTTTCTTTTCCAATCTTCTTGTCTCTTCTTCCCTAGTATGAGGAAGCGCCATCCACACACACCTTTGCGACACATTTCGTCGTTGGGTCATGCGGGCCTGGCGATCCATCACCAGGTCTTATCTTATCACCCCTCCTTTTGAGTGAGGTTGGAATGGAGGGGTACATTGGGACGCTACAGACACAAGCACCACCGGAAGTGGATGCATATTGGGTGGGGTGTTGAAACGGGAGAAGGGAGGGGGGTCACGGTGATTGATCTACCTGCTGTGGACATTTCACACACCCAAACCTTTGATTGTGTCTGCCTCATGATCATCAAGTGAGGCAACCCAAGTTTTACTCTTTTTCATCGCTCAAGGAAAGGATTGAATCATGGAAGGGAGAAAACGAATCATTCCTGGCCTTCAAGACTCGTGTCATTGTGGGTGTGTGTGGCCGGCCTGTCCTGGCAGCCCAGACCCGGCTCAATTGCCGAGTAACCCGCAACTCAAATCCTCGACGCCCCCAATGTAGACCTCAAACACAAACTCCTGTAGGCCACTTTTCCTCCTGTTTTCAGTGCAAGGGCCGACCGGGACGGGGGCCGTACGACAGGACCCCATCTGAAGAAACACAGCCTGCCCGGATGAAGCGCTGTGCCTGCAGACAGCGTGCGCCAGCGAATATTACAGTGGGGGTGGGATACACTTTTTGTAATTTCAGCTCGTTCATGGCCCGAAGGGATTGGAGGATATTAATATATACATATACCAAAGTATAGACATGCATACTGAGCCCAAAGAACTCAAGCGTGGTCGTACGAACCGCATTCTGTCGTTACAGCTTTGGGGGAATGGGATGTGGCTTGACGCCCGACCATTCCGTGGAGCCAGTACCTCATTGCTAGGGGACCTGCATAATCTATAGTGAGCGGGCGATGTCACTCTTCACCGCAGCAGTGCTCTGTCCTCTCTCTTTGCCTGAAAGAAAAAGAAAAAGGAACATATACGGAGACAGTGATCAAAAGGAATTCAAACTTGGATATATTTATCAACTCACAATGTAATCAGGGCTCACTCTTCTTGTCTGTGAGGTCTTTGCAGTGCTTGGACCATGATAAGCGTCGTGCACCAGACTGGCATTGCGGTACTGGAAGAGTCCTGCACTGCAATAGCCAACGATGGCACATATCAATACCAGGACACCAACAACCCGCAAACGCTAGACTGTGATTTTTGCAAACAAGGCATTGTCCGTAACTAGACCACCCTATGTATTACCGGTTGCAGAACAATAAACAAGGCGGCCCTCTGTCATAGAGCCGCGCTGCTCGAGAGAGAATCAAGAGAGTTTGAGAGAACGCTCGATGCTTTTACTCAGCAGGGAAATGGGAAGGATGCGACCAAAGAGATTGGAGAGACATAGAGAGAAACAAGAGTCACCAAGAAAAGGATGACCGGCTCCTGGATGACAGAGAAAATAATTAGACCACAAGCCAGTATCAGCACTGACAGTCGACTCAGCCTGAAGAAAGCACCCGCGGCTGGCCACCACACTCTGTTTTTTCCTCGAGCCTTACTCGCGTACAGAGACGAGCGGGGAAATCTTTTGCTTCTTTCCTCCATCACAGTCGATTGGCATTTCCACTTCCGTTTCCATTTCCGTTCCGTATCTCCGCAAACACGACGTGCCCATACTCGGTCCAGCCCTGATGGCCAATCCCCAGGATCACCTGGTGCCTTCGAAAATGCTCAGAGTGGTGATAGTCGTCATGATGCTTGACCGTCTCCCACGCGACATAGACCACATAGCTGCCCTTGACCCCCTCCACAGGCTCCCGCACGCTGCCCCCCGCGATGCCACGGCAGCCGTCGACGCTGCTCACCACGTGTGTCCAGAGCGGCCAGGCCCCCTCGTGCCAGGACGCGTCGGTGCCTTTATAGATGGCTGTTCCGATGGGGTGGCCAAGCAAGGAAGGACCGAAAGGATCATCCAGGGCTTGGTGGTGTAGCGTGATGTGGCGGACCTGGATGCCGTTCCTTTTGTCTCCAACGTCGACGCCCAGGTCTTTGACAATTGAGCGGAAAGTATCAAAGTGGGTTTTCAAGAATGTGTCGCTATGCTGATAAGCTCTCCAGACTGTGACGTCCAGGTTTTCCCATCATGATCAGATTTCTTGTCACAGACGTGCCCTCTATACGATATTAAAGGCCTACATGTACACTGTGTACTCGATGATTACTCACCTATATGAAGTTGCAACTTCTCGGGCTCTTCATATCGCCGGCCCCAATACAATTTGTTGAGCCCTTCGCAGCTTTGCACCAGGTCCAGTGCTCTTGACCACTGGCGGCCGGCCAAAGTCTTGACATCGCCGAGTTGGTGCTCTGTCGGGATGCTCAAGTATATGATCTGGGTGAGCGTGCCGAATTTGTATTCCGGAACTGCCATTGCAGATGGGACTGAAAAGACTGCGGGGGGCGGAGGACAAGTAGTGAGCATCAATCAGTATCTCAATGTTTTTTATTATGGACCCGAGAAGAAAAATTGTATCTGTTCGTTTCCTTCTTCTTCTTATTTTGTTCTCTTCCCTCTTGAGATCCCTTGGGGGACCCGGCTTGTTCATAAACAGCACGAATGTTGCGTGCACGGAGCCTCGGCTCCAACAAATTTTCACAAGGACGACATAGGAGAACTGGTCAGAGTTGCATCTCAGGAAGTGGTGTGGCGGTTCGCGGGGTAAGACCCAGAAGGGAAATGCCTATCAGCACCGCACGTCGTCTCCTCATTTTCGTTTTGGAGACGACGGACAGGACTGTGAAACATGGCTTGATTGTTTCCTCACCGTTTCAACGTCTCAAAACGTCAAGGCAGGTTGCGTCATCATTAAGCAGTGGCTCATCGATCCGGTGGGCGTTCACGATTTATGTACATGATCTAACGACGGCTCTCAAAGAACAGAAAGATACCATGGCGCCGGTGACGACCTTTGCCGTGCATGACCCGTACGAGTATCTCGAAGGACTGGGCAATTACCTGCAGTGAGGCTCCTTTTCCACGCGTACACACCCCATTTTTGAAACGTGGTGGAAGATATATGTGTATATATATATATATATCTAGAGGCTGTCAGTATTGGGACACTATAATGGCGATCCTCGTCTCTATTACCACGCCGCCAGTTTTTGAAAACCAAGCTGACAGTGCACTGTGGCCAGATCAGAAGCCGTCCAGGGTGCAATCCCACCAGTCAACAACAGCCCGCAGAAGCCCCCGCTGGGGCTGCGGACGGAGCGCATCAGCGGGAGCTCCTTTGTGGCGCCGCGGGACCATAGCTTCCAGACCTGGCTGTACCGAGCTTGCTCATCCCTGGAGCACAGCGACTTCAGCCCTTTGGAGCTGAAGGACGGGTACGGGACTCCCTCGTCCACGAATCTCAACCATGTGACGCCCAATTCATACCACTGGGACTCCATGCCCGTCCCCAGCAGCGCGGACTGGGTCAGCGGACAGCAGCTGCTCGGGAGGAGCGGCGAGCCCCAGAAGAAGGAAGGCCTGGCCATGTGGATGTTCAGCGTGACCCAGGATATGGCCAAGAATCAGGCGTTCTCTTCTCTGGACGGCGAGATGCTCATCATCCCGCAGTCGGGGGCGCTGGACATCCAGACAGAGCTCGGGAGACTCCTCGTCAGGCAGAGCGAGATGGCGGTGATCCCCCGTGGTATTCGCTACCGAGTTACCCTCCCCAACCACAGCCCATGCCGGGGCTATATCTGTGAGCTGTTCCAAGGCCATTTTCGCCTCCCTGACCTGGGTGTTGTTGGCTCCACCGGCCTAGCCAACATTCGCGATTTTCAAGTCCCTGTAGCCTATGTCGACGACAAGGAGACCGTCCTCAGCGAGGACAAGAAAAAGAAGGAAGAAGAATGGACCATCGTGTCCCGCCTCGTCAGCAAGCTCTGGCACTGCACCCAGGACCACACCCCGTTTGACGTCGCCGGCTGGCACGGCACCTGCTACCCTTACAAGTACGACCTCGGCCGCTTCTGCGCCCTAGGCAACGTCAGATTCGACGAGCACGACCCCAGCCTATACACGGTCCTAACAGCGCGCAACCACGGCGCCGAGCCCTCGACGGCCGTGGTGGACTTTGCCGTGGTTCCGCCTCGCTGGTCTGTCGCCCAGGATACGCTGTGGGTGCCCTACTTTCACCGGAACACAATGCAGGAGTTCTACGCGCCCATCATCTCGCTGCAGGACCCGCGCCATCATTTGAACGGCGCCACCAACCAGTTCAGGCCGTTCGCCGCGGGGGTCATGAATTGTATGAGCACGCATGGCCCTGCCGAGAGGGATCTTTTGGCGGAGCAGGAGCGGGACACGAGTCGTCCTGCGAAACTCAATGACGAGGGCGTCATGATTCTTCTGCTGGAGATGGACAGACCGCTGGTGCTGAGCGATTGGGCGCATGGGTGTGTTGAGCTGAATATGCAAAAGCACGCAGGTAAGTTGTGAGAAGTAATGATGGGGAATATTGTCACTACTTGAGAGAAAAAATGAAAGTACTATCAGTTACATACTGCTACAGCCCTGGCTTCGGTTGAATACCATTGTATCGTTTCGAGGTTCTCAAACTCATGATGGACAGAGGCCTTTGTTTCACAAAATACACACAGTGATACGAACAAGAGCCTTGTCAGTTCGGAAAAGTTTAAAAGACTACTTTGTCCATTTGATTCCACTATATAGTTAATCTCAAATCCTCTGGCTCTTAACTACTGGACCCCGTAGTCCTCGTCAATACCATAATGCAATTATGACACATTCCAATATTCCCAGCTGCGTTATTCTTGCAAGATGGCCCCTCACATCTCGTACACCATCGACCTCGTCTTCCGCCAACAGCGCCGCGGGTTCTTCTTCTGCGCCGCCACAGCCCGCTACGCCAACATCCTCGCCGGCTACCTCGAGTCCGAACCACCGCCCGACTACGATTCCCTCCTGCTCCGCATCACAATCACCGACTCGACCACGAACCTGCTTATCCCGTTCAAGGCGTTCCACTCCAACCAGTCTCCCTATGACAAGGGCGCCGCTTCTACCAGCGTGCTGGTGCGCCGCGACAAGTTGGACGCCGAGGCCCTGGCTAGGAATGATAGCATCGGTCTTGTCACGGCGGAGCAGTGGGCCATGTTTGTTGTCCCGTGGATCGAGATCTCGAATGTCGAAAACTTGACCGAATGTGTGCTGCGCGCCGAGCTGGTCAGGCCGCCGACACGTGGGAGCACGCGGGCGCAGCCGCAGGGAGGCAATTCATCGGAGTATCTGTCCTCGAGCCGGGACGTCGTGGCTTCCACTGAGAAAAAGCTTTCCTTTCGCGAGGGTATGGGTGCTGAGACTGATAATTACTAGAGTATGGCTGACATAACTTTTAGCTGATACAACTCTACCTCGTCCCTCGAGGTTCGTGGAGCATCTGAATGACTGGATTATCGATGAGTGAGGTACGTCTTGACATTATCATCAGACCTTTTGAGTTCTGATCACACAGTCCAAATAATCAAAGTTGTTTAGAATGCAATCTACTTGAATTCTCTACTTCCAGCAGTGAGAGAGAAATCCAGGTCTCCCCGGCTGTTCAGCTCTCTCTACATGCTTAATTACTTCCTTTGACTTTATTTGAGGTGAATACAATATGCAAAGAATGTATGCACATTTGTTTTCATCATCAGTTGGCTCAAAACTCCTTACTCTATCGCATTCATTGTATCATGAAATTCGTTGCCCCTCAGAAGCCTTTGTAATTGTCATCTATGTTTGCGTATTCTCGCTAAAGTCACAGTTTAGCTCCAGCAGCTACCAGCGCTCTCACAGTCTCATTATCACAGGATTCCCAAGTGCTCTCTCCAGCCCTCTGAAGGGCTATTCCCAGTATGGTCTCGCCCGGGTGTGCCAGTGACTCGGCATTTGGGTCTGCACCGGCCTTCAACAGAGGGTCAATCACAGAAGTTTTTGATGCGATGTTCCAAACGGCAACAAAAAGAGGTGTTTCGCCTTTCCGGTTCCTTATGTTTGGATTCGCCCTGGCATTGAGCGCTATCTCCATGAGGTCGAGGACTGAGTCGAGCTCGCACACTACAAGATAATGGAGAAATGCATTACCTTCTTGATCCTGAGCGTTAAGTGGCATTGCGTAGGGTTCCAAGTCCCTATTCGCCGTGAAGAAGTATCTGGGTTTATTACGATCCCCAGCCTCCCTGTGTTCAAGTGGACAAGTCAAGCTCAGACCACTCAAGCTAGCCATTGGTCCAGCTGAAGGTTGTGGGCCAAGAAAGGCATCTTTGACATCAAACCACGGCCTCTTCTCGTCGTGATTTCTCAGCTGAGGGTTCGCGCCTCTTGAGAGCAGAAGCTTGACCTGCGAGCCTGTTTGTCCAATGCTTAGCCGGCTCAGGTAATGAAGTGCTGTATTGCCCTTGTCATCCTGCATATCCAAATACTCTGGTGTCGAGCCTCGCGTGAGTACATTGATGATGTAGCCAGCTTCTGCCTGCCAACCACGTTGTTTTGTGGACACTAACAAGCCAGGTGGGTGGTACCTGCCGAAGCATGCAGGCATGTTCTTATCAGTATAAGCTTCGGACAGTAATTTGCAAGCCACAATTAAAGCGGTAATGTGAGAAGCTGGGGAAGCGACTGATGCTGTGTCTATGTGTCGCAGTTGAGCATGACTTGTCGACTCCCTTAGTCTTGAGACCATGACCAAGTTGCCATTATCTTTCGCAATCTCCAACAGTGATCTCACATATTCGGTTTCGATTTGAGTGACGTGGTCGAGTATCATAAGAGACTTTCGCGTCCTATTCTGTTTGAGAGCGAATTGAAGCATGGGCAGTAGCTCGCTGCTATAGTTCCAAGGGGGTAACTCTTTCAACGGACGATACAGCTCAGCTTCATCACCGAACCCGATCGCCTTCCAGATACGTGCTATTCGGATGCTGTCTTCTGAGGTAAGGGCTTCCTGAGCGGTGCAAAGAATCTCGCAAAGGTCCTGGTGTCCATTCTCGACGGACAATTGTATGGCTGATTTGGATACGTAGAAGTGATCGGAGGGCTCCAGCCCCCAATCTCCTACTAAGATCTCGCTGATTTCAACGTAGTTGCGTTCAACGGCAGCTCCAAGGACGGAGTCTCGGGGAGCCTTAGTGTAGATGTTCGGCCGAAACTTCAGAATGGATAGCGCAGCAGCTTCAGGTCCGTTGAGAATGAGGACGATCATGGCCGCGGGTACCCAATTCTCTTGTAATGAACGCTGGACCTCTGGGAATGAACAAAGACTCTTTATCATCGAATCAAATGGCGCTTTGATGGCTTCGTATCCACTTGTACTCATGTCGACTATGTGATTATTCCAGGGAGGGTATCCTTGCATCAAGATTCTCATTGGGGCGTGTCCCGTCAGGTGGTGAGGCTTGGTTGGACTGGCTCCCATCGACATAAGATTATCTATCTCGTGGTCCAGTGAAAATTCTGTGAATGCGGAAGCGTCAATAGTGACCGCTTCGACTAATTGAGCAACAATGTCGCCAAGCCATTCACCATGAATACCCCGGTGCTTAGACAAACTGTCTAGTAAGCCAGAGAATACTTGTGGGCTCAACCCAGGCAGCTCGTGGGGTCCGGCATTCGTAAGAACCGAGAGGAACAAAGAGCCATGTCGATGCTCATTTGCCCAGAGCATTGCTGACTGGCTGTCTTGGATCGGATCATTGAAAGGAGTTTTCACTTGCGCTACATGGCCGGATAGGAGTCGCCACCACAACTTCCAACAGGCTCCCAAGTTCTCGTCTTCACCGCTGAAATATCTGGTATGGAAGAGCCAGTTGGCTAGAGCGTATTTCTGAAAGGCGTGTACGTCGAGACTGGACTGGAGTTGTAAGTGCTGAGCATCCAGCGCTAGACGCACAAGATCGAGTTGGAATGATCTCTCGGAGGCCCGTTTGCTTGACTTCATAAATTGGACAACACGGAATATTGTCGGTTCTGCTTGCTGTACCCCCATCATTGATCTCTGTGGCACTTTTTTGCATCCAAATACTTCGTCATTGTTATTTGAGAACAGATATTGGGAATGTTCAAATACGTGACACAGACCGAGCCGGTGAAGTTGTGAGCCTCGTCGAGAGAAAAGTGATAGGGTCTCGTACTTGGTTGCATTCCTGGAGACAGTAAATGCTGGATCACACTGTGGTGAATGAAGCGTATTCTGCCATCTTCCTCATCAAGCTCCAATAGATCTCCTCCGCAGAGAGCAATCAATTGTGCCCCGTCCCGTGGAATCTTGTGAGGATCCCAGAGGGCGTTGCCTGGCGTCACAGCCAGAGCAATCTTCATTTCATCAATGGTCAGAGGGGACTCTGCAGCCATAACAAGCTTGAAGATCTTGTCTTCATATGACTTATCAAGGATGCCTCCTAAAGCCCTTTCGAAGGCTTCGGGAAGATCCTTTGGTAAGTTCATGGCCAGGTTGAGAATCCGCTCGTTCGTGACAACCGTGTTGGAATTGCTAGGGAAAATCGCATCCAGCTGAAGTGATACCCATAGGTACCTGTTGAGGATGTACGTTCAGCGTATGTTCAGTCGAAATAACCCAAAGACTCTACCCCCTGAACGCTTTCCGATTCGAAACCCACAAGGCTGGAGAAGATG
The DNA here is from genome assembly GCA_014851275.1 of Cryphonectria japonica. Taxonomy (NCBI): domain Eukaryota; kingdom Fungi; phylum Ascomycota; class Sordariomycetes; order Diaporthales; family Cryphonectriaceae; genus Cryphonectria; species Cryphonectria japonica. Next base: position 321,974 of record JACWTT010000040.1, read on the forward strand.
ATGGTGATGTACATGAAACTAAAGAGAAAAGGGAAAAAGAGGGAAACAGAAGGAATCAACAGTCAGAATGAACTCTTGTAGTCACTCACATTCCCTGAGATCCAGCGACTAGTTGATCAACAACGATACTGAGGAGGTCAGCACCCAGATCTTGATTATTGTTTCGACGTGAGATCTCCTGATCAATGAAAGTTCGCATTTCTTTATCGTGTGCTTGATCGTCGAGGTTCACCGAAAAGGACGCTCCGAGTTCTTGTCCTGCGATATGCCGAAATATAGAATCGGTTCGAGCTGAGTAACATACAAGAACGACTCGATTCTGCATCAGCCTGTGGAGTGCCTTGAAGATATCATGAACCTCATCGTCGGGACAATCATCAACCCCATCCAGAACGACGGAGTACTTGGGAGTCTTTGGCAGGAGTTCCAACAAGATGTCGACTATGTCGTCTGGCGACGAGAACCGGGGTGTAGGTACGCCTTTCTTGCCAAAGATCGTATCCCAATTGAAATCCTCTGTGCTCATGCCATCGAGAAAGTGAAATGCGATGCTGCGGAGGACATTTATGGCGTTGAGGCTCTCCGGCTCCTTGAACGTGCAGAAGAAATATGCACACGGCCCCCTCGATGCAGTGTTCATGTCGGTCACGAGATTGGCCATGGCCACCGTCTTACCGCTGCCCAGTTTCCCCTCGACCATAAAGACTGTAGATGTCTCCATGGAGTTCCAGTCTTGGTAGCCCCGGGTCTCAAGAATCCACTTGCATGATCCTTTGCCTCGTTGTCGCCTCCAGCACTTCTCGTACTGACTTTGGCCTGGTGACAGATCTTGTAAAACCTGATATTTGAAAGCGTCCGATCTTCTTTTGGACTCTCCGGAGAATAGTATCTTCAAGGTATTGTTGTGCTCGCGTAGTTGTACCCCTAGATCAATGTTCACCTCCATGGCAGTTTGCTCAGCCCCCTTCTGCATGAGAAAGCCCCACTGATCCAATTCTTTTTGAAGCGGGCCGAACTCCTCATCAAATGAAGTCCCTAAAGTCGACAGGAACTGCGACGCAAGGCTTTTCTGAGTAAAAGAAATGACACTGCGACAAAGCTTAAGAAGAACAATGAGGTACTCGCACAAGTATCTTTGAAGATATTGTGATTGAGGAAAGATCTGAGCAAAACGCTCATGTAGAGACCAAGAGGTGCCGAGTCTCATGAGAAGAGTGCAGATCTTCTCGAAATAGCCGAGAAAGTTCACCGTACCCTTCAATTCATGTTACATATCAGCATTTAGTCCCGGTCTCTCAACGATAACTTTGGTTTAGCATTCCTTACCAGCAGGCAGAATCTCAACGCGCTCCAGACACCTGTAGCGATGAGATTCCGCGATCCACCGATCAGAACATCACCAACGCTCGCAAACGTCTGAAGGCGGGACAGAAAGCTGTAGATCCTCGTCCCATGGGGTTTAAAGCATCGATTCTGCCGCAGACCAGCCTTGTTGATCTCCTCGGTCAACATCATGACATCGGTTCCGGACAAGCGTCTGTTGCTTGTGGCCTGTATGTTTCTGAACTCGTTCCTCTTCCGTTCGTCAAGAGCGCATGAGAACTCGGAGATGGCCAGCCCAAGCCGCACCTCGGGCTTCAACTGCCCGTCCAAAGCGATCTTCCTCGATATCAACTCCATCGCAGAGGGGTTTGCTACTGAGCGATGAGACAGAAGTTCTTCCCTGGCCTGGATGGCCACGTTTGACATTAATCATGTTGGAGGCCTCGAAAAGCCACGTCATTTCGCGACCGAGAACCTGAGTAAAAGAAATGTAAAAAAGAGCGTGGCTGATCTGCGCACTTCTGCTGCGGGGTTTCTGTAGACTGCTGCTCATTGGACTCCCACATCAGGGCATAGCCGCAAATGTGACCCAATAGCTGACGATGATGGTCTGGACTGGATGGCTGATACTTGAAATAAGAGGCTGCAGGTTGAGCACTAGTAATGCATTTGAGCAGCGCCTGGCTGTATTCTGTGCATTCATCACCACTCGCTTATGCAGACTTTACGTGTGCTTTCTCAGACTTGCTACCGATTCATGACAGGCACCGAGTGGAAGACAACAAATCATTATATGTTCTACACAAAATATATATGATTGTGCTTCAAAATGTGCTTGGGGGCCCGGGGGGGGGGGGGCGGGGGGCGGCGCAGGCCACGCAATGATGCCACTATCTAAGCCCCAAGTTGTTAATGTTCTAGTCACGGGTTGAGCGCATGGTATTCCAGCCCCCAAAAGCCAACATTTCAGCTTGCCATCAGGAAATTGGACACATGACTTGCCTCCACGAATAAAGTTGAACCTAAACACTGCATTGCCCACGGCACACAATTTCAACACTAGACAGCCCATTGCACATCATTTCTCTTTTCCCAATGGTCCCCAAAGGTTCTTTTTGTTCATCATATCATTATCATATTTAAGATTACAAAGTAAAAAATCTCAGCCCACTCCGCTGGTGTGCTCCAGTCTAGTGAGCCATTTTGCACCAACGTAATTAGCTTTCAAGCTTCGTCAAGTGCTTCCCCCCTATTTGTGAGCTGTCTTCTCTTCCCTTACTGGTTCACGGTAGGCAGGGGACGAAATTGCCGCTGTGCGTCCTAACCCAGGACCGAAGAGCACTGGTCTGAATCCCCCTGAGTAGAGCGCGAGTAAGGTAGACAGGCTGCTCTGGTGAATTTCCCGAGTTGTGTTGCCCATCTGTCTCAACAGCCCGTCTGGACTGGTGCGTGCAAGAAGGAGAGCTCATCAAAGACAGGGCATGGAAAATGGGAGAAACCAGCGGGGGGGATGGTTGATATCCGTAAAAGATTGTGAAATCAGGGGAAGGTGTAGAGAGTTCATCTCTTTCACCCCTGATGTTGGACGAACGAATGAATATTCAATCTTGATGTCGCTCCCAATGTCCCCTTTTCTGCCTCTTGTTGTCCTTTTTCTCTTGCCGGCCGGCTCTTGGTTTGTTGAGGTAGTGGTGCAAGTGGCCTGGTCTGTTTCTCTTTGTGGAAGCATTGAGGAGATTTTGGCCTGGGCTAGAATCTCATCGGGGTTTTTGTTTTCTTCTTTCCTTTTTTCTTTTCACCTTGAAGACCCGGCGAATAAGTCGAGGGTCTTCTTGAAAATGACCGGGCCGTGATAGTCGTTGTGGAGAGCAACAGCATCGTCGTCAGCCTTTGATAGTATAGTGTTAGTAACATAATCCGATGAGAAGCTTTGAAGAAGAAAAAGGTTTTATGTAGGTGGGGATGTAATTACATTATGGTAGGCACGGGTCTCATGAGAGAGAAATTCGGCGATGCCGTTCATGATGCGAGACGACACCTCTGGTACTGACCGCGCCTGGTGCGAAATGAAGTCGAGGACGTTGTCAACGACATCACCCTGGGGACCACCATTCTGCATTTGTCACTGTTAGTCATGCCAACCCATTGTTGATTATTCTTATTGGTTGCCGAGACTCACGTGATGGTCATGAGGCAACTCAGGATGTGTCTCGTCACGGTGGTGAGGACGGTGGTGGTGGTCATGAGGCATCCTCTCGTCGTGAAAGTGCGGTTCATCCCGGCGATGGCGAGAGTGGTGATCCTCGTCCCTGTCGTAGGAGTTCTTGGGCCAGTGGCGCCACGTCGGAGTACCACTTGCGGCTTTGATGTCTGCGTACTGTAGTTCACGAGGAACTATGGCATTGTGGACGGGAGAAGGGGTCGGGACAGGACGGGCAGAGGCCACGGCGGCGAGGACGACGATGAGGGTTTCGGGACGCATTTTTTTTTCTCTTTTCTTTTTGTGGTTCGTTGGTTGATTTGTATGTGTTGGCGGTGATGATTCCGAAGAGGGTATTATGATAACAATGTAATGTATATTAAGAAGGCTTGGTGGATGAAAAGGCAAAGGGCTGATGAATTAGGCTGTGCTGTGTTGTATGTGAATGAATGAGGTTATAACGAACGACTTGGAAAGAATGAAAGAATGTAAGTAGAAGCTTGATAGATTATAAACTGGATCAATCACAACACTTTGAAGGATGAGAGGAGGATGAGACCATCTAGGATCGGCAGTAGGTACGGCTGACGCTGACCATTATATCTTCAGCCTGGCGCGAGGCTTTTTTCCTCCCCACACACGAATATGTCTCTCATGAGGACGCATGGGGCGCGCACAAACACACGATGGTGCAATGGTTTGACCAATAATGCAAGCCAACCTTCAAGTGCATGGATAGCAATCCGTATTCCCAAAAGACGGACTCTCCCAAAGAGGCTACCGTGACTTGCCTAATTGCTTGTCTAGGGGAGATTCCCTCTAGTTCCCTTGACTTAGCCTCCCTCTCCGTTCCAGCGGTGACCTGGTCAAGGGTCATGCACAGTTTGATTCAACAGCCAAAAGAATGAAGGCGCGCGCGGTCCCTAGAAGGGAATTCTATTTCCCCTCAAGGACCAACGGCGAAGTGAGTGGACGAAGGAGACGGTAACGGTGTGGGGGGCGATGGGGTCGAGAGGACCCCTTCAATCGATGCAAAATGTGGCCACCCTCGTCCTCCCCCCCTGCTGCAGTGACAGGTGCCAGCTGCGATGAAAATACAACCCAATTCTTCTCTTGATTCCATTCCTGCTGCACGTCTGACATGTCTCCTGCTCCCATACATTGCACGCCAGTGACAGGAGAAGGATCAAGTGACTCTGCTAGTGGACACCAATACAGCAGCCTCGAGGGAAACAAGGGGAGGAGGAGGAAGACAGGGCAGACGGGGCTACCCTGTTAGTCTTGGCTGACTCGCATCCCGGGATGAGAACAACCTTAAATTTTTTCCCCCCCTCCTAGACATGACCTTATTTAGGGTATTACTGGGGACCTTCCCAAAGAGAAAAGGAAGAGAGGAGGGAAGAAGGGGGGAGGGGGGTGCAATCGACCGAGGATGAAGAGATCCACATCGTGGGATGGTTACATGTTGAAGTAGTATGCAGCAGCAGTCAAAGCAGCAGCAGCAGCCGCGGTAGAGAGTCAAGTCCAGAAAGGCCCCCCCCCCCCCTGGCGTTGTATTTGTACGGTCCCGTTCCTCAGCCTCGTCCCACGCCCCAGTCATCTCGCTTCAGTAGGCTGTCTCCAGGCCAGTTCTAAATTCAGGAACACCATTCCTCAGCCGGCCTTACCGAATCCTGTCAAGCTTGGGCCCACCATCACGAAGAGGCACTAAAAGAAAAAGGGTATGGTGACTTATTCCCACCACACGTTTAGGCTGTGCTGCGAATTCTGGCCGGGTTGGATCGCTACATACACCGAGTCAGTGCGAGGACCCTCCGCCAAAAACCTTAATGATATAAAAAAAAAAAAGTCCCCAGAAACTGCCGACCAGTCTCCACAGGGCTGAGCCAAGCATACGGGTGAGCACGGCAAATCAGACCGCCACGAACTGGACTGGATGTGTTGCCTTTACTACTACTCTGGTATAGCGTGCGAGTATAGCGTTCTTATTACCATATTAGTATTTAGTAGTAGCATGCGCTATGGTAGATCTTTCCAGGAACACCAGCTGCAGCACATAGACCCCGAAGGCTGAAGGGGGGGGGGGGGAAGGTCCAATAAGAGTTGAAGGACTCATTGATGCCTTGGGGACGGCTGACTTTAGAAAAGCTCAGATGATGTCGTTTCGCTATGTCCAAACCAGATAAGCTCCCGAAACAAGCATTTCCTAAGCCTCCTCCTCTCCCCATCGTGCTGTGCTGTGTAGAGATGATCTCCATCAAACTGTCACGGCACACATTTCCACGACCCCTGCCAGGCGCGCGCGCACCCTGCTTTGAAGACGGTGTTCATTTGTGTTTATGTGTGTGTGTTTTCTTTTCCTCTTGAGTTGCTTTGTCAGACCTTATTCTCCTTGGCATTGTTTTACCTACTTAAAAGTACTCACCAGACAGACACTTTCCATTCCTGCGCCATGCCTCACGCCTGACCGAATGCTAGAAATGGCGCAAGAAAGGGTGCATGACCGCCGGCCTCTTATTTCCCGAACCTCAATGCAAGAAGAGAAAAAGAAGAGATGAATCCACTGTCCGTCGTGCTGATCCCCCCGTTCCCCCACACACATTCGCGCCATATTTCTTGGCCATCTTGACCAACACTTATGTAATAAATAATATAGGCATGCGACGAAATGCAGGCGTATTGATTTATCACGTGATGAGCACAGCCTGGGCTTATCAAACTCCCTCTAAACTGGCGCAGCAGGATGACAAAACTTGTTGAGATGACGATGCGACGTCGTCGCTCTGAGTCTCGCTTGGCCGACAATGGTCTTGTTGCTATCCTATCCAAGGTGATCCAGATACCAGTGGTGTCCATGTTTTCCAAAACATCTGATCAGCACGGTGACCAACCATCGCTATGCTTGATAAGGTAAGGTGACCACCAGGACAGCTTGGCCAAGGCGCTGCTTAGCATAGAGGCTTGTTGTCTTCGTATTCTCCGATAGCCTGCCGTGGCGCTCCCCACAGAAACGGTCCCATTGGAGCACATCGCATAAATGGTCTCGCCGCTGCTTACCAGTCCTCGGACCGGCTCCGCTTGGAAGGGCTCCTGCTACGTTCCCCTTTACTAGGACTCCTTCTCGACGGCGTGCGCATTGGCGGCAGCAATTTCAGGTCGGGCGAAGCATCTGTATCCGTCTCGTCCTGGAAGAGCGCCCGCCGGATGTGCTTGGGCGTGTGGCCAATCGGGGCAAAGATGTAAGCCTGGTCTGGCTTATGAGGTGTGATGGGGAAGCCCATGGCTGGGTGAGAGGGCTGTGCGTCGCCAGGACGCTGCTGGTTGTAGTGTCGCACGTGCTGGCGGAACTTGCTGAACGCCATGTTGTTGGCGAACACGAGGACGACGGCAAATATGAGGATGACAGTCTGCGTAGAAGCATTAGTCTTGTTTGTCTCTTTATTTATTTCGCACGTGAACATCAAAAAGACAAGGATGACACCCTGAAGGGAGGGAGGGAGACTCACAATGGACTTCCAGGACAGGCGCGAGGTAAACTCGTTGATGATGTCAGCGAGGTGGCTCACCGACGCCTTCACGCCCGCAACGCTGTTGGGGTCTTGGGTCATGCACTGGTCCCACTCGTTGCAGAGATGTTCGAGCGCTGGTGCTCTTTCAGAGATAGGGCTACACCTATTCGCCGCGTATTGTTTGCTGCACTGCTCGATCTCGGCAAGCAGATTCAGTTTCGCCTTCTCCGACGAGTAGATGACTTCGCCCCTCACAGCTGAGACGATACCCCAAGCCGTCCACAACAAAAGACCGCCAAGAGACGAGTTGACAAAGACCTGCAGGTACCAGGAGAAGATGATGGGAGCTTCTGGGTTTGAAGAGATGGTGCTCAGGATATAGTAGAGCCACCCCATGTTCTCCCTGGGATTGGCGCGCCTGTCTCTGGAATCGTCATAATCCTCAAAGTCGCTGTCGTCCTCGTCGCGCCCGCCCGGCAGTCTCGTTCGCGTACTGCCAATGTCTCTGTCCCGATTGTTGCGTGCCCTCTTTCGCACCCGGTCATTAGGTAAGCCGACGCCTGTCGCACGCGGTAAGCTGCCCTTCCCAGACCTTGTCACTTGAGCCACAGTCCGTGCCGGTCGTTCGGGACTGGACATGCTGGGGCTCTCGAGAAAGTCTGACCTGTCGGCCTCTGGGGTCTCCTGCAATTCCGAGGCCTCGGTCATAGCGGGGCTGTCGTCGAAGTCTATCTCCGCGAGGCGATTTGTCTGAGGTGTGGAAAAGGCCGGGGTTGTGAAGGTGACATTTCGAAAAGCCGATCCTTTACTTGTCCTCTGCAGATTGGGACTGAAGATCGACCTTGAAGGAGGGGCGGCAGCGAAGGGGTTTCGGGTTGGACTGGTCTGTCTTGCAGTGCCGTTGAAAGGGTTGTTTTGCGAATTCGAGTGGGAGGATGGTGATGATGCGGAGGGTTGAGCAGCTGCGGCAGCAGACAAATTAGCAATCCAGACACTACCAAAGTGTCGCCACGCCCTCCAGAGCGTGACTGAAGGGGAGAAGGGGGAGGGGGGTGAGGGGGAACAAACCTGGAGTGCGTTGTGGTTGGACCTGAGCGAAAGGACTTGTCGCATCGACTGCACCACGGCCATTCTCCCATTCCCAGTCCATATGACCAAAATGCGCCCGTCGCTCCATTGTCGCGAGGGAGACTGACGATGGAATAAGATACCCACGGCACTGGTAATCGACAATGTGGAGTTAATAACGAAAGCGTCGGGGCTGAGAGCTAAACGGAGAGGCCAAGAAGGTAGAGATGTTGGGTGGTGGGGGGGAAAAGAGAGACAGAAGCGTCACGATGCATGCGGTCCTGCAGATGAACGACGAGCTACAAACCAGGAAATGGAAATCAACAAACAAAAAGTCATGCAAGGGGCGACGACAACCGGTTGCCTGCCAGAAAGGTCTGCGGGGATTGAATCCTTGATCCCTGTCGTTTCTGGGCTGCTGTCCAAAGCTCGGACCATTCCGGTTCTTGTCTGCACCTTGAGCCTCCAACCAGGCTTTCCACCTGGCACTGGCACTCTCTGAGAAGATCGATCTCCTTGTACGCCGTTTGCCTTTCGTACCTCTGCCTTTACAACCCCCCACCACCCTCTCCTTTTCCTTTCAACATCCACCCTAACCTCCCATCTTCATTCACGGGATCCTGCTCATCGTAGCAACTCAGTGACTTCCTAGAGCATTTCACTGAAAGCCTCGACATCTCTCACATCCCTCTCTTTCACTTTCTTCCCTTTGACTTCTTCCAAGCCATATCGCAGCCAAACAAACATGTCCGACATCGAAGAGAACGATCAATCTGCCCCTCCCGCAGGCGGAGATACACCCATCGACTCCCCCATCCCCGACAATGACAATGATGTTGACGACGTGGACGACATGTCGGATCGTGACTCGGACCAGCTGTCCGAGGTGGATGTGGACGACCTCGAGGACTACGACCCGCTGAAGGCCAAGATCGAGACACGTCCCGTCGAGATCGACGAGGACGTTGCCAAGAGCCTTAAGGCTACGAAGCGCAAGCGCGCCGAGGGTGGCGCTGCAAAGAAGCCCAAGGAGGGTCGCCGACAGAAGAAGCGCCGCGCCGAGGACGACGATGATGAGGTCAGCGCCGCGGATGGGACCATTATTGAGGGCAAGAGGCGGCGCCTGGGCGGCGAAGGTGGTGCTGGCGGCAGCGGCGAGAAGAAGAGAAAGCAGGCGAGGTCGTCGGCCAAGGCGACTCCCGAGCCTGACAATGAGGAGGACCTGACGCCTGAGCAGAGAAGGGCGAGGGCTATCGAGAGAGCGATGGACGCGGCTCTTAAGACGAAGCCCAACAAGCGGCGCAGCAAGAAGGATGATATTGTATGTCATTCATGTCAAGGGACATGTCGTATCCTTTGTCACAGTGATTTTTCTGCCGCTGACCACCCCTGGTATTCATTCAAATATAGGATCTGGAAGATGCGCTCGACGAACAAATCGCCGACGTCAAGGTCAAGATGGAAATTGCCTGCGAGAACGACAACGATGCCGTCAGTAACCACCAACCCGCGGTGCAGAAGCTCAAGCTCCTGCCCGAGGTCATGGCTCTCCTCAACCGCCAGAGCATCCAGCACGCCATCCTTGACCCGGAGACCAACTTCCTGCAGGCCGTCAAATACTTTCTGGAGCCCTTGCAGGCCGATGGCAGCCTGCCAGCGTACAACATCCAACGTGAGATTTTTTCGGCTCTCATCCGCCTGTCAGTCCAGAAGGAGACCCTTTTGTCGAGCGGCATTGGCAAGGTGGTCCTCTTCTACACCAAGACGAAGCGCGCGCAGCCCGAGATCAAGCGCATGGCGGACCGCCTTATGGGCGAGTGGAGTAGGCCCATCCTGAAGAGGACAGATGATTACAAGAAGAGGTTGATCAACACACGCGTGGTGGACACCAGGTATGCTCTGTCTCCCTTCCCTTCTTTATTTCGCTTCCCTCGCTGCTCATTTTCTTCTCCCCTCACCCCCTTCTCGCCTCGTCATCACGAATCTAACCCAGGACCACCATTTCAGTTCCCTCAGACTTGCCGCTGGACGCTCCTCCCAGCTCTCCTCCTCTCAGTCATCCCTGGCCCATCGTCCCTCCTCCCAGCCACGCGGTGCCGTGTCCTCCGTCTCCGCCAAGCTCGCCGAACAGCGCGCCAAGGCCCTGCTGCCTCTGGTCACGAATCCGAACCGCGCACGGCCCATCTCCAGTCGGACCTCCTACACCGTCGCCCCTGTGAGCAACATGAGCGGCGGCGGCAGCAGCGGGCAGGATCACCGTCCTGTGGGTGCGGCGGGTATCGAGGCGTTCAGAAAGATGACGCAGAATCGGAAGAAACGCGGCTAGAAGTTCGTGTGACTTGACTAGCGCTTTTGGAGGTACAAAGGCACAGGGAGGATGAACTTCAGGAAGGGGGCTTTGTTTTACAATCGTGCGTCGCGAGACCTACAGAATTTGTCCACTGCATCGAAACGCAGTTCAGGAGCCGTGGCGGGACCTCCCCAACTCGTTCAGGCCCACCTGTTCTTCCCAGCCCTCTTGGGAGACGTTCTTATCATCATCAAAGACCAATCCACGAAGTCTTCTTGTACGGCACACCACTGATGGGGATCCAGGACGGCTGGATGGACGGGCGGACGGATAAACAACACACCAATATCATTAGGCAGGGACAAGGGGGAAGGTGGACAGGTGGAGGGAGAGATTGATCAACCCACCCGGCTGGGTCCTACCATACATAATCATGACTATGACTTATTATTTCCCCCTATTTACCCCCGCAGGGCTCACGAGGCTGTGAGCAGCACTTTTGAGATTACCAGAACCTGCAAACAGAAAGGCATTCTAATGCAAGCAGCGGTCAGGCTCTTTATAGCAAGAGGGCCAGGGAAGCACCAGCGAGGTAGATGGAAGCATACAGCCAGGACAGAAGACGAATATGGAGACAAGGGATTATTGCATGTTATTCTATTCCTCCCTGCTTGTGGATCTACCGACTACTGCCCCTCGACTGAAGCATTTCTCCAAGTGTCTCCCAGCGGCTTGTCTGCCTGCCTGCCTACCTGATCCAGGTGCTGGGCTCCCATACCACACAGCATATCACATGTCACAAGAAAGCAATAAATCTTGGAATGTCACACATACAACTAAGGTCATGAGCAGCAGCTCGATAAGAATGTCTTGATAGGTACTACTTATGTACTCATTGACTTTGTTTAGCTATAGTCTTTGCATCATGAATGTCGTTGTCGACGCCAACCCTGCCCATGGATAGTAGGTAGGTTCACCTGTCCGAGTCCCTATCCCTCAACATGCCAAAACAGCTCTTCTTCTCTTCTTCTCTCTCCGCGCTGTCTTGTCATCATCATCTGTCTACTGCTAGTCATGATCCCAGAATGAAACAGTAAACCCTTCTGCTCATGTGCCTGCCTGTCTTTCCGGCTGTAATAGTAAGTGCACTGCTTCCCGTCGCCCATTCCACAAAAGAAAAGCAAAAAAGGAAACAAGAAAGGAGGGCGGCAAAGCATCGTAGTGACGGCACCACCAACTGGAGAGCCTTTGTGCCCCCAGAATCCACTACTACTTTTGCCTGTGCTCTGCCTGCTTCACACTCACGTCTCCTACAGGCCTGGGAGAGCATATCCCACTGGACAGAACACTCCAATCGCAATTGTCTCTCCGTATTCATAAGGTTTTCAACCGGTGCAACGTCGCTCATCACTTGCGCTGGCGCTACGCCAGCCCTGCCCGCTCCCATCTTGCCTGCTCCTGTCCTTGTGCCCGTCCCGATCGATCAGCCACATGGACTTGTGCAGACACCCGGGTCTGAAGATCCAGGGCGTCGCAGACCGACTCTACCGTCTCCGAACCTCGGTGGCCCAGCCATCTATGCCCTCGCCGCGGCTGCCGACCTCGAGACCCTCAATCCTGACTCCCTTCATGCCGGCGGTATCCTCAAGCCAGAGGTGGCCTGCCATGCCACCTGCATTGGCGCGCTTCTCGGGTTGCAGCTCCAGCATTGGGATCAGGAAGTCGGCGATACGCTTGGCGTCCTCCTCCTTGAAGTGATACTTCTCCTTGAGTACGTCGGGCAGTGCCCAGTGCCTGAGTCTATGGATATTGCGGAGCTCGCCCTTCCTGTTGAAGATCTCCTGTGACCACTTTCCGGCCAGACAGAGGCTCTTGGGAAAGGGGCCGAGCAGCTCTATTATCTGGGCGATATGATCGTCGTCTTTACCGTACTTGGTGCCGGACTGGGGGTCGAAGAGGTAGTCGCCCGTGATGAGCTCGAAGACCTGCCAGAGAAGCCGCAGTCAGTATCTCCGTTTGCAGCAAGGGCCTCCTCGGCTTTCAAGGACGGAAAAAGAAAAGGGGGGAGAGGAGGTTGGGGGGGGTCTCTTTTCATACCATGGCGGCCATGCTCCAGACATCCGTACTAGCGCCCCATTTTGCACCCAGTATGACCTCCGGCGACCTATACTGCCTCGTCTGAATGTCGTTTGTGAAGTGGTGGTTCACCCAACAGGCGTTGCCCAGGTCAGCAATCTTGACGCTAATAATGTCGAGGCCGAACCCATTATCCTCGGCCTTGCGCTTTTCCCCGGTAGACGACGTCGATGTGGACGAGTTGTGAGACTTGTCGAGAGAGATTCCGGACACCTCCTCAGTAAGGAGATCACTGGGTAAAGAAACTTGTCAGCATACAATGCTGGCACCAGATATGAGGAGCTTTGAACTGGGTTCGGACTTACGCTGTCTTCTCGCGCTGCTTCTGCTTCTCCTCATCCTTGGGGGTCGACGGATCCCGTGCTGTGCAGGGGCCCATGGTCAGCAGACGAGGTCCAGTGTGACGGAGAGGCAGCAGTGCGCGATGTGCTCACCTTCATTTAACATCTGACCTAGGCTCGGGTGAGAGCCGGGGGAGGGGAAGAGGTTGTTGTGATTGAAGCTGGCATTGAGCGGGGAGGGAAGGGGCTGACTGCCGGTGATGAGAGTCCTACGCCTCCGACGGCCGTTGCGGTTGTTCTCCTTGTCCGAAGAAGGCTCGCTCTTGACAACCTTCTTAACGATCTGCTCGACGTCGCCGATCTCGATGAGGACATTCTCTGGCTTGAGGTCTGTGTGGATGATGCCACACTCGCGGTGCAGATAATCGAGGCCGAGGAGAACCTGCTTCGTGATCTGCTTGACGAGGGGCATGGGGATGCCACGGTGATTCCATTTCTTGATGAGGCCTAGGAGGTTCTCGCCGAGAACCTCAAAGACCATGCAAACGTGGGTGCCGTTGGGCCCTTTGTGCTCGAAAGAGTCGAGGAGGGAGACGACGTGCCGGCGACCCGGGTGTTCGGGCTTAGCGTTGACGATGCGCTGGAGTAGCTTGATCTCGTCGATGGCGGTCTCGGTGTAGTGTGCGGCAGAACGGACGACTTTCAGGGCGACGTGCTTGGAGGTGGTGGCGTCGCGAGAGAGCCAGACGGTGGAGAAGTGGCCCCAGCCGAGCTTACGGACGACGGTATAACGGCCGTTATTAAACTTCTCGCCAACAGTAACGGGATGGTAACCGCCTTTGCAGTAGTCTTCGGAGTCCTCCTCATCAGCGGTGTTGTCGGCGGGGTCCTCCACGGAGGACGAGGTAGATGTGGGCGAGCCCTGCATGGCGGAGGATGTAAGGTGAGCGGTCCTGCGGTTGTACGATGGGTAGGCGGTTAGCAAAGCAAGCCTCAAGATGGTGGGACAGTGAGACGTTGTCGCAGACGGGGTACTGAAGATTATTGACAACGACGGCAACGAGAATGATGGGTATTATGGGAATATGTATGTACGTTGCTGCTGGTGGTGTTGGTGGGATCGTTGTTGTTGTGATAAAATGCGCCCCGCTGTCGCAAAAGAGTGCAGGCGCGCAGATTGGCGCGCACGGGTGAGAGAGAAAAGAGTACAGTCAGGTCAAGCCAAGCGTTCCAGACCACTAGTCAGAACACGGCAAGGTCGCCCGTTTAGGTGGGTAACTTCTCTTCGTGTTGCTGCTGCTCGCTCCTGACTTCCGCGATTCGAAGAGATGGGGAGGAGGAGGAAAGGAGGAGAGGAGGCAATACGGAGGAGGCAATGCTGCTGCTGCTGCTGCCGCTGCTGCTGCCGCTACCGGTGCTGCCACTGCTCGGTGTGGCGCAGGGGAACGAGACGGACACAAGGAAAAAGAAGGAGTGGGGGGGGGGGGGTAAAAACCTTGTCTTGAGCATCGGGTCCTTCTTGTCAAGATCACGCAGAGGAGGTAAGTTGTTCTTGGTTTTGAACATGACTGGGCGTTATGTGGCTGGGTTTTGTTTTGGTTTGGCAAGGCGGGAGGGAAGGGCCTGGAACTGGGAGGAGGGGTTGGGGGGGGGGGGGGGGGAATTGGTCTGCCCAGGCAATTGATGCCCTGCTTTTGGTTGAAGCAGTAGAAGACAGTAGTATAGGAGAAACCGATAGAGAAAGAAGGAGAAGTGTGGGAGTGATTGTAAATGTGAGGGTAGGAGGATTAGGTCAGAGGACAATGGTGGCGGTGATGAATGTTATTGTTGTTGTCGCTTGTGGTTGTGCAGACAGGGTTTGGAGGGGTTAAGCGCGGGGACGGAGGACGAGGTGGGCTGGTGGGCTGTTGAGTGTGTTGAGGTTGATGTCGGGAGACGTGCCTGGGTTGTTGTGTTGGGGGGTAAAAAGGAAGGAGAAGATGGGTGATGATGACGACAGTAGAAGTCACCAATGGTCAGAATGAGGAAGGAAAATAGGGTAAGTGTCGCTAACTGTTGTTGCCATGTGCCAGCCAGCCCACACAGCAGAGAAAACCAAGCGCCAGTGCCAATGCAATGGCCAGGCTCACGGTTCCGTCCTCTGGTGGATGCAGCAGTAGAGCAGGGACACACGATTTGATGTAGGATGATGGAGAGTCGAGAAAAAAATGAGGGGCGGGTTTTTACAGATGCGGATGCAACAGGAGAAAGAGGGAGGGGAGAAGAGACTCCAAGTGGAGGGGGGGGTAGGTTCCCTACTATGACAGTGAGAAGATTGGGTCTGGACAGGGCCACGATCTTCAAACTTTCAGGTGGAACTCACTTCTGCCTTCTGAACTGGGGGGCTTCACAGGCCATGTATCCACCTGAGGTTGGGGGGGCCCGGGCCTTGGGGGCCTATGTCTCTCCCTCTCTCTCTCTCTGAGAGTTGTGTGTGTGTGTGTGTGTTCCTGTGGCTCTTTTTGGGGCTCATTGGAGTGGGTGAGGTGACTGTAGTGAGTGTGTGACTGACTGACTTTCAGTGTGAACTCTGGTATGTGGCCTCGACTGGGCTTGTGCACCCGAGGCACGCTAGCCATCTGGGTCTGGGACCTGTCATCCAGCACCCGCTGATGACCATGGCCCCGGCCCCTGTCTGGGCGCTGCAGCCCCAGTGACACTGACCACTAATCAGTGATCACAGGCCACTGGGTACTACCACCTGCCACAGGCCACTGGGCTATGACCAGCAAGGCGGATAAGAAAAAAGGAAAAGAGAAAAGAAAAAGGACCAGGGGAATATAGCCCTGACCACCAGGCAAAGTATTAATGAGATTTTGGTGATCTTGTGCCTTGGTCTAGCAGTAGCAGCACCAGCAGCAGCAAGAGGAAGGGGAGGGGCAGCAGAAGCAGTGGGCCTGTCAGAATCATTCTGATGTGGTCTTCCCCAGTGGGATATCCCAGTGGATTGATGAAGACATCAACTCCCCACCCACCAAGTCTGGTAACAGGGCTGCAAGGGTTCCCACCCCCGCTAGGGCCGATCACAAAGGACGAGCGCCTCTCCAGCCCCTCCAGAGGACGCCCTAGTGCCCAGTGCCCTTCCCGAGCTCTCCTCTGCCCTGGCCTGGCCCTGGGCTCTGCCTGCGCTGTGGGTGCCCTGTGCCCTGTGCTCCCCCCCTCCTCCATATTTGAGGAATCCACTCGGTATTGATGATGATGATGATGATGATGCCTTCTTCCTCCTGCCTCAAGCTTGCCCCTGTCTCCACTTTCGGTATCATCCTTGCCCTCACAAATCCATCCTCTGCCTGACTTGTGTTTCCACCACTCCCATCACCAGAATATGTTCCTTTGATCACACAGTTGGGCTGTGCTCATAGTGATGGTGGTAGTGGTAGTGGGAAACAGGCTGCAAGGTAACATTATACGCTGCAGGCGGAGAGAAGGAGGTGATGCAGGAGAAGTGCACAAGTATGTCAGGGAATGGGGTTATTCCAGACCAAGACTTTACTTGCAACACTGCCTCACTGGAGACATGTCATATCATGATGAGACTTGAACTTGAGATGAAGAGAGACAAGCATATGCATGTGCAACAACACAGACACAATGGATAGATGCAGGTGAGCAAAGAAAGGAAACGGGAAGAAATCAAAAAGAAGAACAGAAGAAGAAGAAAAAAGAAGAAGGATATCAAGCAATGCATCTAGATGTACATACTCAGTAGTAATAATAGGCTTGAGGCCGTCCTTCTTGCGCTTCTTGTTGATGGCTGCTGCTGTGGCTGCTGGCATTGTTGCCGATGGTGATGAGATGTCATGGCTGGTAGCAGTGACAGCATCAACAGCAGTGGTAGCAGCAGCAGTATGATCACCACTACTGCTACCGTTGGTTGGACCAGTGCCGGTGGTCATGGTTGTGGATACACTGGTCGTGGCTGGGGCGGTGATGGATAGTGAAGGGGCAATGTTGGCGTGTGCCTGCGCAGGAGCAGCCTGACTATCCTTTTGTTGTGACTGCATCTTGAGGGATGGATTCACATGAGAGGGTGTGTAGAACGTGAGTGCACTTGTCGGTTGATGCACCTGAGATGGGCAAGACAGACGGAACGCGAGCCTGATCTTGCACACCTGCACCTGCGCCTGGCCCTCAGCCTGCTCTCTCAGCCTGACTTAAACCCTGCACTGGTGGCTGGAAAAGCGCCAGGACCAGCGCTGCACGTTATGGGTGATCTGTGCTTGTCCACTCTCGCTTTTGCTTTCTGTCCCACTCTGAAGTCGTCCAGGGTCGTACAGAGCGTGTCTTGTGTCGATGTTGATGTGATGCTGGCTGGGTGGACAGTGCAGAAGAATGGATGGACTGGACAAGGTGGCGCTGTGTGATGTGATGCGATGTTTTGTAACAGTGTGGCGTTTGCCGAGTTGGCAATCTTGGTGAGAGGATGACGATATGGATGCAAACCCAAACCAACGCAGGCGCGGTTCCCAAATTGCCAGCTTCTTTGGGGTGGGGAATAATGATTATGATCAGAGGATGCAACAGTTGGAAGATGGCCTTCGATAGATGCTGACTGCAGGTGGTGAGTGAGTGAGTGAGGAATTCTGCCCTGTCTGGTCAGCAAATCACCGAGTTGGCCCTCTTAAAAGTGATTGAGTTGATTTGAGTTGCCTGCAATCGCAGTGGGGCCGCCGTGCTGACGTGCTGATGAAAGGTGGAGGTTGAGGAGATGGGGCCTTGTCTGCAGGACCGGGGGCCCAGATCGAGGTCAGATCGATGGTGAGGGAGAGGGTGAGAATGAGGGTGGCTGGTTCTGTCTTCTTGCTTGGCTGTGTCTCACAAAAGATGTCTTTAGGGGAAAGAGGGGGGTTGTTCTCTCTTCCAAAGATGTGGTCAAGATATAATAAAGAGGGCCAGGGTGATAAAATTTGAGGAGGGGTGTGGTGATTCAAGGACAACAGTGGTTGGTGGCAAGGGAGAAAAGAGTTGAGTGATGATTACCCTGTTGATAATGATAAGATCAGGATCATGATAAGAGGAGACATTTGGTATCACTCGAGAGAGAAAAATTACAAAAAGAGATAATCATAAACACAATTATCAAATGCCCTCGGCAGAGTATGTAATTGTTGATTCTTGGTCCCACCACCCTCTCTCCTCTCTCTCTGGTTCCCTCACCCCTGCCACGACACCTAAGACCTGCAGGTGGGACTGTTTCCTGTTTATAATTATCGTAAAAATACAATACTAAGTGGCTTTGATTGTCAGGTACTGTCTCCAACATGTCTTGAATACAACAATCAAAAAGGGGGGAAATCATCATGATCGGCCAGCTATTTGCAGAGCCCACCAGCATGTGATGAAGCCGACAATATTTGTGCTCCAGCCCTCCTGCATCCCCCCCCCCCCCCACACACAACAGCAACTCTCAGACACATAATACCATGCTATTGTATGAAAGCCAAGTCTTCTCCCTTGCACTTAGAACCATCTGGACTCTCTTCCTCGGGCATCATGGGATGCCTCATGATCTTCGGACCACCTCCGCACATGCCCGGCCCGGGGACCCACTTTCAGCCTCCCGGAGCAAGAGCCCAGCTCTCACACTCAACAAATTTATGGCCTAGTATTCTTCTCCTTCCCCTTCCACTCACTGACTTGCCATCACATCCTTAGGTATTGATGACAATTACTCTGCAAATTCCTGAGACCAACTTTCAAGCCAGTCAGTATTTGCATGAAAACACTATGGGAGTTGTTGCAGACCGAGGTATGGGTAGAATGGCGCAGGTGCCAAGATGTGGAGGATCAGCGTGATAATCGACCATCAGTACGAACCTGCTCATGGAGATTTCGGACAAAGCAAGAGATCTTCTTTGAATTGATTCTGAAGTAGGAATTTGGAGTATCTACACGAAAGGGAAAAGAAACTTTGAGGTGGCTTTGGAAAAGCAGATGGGGTCAGATATGCTGTACATTTATTCTCCTCTCCAGCTTCCCCTGGCATTTCTGCCAGCCCACAACCTTGGCACCAACCTAATCAAGCCATGCCGGCTTATTGCCGAATGACGCTGCAGTACCCTCCTGGTGCTAGTACCGAAGTGAAGTTCTGTTCAGGTAACAGATGTGCCCCTCCTCCCGAGGATCCTTGCTCCATCATATGCAGGGATTCAAGGTCTTGAAAGAAAGGGTTGCTGCAAGCTTTCGTTGAATATGTTGCAAGGCCCTGTCTGGGGAAGTGGGAAGGAGACAGAGAGGGAAGGCAGCACAGAGGAAAAGCAACAATTGTCGTCACACGACCCCATCACATCCTGACCCAACCCAACCCAGCCCAACCAACCATCCTCACCTCGTCCAAACCCCCTCACTTTCCACCTTTGGGATCTGTATTCCTACAATGTATCGTGTTATCAAGTAGCCTCGCCTCATGCCTGTCCAGTACACCCACCCGACCCGTCCGTTCATGCCTTCTGTTGCCGTTTGCCACTCGACGTGACATCACCTCGAGACAGGCTCCGTGAGCTGCCATTCCCCTCCAGCATGGATCCAATGGATGAGGATTCCCCGCCGCCACAACAACAGCAACAACAGCAACCGCCGCAGCAGTCCCCTCCTCCCTCTCATGAGCGCTCTGTAACGCCCAGCTCGACCATTCATGCTACTACTACGACAACTGCCACCACCGCCAACACCACACCCGGGCCTCCACCACCTCCCCCTTCGTGGCCCAATGCCTCTGGAACGCCGGTGCAGTTCGATTCCTCCTCGGCCTCGGGCACCTCTGGCACTCCCAATGCGACAGCCTCGGGTTCCGCCGCCGCAACATCTTCGGCCGGCCCAGCATCTTCAAAACGTCGTCGTGGCCTGGGCGTCGTCACCCCCAACGCCTGTACCGAGTGTCGCAAGAAGCGGGCAAAGGTGAGCCAGACTGGACGCCGTCCTCTCCTGTCCCGTCCCCCCCTGAAGGCTTAACTCGCCTACCTCTCCTCCTCGCCCGCCCCGCCACCGCCACCAAAGCCCCCTCGGGTATGGCTAACACGCTCTTGTCACATGATTTGATTGTCTAGTGCGATGGTGCCAGACCCTGCGCCAGGTGCAAGGCCCAGAAGGATGTGGAGTGTATCTACGAGATCCCCGTCCGCCAGTCGAAAGAGAACCTGCGCACCGAGATCGAACACCTCCGCCGTCAGCAGCGCTCGAACGAGTCCGTCCTGTCTGCCCTCGCCCGCCATGACCAATGGGAGGAAGTCGTGCGCCGCCTGCGTGCCGGCCAGAGCGTCGAGGCCATTTCAGAGTGGCTCAGCAGCAGCCACCACCAGTCGCCCGTCGTCAGCCCCATGATGCACACATATAGCGGTCATCCCTCGGCTGCTGGGATGGGAGGAACCAACTTCACCCCCATGGCCGCCTTTACCGGCGTCAGTTCGAACTCGTTCACGCCCAACATCGCGAGCCTGGGTGGCAACGGCGGTGGTACTGGCAGCACGACTCTCAGCCCCGTCTCGACCGCCCACCAGCAGAGTGCCAGGCCAGAACTCGACCCGAACAGCCCTTGGGGCTCCCATTCCCACTTCTCCGCCACCAGCCATGCGCAGTCCGGCAGGAGCAACTCACACCCCGACGTTCCGAGCTGGCCGCTTCCTGGTCATCAGCCGCAGACAAGAGTAGGCCGTTGGGTGGAGGATAGCCTTGCGCAGATACACGGGGGTGAAAGTATGCGCTATCGCGGCTCGGAGCGCCCCATGGCCTCCGACATACCAGAGATGGATGTGCCAGCCACGACCTGGACCAACATCACCGCGGACAAGGCGCTCGTGCAGCACCTGCTGATGCTGTACTTTTGTTGGGAGTACCCGACCTTTGCCTCCCTGAGCAAGGAACACTTCCTCAAGGACTTCCAGGCCGGCCGTCAACGCTACTGCTCCCCCATGCTCGCCAACGCCCTCCTGGCCCTGGGCTGTCGGTTCTCGCGCCAGCCCAGCACCCTGGCCAACCCAGACGACCCGTACTCGTCAGGAGACCACTTCTTCACGGAGTGCCAGCGGCTGTACCACCAGGAAGAAGACCATCACAGCCTCACCACCATACAAGCACTGGGCATCATGTCCATCCGCGAGGCCAGCTGTGGTAGGGACTCGGAAAGCTGGTACTACGCCGGCCAGAGCATCCGTCTGGCTGTCGAGATGGGCCTGCACCATGTGAACGACGCATCTGGTGATACCGACGAGGTCGCCGTACAGGCTGCTACTTTCTGGGGCGCCTTCTCCCTGGACCAGTGAGTAGCTCTCCAAGACACACTCCTCCCCCCCCCCCCTCTTCCTCTCACCAGTCGCAGGACCCATGTTTAACCCGGCCACGGCAAAATTTTACTGACCGAGCACACCCACACACACACACAGCGCTTGGTCTCTGGCCACCGGTTCCCTTCCGCAATGTTCATGCTACCCATCCTTGCCACCCAAACCTACCATTATAGGGGATGTTGAGGCTTCGGTCTGGATACCATACACTGACGACGGTATGTATCTCGAGCGCTTCAGTTCCTAACCACATGGTATAATGTTGCTTGGGTGCTAATGTAACGATTGGCTTCAGGCGTGCCTCTACAGCGCTCCTGTGAGCAGCCGTCTAACGTTCGCTCTGTCTACAAGTGCTTCTGTGAGCTGAGCGAGCTGGTGCATCAGGCGCTGTACATTCTGCACTCGCCAGGACGACCCTTATCCAGCCGCGACCTTCTCAACATCTACACCCAGTTTCTGAACTGGTATGACAAGATACCAGAGGTACTCAGGCTGGGACACAACTTCACCCCCGCCGTCCTCTTCGCCCAGTACGCTCACCGCCCCCACTCTTTGCGTCTCTCTCTCTCCCCCTCCCTCCTTTCCCACCGCCTGACCAAGCTAGCTACTGACGCCTGCACCAAACACAGCATGTACTACCATTTTGCGATACTACTTCTCTTCCGACCGTTTATCAAGCTTCGGATCATAGGCTCGAGCATCTCCCCAAGGGACGTCTGCTGCCAGGCGGCGGATGCCATCCAGGGGCTCCTCCGCTCCTACTCCCAGCTCTACACGCTGCGGCGGACTCCGTCCTTTGTGCCATACTTTGTTCTCACGTCTTCGATTATGCATCTGGCGATCGCCGCGGCCGACGCAGCACGAGGGCTGCGCGCCAAGCCACAGGTGGAATCGCAGCTCGGCACACCGTCCTCCGAGGAGATCGGTGAGCGGGTGACCAAGGCCATCAACCAGGGCATCGCCGACCTGACGGAGATGGCACCATGCCACCACTTCGCAGAACAGGCCCTCAACATCCTGCGCTACCTCGCCAAGAAGTGGAACATCGAAATCGATGTGGACACGAAACGCAGGTTAGAGGAGGAGAAGGAGGACGAGGGCGTAGCGACTACCTCGGGCGACGGCGGCGGCGGCGGCGGTCACGTCTCGAGTCAGCAGCAACACCAACAGCTTGGGAGCAGGATGAAGAATCCCGAGTACGGCACGCGGCCTATGACGCACAGCCTGAACTTTTTCACGCCCAACGTGCGTGAGCAGGATTACGTCTCGACCTTTGGTGCCAGCAGCAGCAGCAACAACGGACCTCCTCCTCCGCCGCCGCCACCAGCACCACCCTCGTCGGAGACTACTGCACAGTCGATGGATCCGACTGTCACCACCAAAGCCGGGGATTCCATGGAGAACCCACTGTTTTGGCCATTTCCGATGCAGGGACGGCCTATGCTTCCCAGCGGGGACATGCTGAGGGAGGCTGGCTTCGCGATACTATACTAGGCAAAACATGGCAGTGAAGAAGCGCGACCAGGAGCAGACAGGATCTAGACCCTGGATGACTGACTATATGCTGAGCATTTGTCCTAAACGCATCCATGAATGACGGGAGAAGCCGACGGCTTGATTTGAGGGAGGCAAATTTTCCAGCAGTCGAAACGGTGACTGCGCTCCGGTGCGGAATTCAAACAGGCGTTTAATGGGCAGGCAAAGCCATTGGCCATTTTGGCACTAGGGTAAGAAGAGTCGCTACAAGGATAAAAGTATAGAGACAAGAGGAGGAGATGTTCTCCCCAGAGCAACACACAACAGTGCCTAAGTCTGTTATGCTTTTGCACATATCATCTGATACCCAAGCCATAATGTACAAAACACATATGATAATCACCACTTTCCAGGGTAGCCTGGCCTTGCACAATCATATCGCAGCGTTCGCATGGATCAGAATGTAAAGCTGTGCAGAGGTGCCTTGTGCCTGGTGCTGCATATTGTCCCACTATAGTATTAGAGTAGGCCCAGTCCCAACGCCCAACACGTCAAGTCAGAGACGTCACCGTGAATCCACTTGTGAGAGGCTTCAACAGCTACCCTGAGACACCTCTGCAATCATTGTGGCATTCTCTGACATGTGGTCCAACCCAAACCTCACATGCATGTCGCTAGGATTTGTGGAGGCAGATGCCCTTGCCCTTGCCGTTAAGCTGCCCGTGCTCATCCAAGGCACAGGACTCAACCCCCTCTTCGCTATCCTTTTCTGCGAATACCCTCAAAGTGAGCACGATTCCAATCTGCTGCTGCTGAAGCGTTGTTGTTGAAGACCCAAAGGCGAAGCTACGGCTGAACTCCCTCCTGATAGGGGAACCAGCACGGCGAAGTGAGGATTCCCTCTGTGTGGGTGAACATATCCCAGCTGGTCATGAATGCCAAACGACTCGAGAAGCAGCTTCGATAACACGAACGCCATCTGGTCGATTCGAAAAACATGGCAGTGAAGCGCCTTTCCAGGCACCTAGCACAGGATGCTTTGGCGGATTTCAGGCCCTCCTGGACACTACATCTTTATATGTTAATAGGGTAGAAGTAGGTGTAAAGGTTTTTAACTTTTATATACTTACCACCCAAAATCCTTGCTAGTTCTATTTAAGACTCTTTTAGATATATGTTTCTAAGCTCCCTCTCCTTGAGCCGATTACTGAACCTGAACAGGAGCTGCAAGGTCTGCTCAGTTCCCCTCCCTTAGTAGGGGACATGTTCTTATTAATCCCGCCAAACCAGCAATCCCTTCGTATAGAGCCCTGCTACCATCCCCACGCCCCTCTCTCGGTCCCTCACGACAGATGCAGAGGTCGGATACTCCCACCCAGCGTATATGTGCTGGACCCCGCCCTCTGGTGTCCACTCGCTAGCCCAGGACGCAGCGCCTAGAGACGCGCACATGGCCCGCGCCTCCTCGCCCTGGTTCTCCAGCACGTCCGGCCGGTGACAGATGCGTCGCGAGCGGGCGAACTCTCCCAGGCTCGGGAGGTGCGGGTGGCCGGCGACAAGCAGCGCGCCGTCGCTCTTAGAAACGGCGAGATTGTCGGGCAGAAACGGCAGCCGGAAGCTCGACGCCAGCTTCAAGACGGGGTGGGCCTGCTGCGCCTGTGCCGCCGGCTGGGAGACGGCGTACAGATTGACAGCACGCTGACTGGTCGCCGCAGCGGCGAGGGTGGTGTCGTTGAGCAGCACGATGCCGTTGGGGTAAGCCTGGCGGGCCACGACCGCGGCATCGACGGTCCCGTCGGCCAGGACGCGCACGTGTACGATAGTCGCGAGTGGCGGCGCGAGGTAGGTCTCGAGGGCCCAGAGGAGCGGGTGCTCGCGGGCTGTAAAGTAGTGCTGGTTCGTAACATAGAACTCCGACTCCCCCACCGCGGCGATAGAGTTCGGGATATGGATCAGCCGGTGCGCGATGGTGCCGACGTGCGTGGCCGTCAAGGCCTCTACATCCAGGTGGAACCGTTCGATGCGCGGGCCTTGGCGTCCGTGGTTGGTCACGAACAGCGTGGAGCTGGCTTCGTGGTATTCGAACCCTACTGTGCGCAGCTCTGCGCTGAACCCAATGACCTCGATCCGCCGCAGAGCCTGGGCGTCAGGCAGCGACACATCGTCGTACTTGTAGGCGTAGAGCCCCGCATTAGGATCAGGCTCGGCACCGTCGACAAAGTCGCCCTGCTGCTTGTGAGACTCCTCATGTTGTGAAGAAAGAGTTGGAAATGTGCATGGCCTACCATGACGGTGTTCCAAGTCTCTCGGCCCGGGTCACAGGCCAGGAGTGCCAGACCCCAATCCTCGATGAGAACCACATCTTCACAGTTCCGGACCTGATCTGCGAACTTGACCTCGTACGAGGTGAAGTTCGTATGCTTGGGCATTCGCGCCGGCGCATTGAAATAAGCCAGCGATAACACCTGCACCCTCGCGGCCAGGAATGTAGCGAGAGCCGCAAGCAAGAGCACAACCTGCAGATACCAGGTCAGTGTGCCAGATCCCAATTAGTGAACAGGTTCAATCAACACTGCGGTGCCGATAACTTACACTGCTTGTTTTTATTATGCTGTTACTCATCCTTGCTATGCACTGGACAATCGATGTTGTGACTCGAGATAGATCCGGCTCAGCAAGGGAGTCAAAGCAGAGAGACAAAACGGCATGGAAAGCGGCGATGTGTACTCGAGGCAGTGACCTGTCAATCTGAAGTGAGGTTCCCCGTCACAGACCCCGGCGTTCCCGGAAGCCAAGCGCGCATTATGCTCAACCCCCAGCTATGCAGAGCGACCCACCTATCGAATGTTGGGAGGGGGAGCCTTTCAACACATACTGCATGTGTTCCGTCACGCAGAGTGGGGAGGGGGGGAAGTCCCCGAATGGCGACCTCATGATGTACAAAGAATATGACTGGGCGTTCGCCGTTGCCCGGGTGTGGCGCCCGGCGCGCTGACAGGTAATAGCTCAAGCATTTCACGGCCAGCTGAAATACACGTCGGCTGCCGATCATCGATAGACCTGCCCATTGTCTCACATCTGGCGCCAATAGCAGAAACAGCCGATAAGCCTTCTACTTTCCACCTTTAAACGATAATAATGAAGTCTAAATATATAATGAACTTGATCGCACCTGTATACTGTCTTGTGTCCTCGTCGTTCTTTCTTGGACTCTGTTGAGGATTCATTCAGCATTCTAGGCGTTTTAAGGTTCTTCTTTCTATTACAAGATAGAGTTACAGTACAATCGTATCCCGGGGCGTGGAGCTCTGGTTGATTGCCTTGTTCATCCACAGCCTGCATACTGCACACCACTTCAATGTTGCATTTGAAGTTCATAGTACATCAACGCCCATGGTCGGGTGGGCATTCCATCTACCTTCGGCCCCCGCCCCCACAACCAAGAGGCCGAGACTCTGCTGCTTGAACACCACTCAAGATGCTCAAAGAGCCTACGTGAAGTATGCAGTACTCATTATCTAAATATAGGCGACCAACGTTGCAATCATCTGTACAGCCTGCAGATTGTTTCTACTTCCATGCGACTGCATACTATATGTCCAGCTTTCGACCAGAAACGAGCTGAAAGCGGTGCAGCCATGTGGCCAAAAATCAAAGTAATGTCAGAACCGTCAGCAAGGTCATACTTGCTCGAATATAAAGAAAGGTGACGGTGCAGAAAGTTCATGTCTTGCGCAGCGTATGAAAACGAAACAGTAAATAATACCATCGGTTCGCACGATGTCCACCGTTCAGGATTTAGCCGCTGTTTTGCCCCAATGTGCTGTGAGTTCTAACCTACGAACCATCTGAGTCCTCTCATGTTTCTAAAATCTCTTCAAGATAGAATGCTTAGCCATCGCGATTGGAGACTCAAATTGTGCTCTTTCTAACCAGACGTGCATTTGTCACAATGAGGAGCTCAATGCACAAGCCACCGCCTGCGTCACCGAGACTTGCACCGTCCGGGAGGCCCTGTCCACCAAGAACTTAACCTCTACATCCTGTGGCATCTCTCCGAACGTTGACCACTCTTATGTACCTATCCTCATGGCCTTCACCGCGATAGCTGCAGTCTGCGTCCTACTGCGCGTCATCGCGAGACTGAAGGCGAGGGTTCCGGTCTGGTGGGATGACTTTATTGTGGCAGTGTCCTTTGTGAGTCGATCTTTGTTGCTTCCAGCTTGCTGTAGCCAGGTGGAAGGCTAACTAGACCCCCTCCCATGCTTGCAGCTAGGTTGCGTTGCATACACGACGGTAACATGGTTAAGTACGTCTGCAGATACTTTTCAATATTTTCACGTGTAGAAATTCTTGCAACATAGCTAAGATGACGCCTCTGTGCAGTGGAATCTCATGGCTTAGGAACCGACATCTGGGCTGTCCCCTTTGACGACGTCACAACCATCTTCAAAGCGATGTATTCTCTTTTCGTGCTATACATCACGAGCCGCGATCTTGTGCGTTTATCGATCCTGCTCTTCTATCACCGCATGTTCGGCCACGTTCCCCTGGCACGGCGGCTGATCCAGTTCAGCTTTGTGCTCATCATCACTTGCTGCATCGCTTTCGACCTTGCCATCTGGTTTGGTTGTACGCCCATCGACTACTTCTGGAAAGCCTGGGAAGGTCTTGGCGGCGGCTCCTGTATTAGCACCCACGACATCTTCTGGGCCGGCGCCATCGTCACCATCGCCATCGACATCTGGGTCATGCTGGTCCCTATTCCCTTTATCTTGCGCTTGAACCTATCGCTGCGGAAGAGGATCTTGTCGGCTATCATGTTTACGTTCGGGATCTTGTACGTACCACACAAGTCAGACTGGAGAATGGACCTCGGAACTAATTACACTCGTCGAATCAAGCGTCATCGCCGTTAGTCTGTACCGCCTTACGACGATTAACAAGTTCACTCTGTCACACAACCCAACTGGTAAGTTGTAATTACATCGCTCAGCCTTCCACCTTTGCTCGACCCGTGGCAAGGTTTTCCAGATATCACTGTTCCCAGCCTCAACCAATTAAGCAATGAAGTCATTTGGTTTCGCCTAGCTCTAATTTCTAACATTCCTTTTGTACAGCGGATTTTGTTGAAGTCGGAATCTGGTCCGGGCTTGAACTCGACATCGGCATCATCTGTGCGTGCCTGCCCAATTTCCACTCCCTGCTCAAGCCTGTCTACGCGTGGATGGGCACCCGGACACGTCACTCGTACTCGGGCACCGGCGGCAGCACAAGGAAGTATCACCGCCGCCTAGACGATGCGGAACAGTCTGGCCCTGAGCACAAGATCCAAGCGACTACTGTGGTCGTCGTCGAGGCTCATCGCACCAAGGGCGGCTTCATTGATCCAAGGGGTGGTGCGTGTGGTGGAAGCGATGCTGCAAACAGCACACTGCAGGGGATCGAACTAGGTACCCGTGTAAAGGGCTCGACAAGCGGAAGAGCGTGGTCGTGAATAGTGAGAAACCTGGCGGTACACGCGGGCGCTTGAGAAACCAAGTAATGAAATCCATGCAAGGCACACAAATCCAAAAAAAGTGTGCGTCTATTTCTACTGGAAAACGGGTGCCCTGCGGCTGGAGCTTAAAACTCCTTAAAGACACATATCACTAAATTCCCTCTCCTTGAGCCGACTGCTCGATTGGAACAAAAGCTACAAGTTATGCTCGGCTCCTCTCCACTAGAGACGAATTATTATAGTTGATAGCAGGCAACGGGTAATCGCGCCACTTCATTTCAATAGCAAGTCGCTTATCCCACCTCCTTTTTATCCTTTCGTGATTCTCTTGATACCTGTCACGCTCCGCCGTTAGGCTGACGACTCTGCTGTCGCTTTTTTTTGGAGCTTACCGCTCTGAGAGCTAACTAGTTTATGATGCCTGTCGACCTTTTCCTTCACGATGGACTCGGTAAGAGTATGCTGGCGCTCAAGCTTCTTGAGGCGCGACTGGAGCTCATGGTTCAGCGCCAACTGGAACGCTCGGGTCTTATCCTCCTCGACCTAGTCGTACTGATTTATCAGCTCTAAATTATCTTGCATCCTCTGCGAGTACCTCTACTCCACATGAGTGTACTATTCCCTTAGCACTATATTTATTGCCTCCAATTCACTGACCTCAGCTGCGCTATTATCCTTGTCCTGGGAGGCTTCGTTGCGTAACTTTGCAATACTTTCGCTCAAGTCAGACGACCCCTTCACGCACGCCCCCCTCCACGTACATGCTGAATCTACACGATTGTGACGGTACGGCACTTATATGCTACTGCGAACCAATCCGAGGGACTGGAAATTCTGGTCTTTTGGCCTGCACACTTGATTTGCTAGCAGTAGTCAAGCTTCGTGTCACTACTTGGATGGCATGGTAGGTAAATCAGGACCTCCAACGGCAAGTTCCAGTTCCTCCCAATTCTCAATCCTCTCTTTCCAGTCATTGAAACCGTCAACCTTTCTTGAATAGAAATACGATGTAACATGGAACTTCCCAGTTGCATGTTCCGTGAGCAACATGAATTTTGTTACAGAATTCGCAAGAGCCAGATTCTCCATTTCGAACTTGTTGGCCATAACTGGCTCAATGAAGTCCCACAAAGGCACCAAGTAACATTTAGGCGCTGTTTTTATATGACTGTCGACCTGTTGTTGTGTATGATTGTCGATCTCCAACCACTCGCTCTCATCCAACGCTAGCCAGACTACTCCCTCCGTGTCCTGAAGCAGAGGCCATTGGGAGCAGTCATTTTTCGCAGCGGACAACACTGGCACAAGTTTACACGCTTTACGTGTGAAAATTAGGTATCCCTTGCCATCCATCTTCCCATACAGTCGCTGCTTCCATGTATCCCTATCCCAATACGAATAAGCAAAAGCCCAGTCGTCCAGGGATCGACCGGTACGCCATTCGCCCGACTGTAGGAAGTTTGCTTCGCCGGCGACATCCGTCCTGGCAAATTGAGGGAATGTCGAGAGCTGCGGACAAGGCGGGATTTTGGCTGGCAACCCAAGCCAATCGGCGCTCCCCCCCTGGTCCAGAATTTTGGAAGCAAGTGCAATCGTTGCTCCCAGACGATCGTTTGGATCAAAGGTGCTGGGATCCAACATCACCCCCATCAGTTGCATAATGCTGAAGACCATGTCCACGGGTCGGGAGGACGTACGCATAAGTGCGCACCGCCAGATCATGGCGTAGTTTCTGGTTGTTGATGATGGCGTGAATGGCTCCTCGTAGTCTGAAAAGTTCAATAGTGCTTGATGGAGAGCGAACAGGTCAGCGTGACCTTTTCCCAGGAGTTGAACGTCAACGGATACTCCCGAGTCGACTTTTGACAATTCATCCCATTCCCTTGGTAACGAGTCAATGGGACATACAGTGAACCGCATCGGCTGATCAAAGCATGCGTGAACAATGTCAGCGAGTCGCGCGACTGCGAACCTTTTCCCTTGACCGACCTCTCGTAATCTGAACTTCGAGGTACCTTGGCACACACCGGTTCCGCAGGTCCAAGAGAACAGAACCACAATGTACCGAGGAGCCAGACATTCTTGCAACGTCCAGGCTCGACCGATCCAGGGAGTTTCCTCATCAAGAGGGACAAGCCGCTGGAGGCCTCCCGCCAGAATCAAGCATTGGGTACAGCATTTATACACACGGTACATCTGCATAATCTGGAGAGACCTGTCCTTCTTGCTCGTTTGTATAATGCAAAGCTGATCGAGCCAAATATAGCCGGTTCGGTAAATCATGCGCCACCGCCCCCCTCCGGTTTGGTCCATCGATGCTAAACACGCTGCACGAAGGACGCTGACCGAGATGGGGTCTGCGTGCTCCGCACCCTTGACGGCGAGAAACCCGGCGGAAGCGTCATTCGTCGATCCCTGTTGTGCACTCGTTCGGTTTCCTTTCCAGACATACGAGATTGCGGAGTATTTGAACTTTGGGCAGGACAAATGCTCCTCATGCTCGTACAAAGGGGGCTGGGAAAACTCCCAGATCCGGAGGACCTTTTCTTCGGTGAAAGCGACGCTATCGATTAAACGAAGGCAGCCATCTGTTGCATAAAGGCTGATGTCGAGTAGCTGTTTTTCCCCGGGCGTGTTGGGTAAAGGATGCTCGTAAATGATTCGACCCCCCCAAGCCTGAGCTGTTTGCCTCTCGGAAGCGGTAGACATCATGCCCTACTAATTTCGTTGGAAATGTCACAACCGACAGATTGATAATAGGCTAGCTGTTCAAATTTCGTTGCAGCGTGGCAAGGAGTACATGGCAAGTGATCAATCCTCTTTTGTTTTGTTTTTCTTCTGCAATGCGAGGGCGGCTTTAGACCGTTGTTGCTGCTGCTGGCCGCCGACGCTGAGGCCGGAAGAGGGAGATGAAGACTGTTACAAATTTAGGAGTGGTGAAGGATTCAAGTGCATATCAGTTATGAACCAACAGCAGTGGCACCTCGGTGACCCTGTTGGTGGCCCTGACGAGCTTGGAAGGGATAACAGAATACACAATGCAGGTTCCCAGCCACTTCAGATTGAAGTCAGGAGGAGTGACTAAGCAAGTCACGGGAGAGGGGATCGGAAATTTTGGATTAGTTTGGCTGGCACACCTGATTTGTTAGTAGGAGTCAAGTTCTTGTCAACACAGTCGTCGACATTCATAATCTCAGGAGACATTGGACGGCGCAAGTCATCGCTTGTTCTAAATGTTCCAATCATTGATGTCATTACGTGCGCCGGAGCTACCATGAAGGGCGTGGTCTCGGATCGGCATGAGGGTTGCAACTCCATGCAACCAATTGACCTCACTCCTTCCGAGGCGGGCCGTTGAAGGCCTCTACAACCAATCCGTCGTTGCTCGCATGACCAACGGTATCCCGAGCAGTACTTCCGTAAAGGCCAGACATGATACCACTGTGAATGTTCACATGTGCACACAGCCGCTTTGTGATTGCTACGTCAGTGGATGTTAAAGGGAGGGCATTGACTGTTCAGCTCTTCGGGTGAGGTTGATGATTCTCTGGGCTCTGCTGTAAAGTCTCTGGGAATGTCTTGGCTTCAGGTTCGGTTTGAAGAAGACTTATATACCATCTAGACCAAAAGGTCCCAAGCGATACAAGGCAATCCATGGCGCCTCACACTCCAAGATGTTTCAATGGAACACTATTTGCGTTATCTATTTAACATACTTGTCTTGAATGGCAAGCAGTTGTCTTCGACAAACAAATGGAGAAGGCCCTTGGAAGAAGATTGATTAATAGCAGGACCTAACCAATCTCGCATCCAGTGCGGCTGTCGAGACTCCTGTGTGCGATTATGCTTGGCTTTGGCTGTGCCTGCCAGGGGAGCATGCTCTTCCAAGGCATCACCCGGCTCGGCTCGGGCCTGTCATGCACGATGGAGGACGCAGACGGCAGCCAGCCTGGACGCCGACCACCCCTTCGCATAGGCGACCGTATGCTAGGGCTTCATCTTTAGTGCAAACCCTGGAACCCCCCGGAACAGCCCCGGAACGGATCCTTTGCGCAGTACATAGCCGTCCCGGCCGGTCTATTGTATTAAGCACTGCAATACTCCGTAAATTCTGAAGTACACAAAGGGTTTCTGCTAACAAAAGTAGTGCCAAGTACAGGCCTTGAATAGAAAACAATATCTGTGTACAAGTGTTCACTGCCTTTAGGGCTATCAGAGTGTCATAAGCACTGCAGTAATTCGAAGACCTTTAAGTACACAAAAGTTTTATATTAATAAGAGCAGTGCGAAGTATAGGCCTTGAATAGGAAATGTATTATGACCTATTCAATATGCAGGAAGAAACAGGCCCGACTAACAAAGAACCAAGTATTATAACCCAATATCGGACAACCAACAGAGTTTACGTAACCCGGGGTTAGGATTATAATAGAATGTAGATTGTTAGGCTCGCTGCAATCCTAAAAAGCTATACTAAAGAGCTGGATATATAATCTCACATTTGTTACCAAATAGATAGATTATTATATTTAGCTCTTTAGTGATTTATCTAAGTATTAGAATATATATATAAACTCTTATAGCTTCAAAGGTAGTGAACACTAGCATTATTACTCAGACATTGTTTTCTATTCAAGGCCTGTACTTGGCACCGCTCTTGTTAGCATAAATCCTCTGTGTACTTAAGGATCTTCGGATTGATGCAGTGCTTATTGCATCTGAATTCGAAGTTTGCAGATATTAAGACTATATAGAGGACTCAAATAGCAGCTAATTAAGATAAGGATAGTCAGAATGAAGAGAGCGATATTGAATTAGTTACTGATGAGGAGAACTGTATTGTGATGAGTGGATAGTATAGAAGAATCATTAATATATATATATGTGTGTGTGTGTGCGCGCGCGTGGTGTGGTTGGTTGGGGTGGGTGGAAACTAACCCCGTTGACTTATGTGAAAGAAGGCACAGCTTTAGATATCTATCTTGAGATTGGGTTAATCTCCATTCTGCTTATAGATATGTAAGATTAATAGACGCAAGAGTGTATAAACAACTGTGGTTTCTTAATGTCTCTGGATGAACAATCCATCTCATATACTCCAGCGCCCGCCCTTCGATTTGCCCACCTTCCTGATTATCGCACCTGTGTCTGGCATTGGAGCATTTCCTGCATATGCGAGAACGCACATACCGCTGCTCAAGTTGGGAATGCGTTGGTAACTTGTCCATCTCTCGACTTTCGCTTTGAGGAAGTCGTCTTAGTTGTGGTGCTGGCGGCACATGGTCGATGACGAAATCTTCGACATTTATCCCCAGGTTCCTTCACGCTTGCTTTTAACGGGCCTTCTTAGGCATAAGAGTCATAATAAACTTTGGTGTTGCCCAGGGTTGATAAGTGAGACCGCGAAAAAACGTGAAGCATTCCATATGAAAGCCCATTGACGGTTGTGATGGATAGCTCAAATCGCAGGCCTCTGATTGCATGGGGCAAGCTTGACCTTACCTTGGAACGATTGTGTCTCCCGGATGAATTTCATGCCGATCATACACAGGTTATGCAGATGATATCCAGCTGACTTCCCAGCTTCAAGGCTGCCAGTGTGAGAGGGAGAAGAAGCCGATATCAATGCTAGGTCTTGCCCTGCTGCGCAGCCTCTCATGGTATAGCGTGTACATCCACTTCAGCACACATGGAGGCAACCCAGGTCTCAAATCATGGAAATTCTTCAAGGCCAATTAACACAACTATGAAAAGAGATGTTGTCCTTTTGAAATAGTGTTTACTTCTACTGCCGTGCCTAATCGTCAACTCTTTACTACTTGTGGGGACGTCCCAGCGGCGACCCAAATACCTCGCAAGCGATCCTGGACCCCTAATCCCCTATTAGAAGCGTGTTGCATGCTATCTCGAGCAAACTCATTCCAGCTACCAAGAAGTCTTCATTAGCATCTGCCTTCTCTACCCCTTGGGGCTCAACTTAAACGCCATGGGCGAAGGACGCCAGGCCGGGTAACCACCTACTCTTCCCTCGCTCAAAGCGCAGATGCTGAAGTCCCTGCTCGCGCGGCGTCAGAGTTCGGACGCCTGTATTTTCTATCTGGACCACGTGAGCAAACGAGGCAAAGTTCATTTTGCCTGTTTTCTTTGCTTGCTCGAAAAAGTCTGGGACTACTGGAATTTTACGACGTCGCTGTCAGCCATCGATCAACACCTTGAGAGAGCAGAATACCTTGCACCGGGGAACATATGGGTATGAGGAGTCAAAGCATACATACATTCCTGGCTGATAATTGTGCATCGGTTCCGGCTGGCTACAATCAATCGGTAGCGACCTTCGCGGTTGCACAGCACGGTGAAGTCGGCGTCTGGAATGTTGAATTCGTCGCAGTCGATTTTGACGGCGGATCTTTTTCCAGGCAGTAGAAACATGGTCAGTCAAAGACGTGCTTGAGTTAGGCATGGCGTTAGGATTGGAATACAGATGCAGCTTAGCGGTCTCCTCCTTCCTGGGCTGTACCAAGTCCAGCACCGCAAGCTCCGTTCGCATATCTTTTATGCCTCTGTGGAAGGACCCGGCGTCTACGGTAAATGGGAAGTAAGACTCAGAACTTTGTCTCGGTCGGAAGTGGGTGATTCATATCTATACCTTCTGAGCTAGCGAAGCGAACTTGAACGTCTGCTTGATCATAGGTCCTCTTATATTTATCTTGGAAGCAGACATTGACGCGGATGCACTGGACGGTGACGCTTGAACTTCGAGCCTTATGCTGCTGGAGAACACTGTTTGTATCTTTGGTTACTATGTACCAGAAGGTCAATATTAGGAATTCCTCCGGCGATGAAGGTCGAGGATCTTCACAGGCACTCACAGATAAGGTTCATTTCCGCGATCTCACCAGCTCTGTTCTCATTACCTTTAGTCCCTGGGCTGTAGCAAATGTTGATTTCGAAATAGCCTTGCGGCCGACGGGCTAGCAGTGCTGGTGGAGGCTGAGCACCTGTTCCACTGCTGTCATGTGGGATGACACTTGCAGAATCGCCGGCCTTTTCGTCGGGCTGCTGTAGCCAATATTTCGGTGCCGGGCTTGCTTCCGGTGTTGAGATGCTGTCATACTGCAAGAGTCGTAGTGCAGACACTGGATCTTCGGAAGAGAAGGTCCCTCCCCCGATACTGAGACTGACCCGCTCGACTTCTGGCACAAGATCAGAAAGGTCACTGACGTAGGTTTTAATTAGTCAAGCTAATTCACACCATCTTCTCCGTACCCTTAACCAAGATCTACTGACTTGTGTATCCCCAGAACGCGCAGTTCCTTGAAATCAGAAGATCTGTAGACGAAGTAATTGCTCTCTGGCCCGCTCTGGAGCATCGCCGAGATGGCTTGTGCAGCAAGGTCCGCCATGCTGTCTTCGAATATTGCTATATCTGTCCACAAACGTATTTTAGACATATTTCGACAGTCAGAACTAGCATACCTTGCTACTCACACTTTGGCTTGATGTTTTTCAGACGCAGTGCCACCTTACGGTTGGTGGACGTCTCGCGAACGTTGTGAATAATCCACGTTCTTTCATCTCCCGCACGCCTGAACGAGAACGTGTCATGTAACACTGTTATATGTTATTGACATGCTTATAATCCATTAGGACTCCTTTAAATGATCCTGCAGGATGGTCTTACAGACATATGCCTCGACGACATGCCTATGGCTTGAGAAATTCCGTCTACCATGCTCATCGCAGCAACAACGAAACAATTGGCGGGCGGAGGCACTGCTTTCTGCTAGCTCCTTGACAGGATATAGACGGGCATTATCACATAGTGCTTGGGAGGATGATGGATTGTCCTCTCCAAATATAGAGAACAGGGTGTCTGTGCTGTCCGGCCGGGACCCTTCCGCCGCTGCGGGGCTGTCCCCGTTGGAGACTGGCAGACTCTGGGACCAAGCTGTGTAAATCTCCTCTACCCACTTGCTGACTTTTTGGTTTTGTGCCTCAATACGTGTTGTTTGCGAGGCGATGTGGCTAGTCTTGGTTTCAATTCGACTGGTCTGCGAACTGGTTACGGGCGGATGTGTCAGTTTTGCAACTGACTTCAAGAGGAGACTTAAGGCTGCAATTGACATGAAGCGGAGGGAGACAAACTTGATGACGAGATTTAGTAAAAGTCCCAAGCTGTTCGTATGTACCTGGACCTGGTTTCTAAGCGAATCCAGGTCCTCCTTTTCTGTCGTAAACTGGATTTCCGCCTCCTTCCTTTGAAAGAACTTTTTGAATTTCGTGAAACTCTTCCTATTTGAGTCGGCCGCAACTCCAAGGATGCGGTACTCGTCAAATTTCTCGTACAGTTGGTCCAAGGTCTCGCCACAGTTGTGGCAGATGGACGCGATGCATGAAATCAACGAGTAGGCGTGCTTAGGCTCGTCAGGGGCAGGTGCTTCGGCCTCAGAGGGGGGTTCAAGATGGCCTGATTCCTGCACCTCTTTCACATTGAGAAGCACTTCGTAGAGACTGCGCAGTTGGTTTTGCAGGTTCCGGTACTGTGTGTCGCTGTGTCTGCTGTCCCTGAGGATCTCGTATAGCGCCCATGACTTGTCGATGATGGCGAATATATCGCCTACAGCTAGGGCCATGTTTATGACATTGAGGGTGAGCAAGGAAATGATGAGGAGGTCAGAATCTTGGTTCAGGGATATCTTGGGCCACAGAATTCGGAATTCGTGGAGAAGCAAGTCAAGCTCAGCCTCAGCATTGTAATCCGGAATATCGATGACAACGTGGCAGGCTGACTGCATGCAATAAACACCCAGAAAAGTAATCCGTGGACGGGTCGGGGTCAGGGCTCAGGAGGACAGTGAACCAGGACTTGGGCGCCGTCGCACGAAAGAACAACCGCCGGAACAATGGGCAAGGGAGTCCTTGGTAGCTGGTACTTATTGTTTGTAATTTGCTCTGTAACCTGCATGTTGAATAATGTCGATCTGCAGCTGAACTTAGCACCATGATTACTATTGGTATATCGCTCAGGTGTGTTGCCTACATATAAAAAAGGTATAGGCATATGCTGACTGCATATCGTAAGGAGGGGAGGCAGGGTTGTTAAGGGAAGTTATTGCCGACTTTCAGGTATGACATGGCGTTGAGGCGCCTCGACTCTTGTGGCCGTCTACGGCGGAACTATTCCGTAGGGGCCAAGAGGGCCAGTGCCCATGGGTAGTCGCCATTAAGAGAAACCGAGAGCCTGGAAACAAACTTCCACATATCCTTTTGGGACAGTGCGTCGCCTTCCTGACAACATGGACGAAAGAAACATCCCGAGAAGCGTCTTCTCTGGAGGAATTACCTGGGACTCAAGGGAGCCGTCGCCTCCCGAGGACGATGAAAGGGCGGCAGGACCGAGCTCAGGAGATGCACGCCCCCGCAGACCATGGGGCGTTGCGACATACGGTCCTCCGAACTCACCTAGCTTCAGACATCCTTCTCCGCAGGATTATCACCTTCATGATCTTGACTCGGCAGGGGTTGGAACTGGGCAAGGCTCGGTGCCAAATGTCCCAGGGACTCCAAGGTTCCCTCCAAGACCACAATCTTGGGGATTCCAGGAGGCCCCAAACACAGCTTCAATATACTTCCCCGACAACTCCTCCCAACCACGGCAGAATGTGGTGTCTGAGTTCGGGCGCGGCGTGCTGACGCCGCTGTCAGTTGAGGTAGCTGTCTTCATCGTCCACAACACGACCAAGATGACCTTCACACACTATTTCTACAACGAGTCAGCTGAACCAATCGACAAAGCCTTTTATGCTTTTCCACTGCCCAGTGGTTGCACCTTGGCCGATTTCTCCTGTCGGATCGAGAAACGTAAGATAGTTGCTACAGTCAAGCCTGCCGCACAAGCCCGTAAGAGGTTCGCAAAATCTATCAGGGAGAAGAGAACTGCAGTCCTCCTCGAGCAGGACGAGGACAACTCGGAGATCATCATGGCACAGTTGGGGAATATCCCTGGCAAGACTAAGATCAAGACAGAGTTTGAGCTCGTGCAGCTGCTGGAGCGCCGGATCATTGTGAACGATGGCGTGGAGGCTTCAGTCACCATATTGACCATCCCCAAAACCATGGCCAGTCGCTATGGAGGATCAGTGGCTGAAGCCAGTGGAGCGCCTCTCGAGAAGCAAGAGGGTGTGTCCATCAACGTTGACGTGGTGCAGTCGCCCGAACTGCAAGATCTTACTCTATGGAGTCCAAGTCACTACATTGACAGACGATCAGGGACTCGAAATCAAGAGGTCCCGTCACTGTTAGACCTACCGAGCAGCACTTCCGCGACCAAGAATAATGCTCGTTCAGTCCTGAAGGCCAGTCTAGAAGATGAGCATCACCTGTTGGACAAAGACTTTGTTCTGGAAATCAAATCAAAACCGGAAGCTGGAGGTCCCAAGGCCCAGGCCTGGTTGGGACAACACAGTGAACCGGACTTGCCCAATCAACAGGCACTGATGATACACATACCACCTAGTGCTCTTTCGTCAGCGAGTCGTTCAAAAAGCAGTGACGTGACGGGTGAGATCGTCTTCTTGCTCGACCAGTCCAACTCAATGGAGGACAAGATTGGTTCTTTGACGAAGGCAACACGATTTTTCCTCCATAACATCCCGTGCGGGTGGAAGTTCAACATCTGGCGGTTCGGCAGCACGTACACCTCTTTATGGCCAACTTCCAAGGAAATACAGGAAGACAGCCTGAATGAAGCTCTTCGATGGCTCCAAGAAAAGTGCCAAGGAATTATGGGGGGCACTGAGCTCATCAGCGCTCTCAAGGCTGTCCTCAAGAACGCATCGTCCCCAACCCAAGTCCTCCTGCTTACCGACGGACAAGTTTGGCGCCTCGACGAGTCGTTGAAGCTCATTGAAAACACCAGGCAGGAATCTCGTCAGCCGATTCGCTTCTTTTGTTTGGGTCTCGGTGACATGATTTCGCATGCCCTGGTCGAGGGCATCGCCGACTCGGGCGGGGGATATTCCGACGTGATCTTCTTCCAGGACCGACGTTGGGGAGAGAAGCTGGTTGCCATGCTCGCATCCATTCTTACCATTCACCCGAACCCGACCCGGGTCCTGTTGAATGGGAAGCTCATGCCAGAACCTGCGTTGCAGTCTCCTGGCATTATTTCCAGACTGAATGTGCTGCGAGAAGATAGCATCTTTCTACTCGTTGACCCACACCATGGGCAGGATATCAAGAGCGTTTCTGTCTTCTTCGCAACGGATGAAGGAGAGGAGATGGAAATCGACATTTCCGTACAAGTGTTACACAAGAACGACACGACCATCCACAAACTCGCCGCCCGGGCCCTTTTGGACGACCTAGAACTTGGACGCAGCAAGGTTCACATGGAACAAAAAGGACTAGATCAGGCGCAAGGTATCAAAGACCGGGCCGAGGATATCGCCTGCAGGTGGAAGCTACTCTCCAAGTGGACGAGCTTCATCATGTCAGTCCAGGAAGACAACGATGGACTAACGGTGCCACCTAAAGGAGGCTCGGCTTTGATGCAGACACGACTGCTGAGCACAGATTACGAGAAAAGTCAGTTATGTCCCCTGTTCCCGGATGTCCGATCGCAATTAATAATGGCCATAGGCAATCTCGAAGTCCTTGCTGCCCGGTCCGAGCCGGGCGAGATCTTCAAGGAAAGGGAGGGGACTGTGCGAGCCCCTCGGCTTATGCTAGCTCCCCTGCCGCCGCGTCCGCGAACTATGCCAGCACATGCTCCTCATCCGCGTGGTTCCATGAATTCTGCACCTCCTTCTGAACAGGGGATGAAAAGAAGGAAGACTGTCTTCGGATCCGCTCACGATTCTACAGATTATGAATCATCCCACAGTAGCACAGAAGAATCAGAGGAAGTTTCTGTACCCATCAAAGACATAGTAACTTCAGTTCTGGAAGAATTGGACAAGAGACGAAGGATACAGGAGATCAGGACACTGGAAGAAGAGCGTGCCAACTGGAAAGCAGAAGCAGCCGTAAAGAGTGCAGAAGAAGAAGAGCGTGTCAGATGGGAAACAGAAAAACGTGCCGCGGAGCGCGCGGAGCGTGCCAGACTTGAAGCGGAAATACGTGCAATAGACGAAGAATTGCGTGCGAGGAAGGAAGCCGAAACTCGCAGGGAATTCCAGAAAGGGTTTGAGGAGCTCACGAAGATGATTTCAGAATTGGCAGAGCGCGTCAGGAGGAAAGAAGCAGCAGATCAAGAAGCTGCGAGAAAGGAGGCAGAAGAACGTGCAAGAAGGGAAGAGGAGGGGCGTAGAAGAGCGGACTGGGAGAGGGAGAAGAGGAGACTCGAAAGAGAGATGCGTGAAGCAGCCAGAGCTGATGCTGAGCGCCGCCAAAGTCAGACGACCGCCCAAGTCGGACAGCATCTTGAATATGCTCGACAAGGCGAAGAGGAGGAAGAATCGAACCCGCAGACGGGACAGGGAACAAACGGAGGGAGAGGAAAGACCCAGAAGGTAGGGGAAGAGCGCATATGGCGGCTGGGAGTGCTCGTTCAGGATCGTATGGGCCAATGGGAACTCAACAGGGCGGTTGCTCGGATCGGTCTACAGCTCTCCGGTGATGAATCTCAGGGCTCAGGTATTCTGCTGGTTTTGGCTCTATTCGTCATGACCTTTGTGTTTTTCTTTTTGTCGAGCTTCATGTTTCTTTCGTCTTGGATGATTGCGCTCTATATTTCGTGGAGATAGTTGATTACTTCAAGAACAGTCCAACACCTACCACCTGGGTAATCAAAAGCTCGCATTGCGTGTGCCTCTTCACTATCTACACGCGCAGAAAATGAACGACTCCAGACGTTCAACATAAACGGCTCCAAGCATGTGTAGCAGGTAACCTCAAAGGTGGGATTCCATCCGTGCCGGACATTATTTTGGGGGGGGGGGGATCTTTTTTACACCTCCTTCATGCCGCACTCTCACAGCTTTGAAGCAGGAGGAGCGTTCTCTACGGTCGTGATCTCGTTGTACAGCCAGTCTGACCACAATTTAGTCACTATTCTCATATAGATAGTCTGGGATAAGGGAAGCCAATTTACGAAATCGAAGAATCAACGTAATCCTCGCCCGTCCCCTGGCTGGTGAAGCACTGCGCGGCAAGGTGGTACTTGTTTCCTTGCGGGGCTTTCTTGGCCAACTCGTCGGTCTGCTCCTTGAGCAGCTTGAGCGCGTAGACCCGGATATGTTTGAAAGGTGAAGAACCAGACTGGGTTCCTCGGAAGCCACATGTAGAGGAGAAAGAATCGGAGAGCCTACACAGCGACGCTCGAGGGCTATAGGATTATATCAGGTCTGTGGCCTGTTCGCCCATTGGCCGTCGCGTGGCCTCGGGGTCGAACGACAAGGCCGTCAAGCTCTGGGATGCGGACACCAGCGACTGCACGGCGAACGTGGATGTGAACAGGTCAGTTTCTCAAATACGATTTGACTCTAGCGGGAATAGCGACAAGATTGAATTGCAAAGCCAGTCAACCACAGGTATATCTCCTGCGACTCCTAACGCTCAGCACCTCAAGTACTGCGGGTACAGCGTTGGTGATAATGGCGCGTAGATTACTCGAGATGGTCTGAACTTATTCTGGCTGCCACCAAACTTTCAGCTGGACGAACCCGACGAACTGGACCAGACCATATTTGTTGGATTTAGGTCAACATCTTTGGTGCTAGATCAAACAACCTCGCTAGCCGCCCTACAGGTGCCTCAGGCACTGCCGCAATGTTGACAGCTTCACGAGGTATGCTGGGTGCAAGCCGTGCAACCCTGACCGATGGTATTCTACGATTCCCCGGCACAGACACCTTCAATGCACGCAACAGCAAAGTGGCTCGTCGTGCTCCATACACTTCTAACACCGCTCTTATGGCATACGCTGCTGCTAAGCTTACTGCAAGCGGCCAGCTCGACCGTGACAGCGTTATCAAGGACTCAGGCTCCTCCTACAATCTCTTTAAAGACCCCAAGTGGTTCCTTGAGATGCACGAGCTTGAGAATCCGATTTATATGAAGTCAGCCTCTGGCCGATTTGCTGTCACCGTCAGTGGAACTGTTGGCTTTGACGTGGAGATGTCTGATGGCTAGGTGTACAGCGTGGTCTGCAAGGACCCAATGTATGCTCCACTCGCTCCCTGCAACCACATTCCTGACGCAAATCTGAAAGCCGAAGGCATTGTCTTTGACGGATTCACCAACGTTCTCGCGTAGAAAGATACGCGAAGTGAGTTCTGCACAGTCAGCTGGGCTGAGGATGTACAGTCCTCAATGTCACCGGCCACCCCTTCAACCGCCCAGCATATCCCCACTCGTTTCTGCGCTTACTAAGTCGTGTAATAATTAGTATGCGCAAGTGATTCAGCCGAGCCATAAGTACAGCAAAGATAGCCTTTGAGATTGAGAGTTGTGGTGCGAGAAGGTACATTGTGACCCCCCTGGGAGATACATGAAGACCGAGCCTCTCCTGTTAGTGAAAAGCTAGTTCCTCGGATTCCGATAGTATCTAGGTATCTTCCGTTTCCTGGTTCCGTTTCAATTTCGCGATTTCCGTTGTCGTTGTAATCCTACAGTAAGCTGTTATTGAGAATTCCTTTTTATCTTTTTGTTCTTTCTTTTTTGAGCTCTCTGCTCACTCCTCACAGCCCTTATTTGCTGAGGAATGTGAAACAAGAAAGAGCCAATACAGGCAGAGGGGACGGTAAGACGACCGCGCGCGGTTCAGGTTAAGGAGATATAAAAGATGCGAAATGAAAGAAGAAAACAACTCGGAGATCCTGGAAGTGGAACGTATACTGAAACCATAATAAAAAAAAACAATGAGTCAGAAAGAAGAAAAAAAAGAAGTGGTCCCGGAGAGGATCGAACTCGCGACCTTCGCATAGATCAAAATATGAAGATGAAGCCCTAGAAAGAAGAAAACGGAGAACTCGAAACGGTTTATGATCAGACGGAAAGAGAGGGTATCAAGAAACTTAGAAACAGAAAACTCGCGGTATTTCTATTGCTGATGCGCTGCAGCACATGTACACACACGTGTACCTATATGCAAGGTAATTTTGTTGCGAGATGTATTGACAACTGACTCATGCATCTGCATGAATATAGCTTAGGCTCTAAGAGGAAGGTAAAATGGCCAACCCTGCAGATCGAGATCATTGGCATGCTTGAAATGATGCTAGCCAGCGGCGCAGATGGTCCGCGTTGAAAGGGGGCGATCTTTCGTATAATGTTCACTGCCTTTGGGGCTTATCAGATGATGATTGTATTAACGTCCGAAAGTAAGTCTAGGGTAATTACAGTTTCCTTCCTTCAATAACCAGCTAACCAGTTTTTCCAGATTTCAACCTGCTGCTTCCCAGTCTCAAAGCCTCCCGAGGGGCATGAGGACGGGTGGAGCGGCCACCTTTTCGCCTGACAAAAGAGAGTGAAAAACAAAATTACAAAGAAACCGGCGGCTCGGGAGTTGAATCCCGAGCCGGGGGGTCATAGACCCCCGTGTCCTCGACTAGGTCGCGGAATGCAAGCCATTGGGGCTTATCAGAGAGTGTGTGTAATCTAATACTTAGATTGACGACTGAAGAGCTATGTATAATCATCTATCTAGTGGTAATGAACGTGAGGTTATATATCCAGCTCTTCAGTGTGGCTCGCTTAAGTAATTGTGGCGGGTGTCTGGCGTTGAGTCGTAACACCTGGTCCTTTGTTCGCGGGGCCTGTTCCGTGACCTGTTTGTTTGTTTGTTGGTATTAACGTCTGTGTATCGGGCCTAGGCCAAGTACACTTCGATGTGCTCTTGTTTCCTATCCCTTCACCTCCCGCGGGGCATATAGACGGTCGGCCTGGTTACCAACATCGCTGTAAAAAGGAAATATAAAACAAAGGAAGTCGTTTCTCAGTCTGGTTCCCCCTCGTTTCCGACAGGGAGAGCATCGTCGACGCCCGAGTCTCGCACATAATCGCGGAACGAAGGCCATCCTAAACCCGTCCGCGTCTGAGCCATTTCGGCCTGAACCTTCTGGCGGCAGAGCACCTCACAAAGTGGCCTTGTCGTCGCTGCTCTCCATACTTACACGGCTGGCCTGTGTCTGAGTGCTTGAACTGTTCGTGGTATTGGACGAAGTCGCCGTGCCCTGATCGTTCTGCGAGATAGCTGTGCAACAGACCTCTCGAGAGCGCCAGTCTGGAGGGTTCGTCTTGAATCCGAGCCCCCATCTTCGATAACTGTCTGGCTGGCTTGCCGCCCACCAGTGGTCGAGAGGACTCTTCTTTTCGCGTCTACTGGTTCTTTTCACCCATGAAACCGTAGCCGGTCCTTCGCCGACCTGGACCCCTGGGCTCCGAGGGTCTAATGCCCACTTCGCTAGCTGATCCGCCGCTTCGTTTCCTTGGATCCCAGCATGGCTAGGGCACCACCTAACTTCCCACCTAGCAAGCTGCAGTTTCCTCGTCTGCTATCTGAAACGTATGAATTGCGCTTGTGAGCTCTGTGGGAGTTTGCCGTAGATCC
This sequence comes from Cryphonectria japonica, assembly GCA_014851275.1. NCBI lineage: Eukaryota > Fungi > Ascomycota > Sordariomycetes > Diaporthales > Cryphonectriaceae > Cryphonectria > Cryphonectria japonica. Next base: position 366,627 of record JACWTT010000040.1, read on the forward strand.
CGCGGATAACAGCTGTGTTGTCCATACAGAAATAGAAGGATGGAAAGGCCCGTTCTTCTTCTGTGTCCGCCCACGCTGTTGCCCATGTGATGGCTTCTGCCGCGCCTCTGATTTCTGCATGAAAGACCTCAGCTTTTCCGATCACTCCACACCCCACACTCTTCTCCAGCCCGTTCTGGTAGACTATGAATGACCAGGAGGCGCGCTCATCGTCGGTGTTCTTGGAGCCATCCGAGTATGTTATGATCGCATCTCTTTCTACCCCGAGCTCCCACACTGCATGCTGTTTCGCCTGCTCTTCCTTTCCATGCAATTCAGGGAAGCCATGCTCGCAATACTGCCTGGACATGAGGAGAGGTCTCTCGCACTTGGGAGCTCGCCTTGCTAGCATTTCCAGCCGAGTTGTCCTTGCTTCCGGCTTGGGCTTTTTCCTGAGCCGGCCTCCTTTGCCTCTTGGCTCAGGCGGTGCCTCCAATCTCTTTATAAGAGGGTGTGCTATGTCCAAGGTTCGGAACCTTAGAGATGCCCTCTCTCTATTCCTTTCTAGGAGAACCTCTGCCGGCGGCAGTCCACTCTCTCTATGTAGGATAGGTGCCGGGGTCGTTTTCCACACTAGTAGTACTGCCCTGGCTGCTTGCTTGACTGCTCTATCTACAGTCTCTACCAGCTTAGTCTGCCTTGTCGAGACTATCTTGCCTGCCACCTTGGCACTGGCCTTTGTCTTTCCCTGGTACCAGGCCTCTGCCCCGTAGATTGCTACCGGGATCACGCACGCTGCTGCTGCCTTCGCCGTCATGTTCGGAGGTGAGCCCTTCATGACCTTGTTGAGGCTGCGGAGGTGGGAAGCGACCCTGTGAGCCTTGGCGCTCCAGGTCTGCACGTGTGTCCGGAAGAACAGCTTTGGGTCGACGTAGATCCCGAGCCATCTGACAGGTTTGGTCGATGGGGTAATCTCGAAGCCCCCTGCCTTGGCTATGTGCTTCGTCGGCCTTCCGCTTTTGGAGAAATGGATGAGCTCGTACTTATCGGGGGCAAAGGGAAGGGCATCCTGCCTGCCCCATTCTATTGCCCCCTCCAGGTCCTCGGCAAGCTTTTCTGCTGTTGCCTGTATGCTCTTCCCAACCCTGAGGATCGCTACATCGTCTGCATACGCAAACCCGGTAGCGGTATCTCCAGCCTTAAGGAGCGGTGCCAGGTACAGCATGTAGAGGATGGGGGATACCGGGGGGCTTGGGGGACACCATAGGTCAACTCTTTCTCCTATTCCGTGAACTGCATGTTGGATGAGTTATAATACCAGTAAAGAGTGCCAGCTATTTCAGGGAAACAGTGATGTAGCTGTCCGAGAGCGGACTAGTACTAAAGCATCTACATTGCCGTGATGGTACTATAGCAGCAATAGTTCGCCATAGGGGCTCAGAGGATGTGAAGCCTCTGGGCCGTTGATGAATCATTAGAGCGCTAGCACGGATTGGGACAGTGGTAATTGGCTCTCGATATACAAGAATCATCTTCCCTCTTACCATTTATGAACATTCTAGAGTGCATTCCACAACTTTATTATTATTTGTAATGTCTCCAGAGTGTGCTTCTACAGAGTGAGTGCTGTGACTTGATTAGGAAGTTCTATATTGACTTAGTGAGACGAGCAGCGCGGTGCAATGGTTGAGAGAAAAATAGGCATTATCTCTTGCTCCTCTAGTTGAGGAGAAATGAAGAGGACAAAAGAAAAGGTCCAGATATATATACTGAAAGGAGCAGGCAAAGTGGGCCTGCCCTGGCCAATAGGAGATCCCTGCTCGCGACAGTTAGCTAGTTCTATTTCTAAAAAAGCGAGATTGAATCTTCTAGAATATACTAGGAAAAACTATTGACTAATGAAGATTGTGCTATCAGATATTGACTAGTAGCAGAGGAATTTGTTCGTGAAAAAGCTCGAATGTTCCAATAGAGCGATGAAAAAAAATAATAAATTGAGAAGAGCCCCTAGGACCTGATTTGGGGCAAAGAGAAAAGAAAAAAAGAGAATGAATTATTAGCAGGAAAAAACGAGAAAGAATCTAGAAAAAACAAGAAGTCGGCTCCATAACCGCTCAACGAATGAAAATAGTCAAGAGTTAAAGCTAAAGCAAAGGACCCGGCCTGATGAGCAGCCGATTGCAATACTCGATCCGGCTACAGCAGAAGAAATTGGGCGGTACTCCGATGGAAGCCATAACAGATTTTTTGCGCCATTTGTAATCCAATGACCATCCGAGCTGATCCCATAGCCATAGCGCTGAGAAAATCGAGCCTCGGTTTCCACTTGTACAGATTGTACATCAGCTGCAGATAAGGGAATCCCAAGGTTGTAAACACCGATCTCTGTCTTGAGATGCGCCCCAGTAGAATCCAGCGATAATTCCGTTAACATTCGGCCGATCTCCAGCGTCTGGAGGCACTGCCCTGTCTCTGTATCCCAGACCCGGACTGTCTTGTCATCTGAGCCCGA